>JAGPOW010001890.1:3968912-4178800 GCA_030014935.1 Caiman crocodilus | reverse complement strand
TTCCAGGAGTTTATAAACCTCCCACTCCTTTTCCCCCCCCCCCCCCATCTTCCTCCAGGCAGCCTGTTCCAGTACTGGACCCCCATGATGGTCAAAAAGTTTCTCTTTCACAGCCTCAACTTCCACTGCTGCAGCTTGAGGCTGTTGCTCCTAGTCCTGTCCCCTACAGCTGCAGAGAAAACCCATCTTCATCTTCTACAAAAGCTCTCCAGGTCTTTGAAGCCTGTGATCAAACCCACTCATAGTCTTCTCTAGACTAAATTACAGTTTCTCTGTCAGCATATGCCCTATAAGTTTGCTTCCCAGCCCTTGCCCCATTGATATTGGTCTGCTCTGGGCTTTCTAACCTGCCCCCATCTTTCCTGAAGCACGTGGCCCAGAACTGGATGCAGTAAAACGTTGGAGATTTGTGGGTATCATTTCCCCTCCCTCCCCCTTACCCCCTTTCCCACCCCAAGCAAACAGTGCCCTTTAGGCTAATGCCCCTTTTAACTCAGAAAGTCCCTGGTTAGGCCCAAATGTTTGGGCTTGGAGACCTCTTGGAAGCCATATTATTCTGTTGGCTTTTTCAAGCAGCTTGTTCTAGTTTCAGCGCTCTGTCCTGAGCCCAGTTAGCATGGGGACCTTGGTATAGATCAGGGGTCTTTCAGATTGTATTGGTGTGGTGATGACATGAGGTGGGTTTTTCTGAGTAGGCTTGTGGTGGTGATTGTGTGTAATGGCCAGCTAAGATGGTCTCTTAGCTGTTACCACCCAGCAAAGAGATCTGGACAGGTGGCTATGAATATCAGCTCAGCAGCTGTGAAGGCAAACAGGTTGGGGATGATGGAGCTGTGAACACAGCAAAGTATCTTTATGCCCCTTTGTAAATCGCTGGGGCAGCCACACCTTGAAGACTGCCCTGGTCTGGGTCTGGTACCAACATCACCAAAAGGAGATAGAATTAGAGAAAGTCCAGAGAGGCAACAAGGATAATGGTCCCTCCCTAACACTTACCAAACGGAGAGACTAAAGAGGCTAATGAGAGAGAAGGATAGATGAAGCATGGGGTGGACAGATGGATAGACAGAGATAATATGTGGGGTGCCTAGGTGAATGGATGGATATACGTATGGAGGGTAGGTGGATGGAGAGACGGACAGTGTGAGATGGGTAGACAGAATGGGATGGACAGACGAACAGCCAGGCCGGTTTAGGCTCGAGTGGAGCCAGGATCAGGGTTTCCAAGTCCGAGCTGGCAAAGATTAAGTCAGGAGATGTCGATTGCTGCTATCTCCCCCGGGCAAGGGCACCATGACACTGGCGATCTGAAGCCAGTGTAAAGCAGTTCTGTTGCCCCCTAGGGAATTCAGGTGGAGGAAGTCTCCAGTGCCCCTCCCTTCCAGGCTCAGCTTCCTGCCTGAAAAAGGCAGGCTTGCCCTAGAGTTTGAGCCCGTCTCTGGCAGCTCTTATGGTCAGCAGCAGGTGACCAGATATCCTGCCCCACTTGCTTGCTGCTAACAGGCTCCCCCTCACTCTTTGCCAGGTGCTGGAGTTGGCAGGCAACGCATCCAAGGACCTCAAAGTCAAGCGCATCACCCCTCGCCACTTGCAGCTCGCCATCCGTGGGGACGAAGAGTTGGATTCTCTCATCAAAGCCACCATTGCCGGTGGAGGTATGTGTAGGTAGCCCGTAAGGTTGGGGGGGCAGGGTGCTGCCAGCTAGACGGGGCCAATCTTGGGTTCCCTTTGGCTTGGTGCTGCTTCAGCTCAACCTTGGCAGAGAGCCACCAAGCCCAGGTACAGCGTAGTTTGGAGTCTGTCCCCTGCCTGCCAAGGTGAGTCCATGCCCCCTCCCTTGCCCACCTTTGCCCCTGCCCCCCTGTCAGGGGGCTTATGGATGGGGGGATGAAAGGCACCTGCTGTGCCTGCAGCTGTCACAGCTGAACCTGAAGCCTGCCAGATCAGGCCCCAGGGGACCTGGTACCATCCCTTCCTGTCCGTGTGTGCCAGAATTGGATCCTGGGGCCAACTCCTCCCACCCACAAGCACTTGCCCCCTTCTCAGTTCCCCTCACCAGGATTAGTTCCCAGGGGCTATGGCATTCTCCCATCACATCCCCCACATGCCACAATCTACAGCTGTGGCCTCCCACCCCTTTCCCAGCCCTGTGTGTTGGGATTGGGCCCTTTGTATCAACACCTTGTAGCCACCCACACAAGGATGGGTCCCTAACACCACCCCCTCCTTCCCCTGTACAACAGGATTGATCTCATGGGGTCCCAGTGCTGACTCTTGTGTGCGGCAATTGGTCTGTGAGGGCTGTGGTGCTGCTTCTTCCTGACCTTTCCACAGAGGGATTTTTCCCTGAGGGTACTCCCTCCTGCCCCTATGCACTAGGACTGGGCTCCAGGGAGCTGTGGTGCCACCCCCTCCTGCTCCCATGTCAGGATTGGACCCTAGGGCCTGCCCTGGCCCCCTACACACTAGGATTGGTTAGCATGTGGGTCTGGAAGCTTGGCAGCACCAGTCTCCTGTATCTACCAGCTCCATAACTCTCCTCCTCCAATGCAGCTGGACTCACGAGGGGAGGGGGTGGGGAGCATGAGGCCACCCTAGGGCCCCATGGCTTCCCCCAGCCCCCTGCTTACTCCCACTGTGTCTGCAGGCGTCATCCCACACATCCACAAGTCTCTGATCGGAAAGAAGGGTCAGCAGAAGACCGCGTAGGGGGGGCACTGCCGCCGCCGCCCTCGCCCTCTCTGTCGTTGTACTGTATGGACCTGGGCCGGATGAAATCTGGGGACATGTGGAATCTTTTTTTAAACAAGCTAGGTAACCGGAAGAGCATAGACGAGCGCCCATAGACGTGAGCTAAACCTTTGTATGTCCTCTAGACAGACAGAACCCCCCACCCTCCCATTCCCTGTCACGTGGCAGCAATTGGCGTGTTGATTGGCTTAGGTTTCTCCCGTGTGTTTTATACAGACAAAAAAAAAAGGACCTGATAAAGCGTTTTCTACAATCTGTCTGGGCGTGTGATGTTGGGGTGCAATGGGGTTGTGCCCCCTGGGCCTTGCCAACCTTGGTGGGCACCCCTTTAGGCTGCGGTGGGATAGGTCTATAGTGACAAGCATGGGATGGGGGGATGAAACCAGGTGTCCCTCCAGGTCAGCCCCTTGGCCAAGCGATGCCCAGGTTGGCAGGCAAGAGTGGGGGATCCATGACTGGCATGTGCCGGAGACGCTGGCACTGTGGCTGGGTCATAGCACTGATGCACCCCTGCCCCTGCTTGGAGCTTGGTACCCACTGGTGGGGCAAACACCAGGGCAGTATGGGGCAGCCACCCTCCATGGCCCAGAGCTGGACATAAACCCTGGCATCAAGCCTCAGACACTACCCAAGGAAGACCAGGATAAGGGTATCACTCCCTCCCTGGGAGTGCACCCAGCTCTGAGAGGCTCTGCC
Source organism: Caiman crocodilus (assembly GCA_030014935.1). NCBI lineage: Eukaryota > Metazoa > Chordata > Crocodylia > Alligatoridae > Caiman > Caiman crocodilus. The sequence continues at coordinate 4,175,353 of JAGPOW010001890.1, read as the reverse complement.
CCCTAGGGTGTGAGAGGGGACAGCCCCAATAGGCTCTGCTCACTGTGGGGAGGGGCCTGAGACAACCTCCCTGCTAGGGCTGGAGGCAAGCCCTACCTAGGCCCAGTTCAAATCAGCATCAGATGTGGGTCACGATGGGGTATGGTCAGGGGGTTTATTTGTCTGGGGTGAGGTCAGGCATTGCGGAGGGTGGGGGGAATGTAGTCCAGGCCCAGGTGCTGGAAGATCTCCTCCTCTGAGCTTGCTGGTAGGAAGGTGCCCTGTGGGGACAAGGTAAGGTGGGGTGGGGTGGGGCAGAGCCAGACCCCCCCGCCCAACAGCATCCTACTATGCACACAGCCAACCTCACACCCAAGCATCACCACAGAACCCAGGTAAAATAGTTGTGGTCACACTTTGGCATTCCACTGTTCTCTGGGGCATTCCTTCCCCGTACTCCAACAAGGCACCCCTTCAGCATCCCACAGTGCACTGGGGCACTCCCTCCACACCCCATAGTGCATGGGGCCATCCCCATAGCCAGACACCACCTCAGAGCCCAGCCCTGCCCTACCCCAACCTTCCAGCATGTACCGGGGCACCCTCCCATAGCCTGAGCCCCCCCTCCAGCATCCTATGATGTCCTGCACCTATACCTGCTGCATGTTGTAGAGCCCGTGGCTATTGAGCACCATCTCCCGCTCGTGCCGGGCAAAGCGCCGTAGCTCCCGCTCAAAGTGCTGGGGGGGAGGAGAGGGGGAGGGCAGTTAGTGCTGCAGGGGCATGGGTCAGGCAGATCCAATCCCACTCCCTGGTGCCCTCATATACATATACAGCTGCATCCCCCAGGTTCCCTCTCAACCTGGGTAAAAGGCTAACTGAGATCTAGGACCCAGTACCAGTCTCTGGACTAGACTGTGGATCTAGAACATCCTGCACCACATGACCAAGACTGGACCTAGAACCCACTGCAGCATGTAGCAGGGGGAAGTTCCTCAACCCCTCTGGACTCCAGGCGTCTAGAGCCCTGCTACAAAGGGCTGCGTGTTCTGACACAGGACCACAGAGTTCCCTCACCTGGAACATGTGGCAAGGAGCTAAATTCCATTGTAATGTGTCCCAGCCACGATCTAGAATGAAAGCCTTGACTAAAGCAGGAGCATGGAGTGACCTAGAACCCACTTGGTCTGGAACGAGTCCTGACTCAGACCCCAGGATGTGCAGCCGCCCTGGAGGATGGAGGGATCTTGAGCCCAACTGTTAAGCGCCTCAGCTATGACCTGCACTGGAGGGCACTGGCCTGGGACATGTAGCTCCCTGGAAGAATGGCGTGATCTAAAACCCACTGCAGGGTATCCCAGGATGATCTGGGACAAATGACCTAGAATCCAGGACAGGCAACCCTCCAGGAGGCTGGAGCAATCTGAGCTGGGCTGCACTGAACCCAGCATGTACCACGGCAACCTGGAACCCCAAGGGCTGACTTAGCGTCCCAGGGGGTGGACAGAGGTTCTTACACGGGAGCCAGTCCAACCGAGCAAGGCAAAAGGCAGCTGGCTGTGGGGAACGACAACCAGGTCCAGGCGCACAGCCCGCCAGGCCCGCACCCCCGTGCCTGTTGCAGGCAGCACCAGGCGCAGGATGGCGAAGCAGCGCTCAAAGCGGTCCAGGGGCCCACGGTTGGAAGAGGGCACCGCTGTGGTGGTGTAGCTGCTGCGCTGGCTGTGCTGGTACAGCAGGAGACCCTGGGGGTGGGGAGAGAGATGGGGTGGCCAGGGAACCCAGCTGTCTGGGCTTCCTCGGCCCTGTAACTAGACCCCACTCCACAACATGAGGTCCTCTCAAGTCCTGCCCCTTCCCTGCAGCCTAGCCAGTCAGCTGTCCCTGCCCCCTAAGGCCCCACTCACCTGCTCCTCCAACCAGGCAACAAGAAGGCCCAGCAGTCCCACCTCACGGCCCTCCTCAGGGTGCGACAGCAGCAGGTCCACATCATGGCCATGGGGCTTGCCTCTGCAGCAGGGGGAAAGGGTCAAAGGAAGGGGGTGGGGCCTGGCCTGGCCTGGCCTGCTGCTTAGGGGCAGGTCCAGGCCTCAGGAGAAGGGGACAGTTACCTTCGGAAGCCCCCAGCCAGCGTGACAGAGGTGCCGGGCAGCAGGCGGGCAGCAGCATCCAGCACCAGGCAGGCCAGGCCCTCGGCCTCGGCCCGGCCTACAGGTACAGCCAGGTCCTCAAAGCATTCCACCCCTGTGGGGGATACTGCTGAGACCACGCCTGGCTGTGCCCCTCACTCCCGACCCATAGCCCCTGCCCGCTCCCCCTCAACTCTGCTGGTGCCCTATGACCTGCAGCCCCCTGCTTGCCCCCTTCTCACCTGCCTGCTGCTCCCTGGTCAGCCGGGTCCTGTGCGACTGCAGATCCCCCAGTGACCGCAGCCCCTCCCGGTACCAGCGGTCAGCTGTCCGGACCCCAACCCCAAAGATCTGGGTGAACAGCTAGGAAGGAAAGGAAGCAAGCAAGACAGGGTAAGAAACCAGCTACTGTTCCTCAGAGGAGCCACAATGGGGCAGATGCATATCCACAAAAAGCCAGGAGAGGGCAGCAGTAAGCATTGTTCTGGCCAGCCCCACTGCCCCTCACTCCCAACCTGCAGCTCCCTGCTTCTGCCCCTGCCCCGCCTCCCCAAGCCCTGCCGGTGCCCTCATTCCAGGCCCACAACTCCCTGCCCAACTCCATCTCCTGCTGACCCCAGTACCTTCATGGTCTGGTATCGCTCTGATTGTTTCACTGCCTCCACCTCCGCACAGACCCCATCCTCCAGCACCTCCTGCCCGGGGGAGACAGCCCCAAGCTCAGTTTTAGTGGGGCAAGTGCTGCATATCTGGACTGAGGAGAACCTAGGGCTGGGGGGGCAGGGGGCTGGGGGTTGGGAGTGAGGGGCACAGTCAGGGTTGGTGGAAGTTGGTGCCTGCTGCTGCCCTCCAGTGGCCAAATGTTCAACTGCAACCCCAAACCCTGGCCTGGTTGGGAGGGGGGTCTTCTGGAGGTTCAGGAGCTAGCAGGGAGTCAAGGGCACCGACTGGGCTGGGAGGGCAGGGGGCTGTGGGTCAGGAGTTAGGGGCAGCAGCCAGGCTACAGGGGGCAGGAAGCTGTGGGTCAGAAGTGAGGGGCAACAACACAGCTGAGGGGTACAGGCAGAGGGCTTCAGGTTGGGAATGAAGGGTTGAGTCAGGAGTGGGAATACTGGCCAGGCTGGTGGGGGGGCAAGGAGCTACAGGCTGAGAGTGAGGGGCACCATCAGAGCTGGAAAGGTACCTGAAGGACACGGTGGGAGTGCCCCCCGATGCCAGGCAGGCTGCTAAGCTCATGCGTACCCCGCAGGGCTCGAGGCAGGCAGCGCAGTACAGAGGCAGCGCGGGTGAATGCCAGGCCTCGTGCCGACTCTTCACCCTCAAACACGGCAGCTTCTGCCAGAGTCTCCAGTGCCATCTGCAGGGGAGTCACCATGGTACCAGGAGCAGCCACCAGGGGGCAGGGAGGAGCACTGCATGCCCCACTCCCCCCCAGTAGCTGACACCCACTCCCACCTCTTGCTACCCATGGGACCTGGGGAGAACCCAGCACCCAGGTGACCCTTGTGTCCATACCACGAGGGCAGGGTGGGGGTGGTCCAGGGGGGTGCAGCGCTGGCAGGCATAGGGCGCCACCTGCAGGCTGGGCTCCGCAGTCACTGTTACCTGGGGGATGAGAAGGTGAGAGTCAGTGCCTGGTATGGGGGGGGGATCCTCAGCCCCCCAAAGCCTTCAATAACCCCTGCTCACCTGGAGGCGATGCCGTGGCTCAATGGGCACAGGCTGCCCAGCGCTGATGCTTTCGATCAGCCAGCTGAGGTCCAACATGGCTGGTTGGGGGCCGGGACCCCCAACACCTCCACGCTCCCGTGCCAGCCACACAGCTGCCTCATCCCCCGTCAGCTGCTCAGCCACCACGTGGGTCAACGCTGCACTGGGGGACAGTACCCAGGGGGTTAGTATCAGGGACCTTCCCCCCTGCCACCAACCCCCAGCCCTTGTCTCCCAGCCCTGCTGGTGCCCCTCACTCCTGACCCACAGCCCCTGGCAGTCCCCTGCAGCAGATTCCCAGGGGAGCTCTCACCTGCGGGGCCCATCCACACGGAACCCCCGAGCCCGGGCCAGGCGGGTGAGGAAGGCGCACCGTGAGGCCCCCATGCGCCGCTGCACCAGGCACAGCACCAGCCCTCCTGGGGCCCCCTCCACCTCGGCCTGGCCCTCGGCCCCCGCAGGCACCTGCTTCCGCCGCCGTTTGGGGGGCACCAGAGCCATTGGTGGGGCTGGGAAGAGGCCCTCAGGGGATTGTGGGTAATGGGGGGAGTTGGGGGCAAGGCTTGCAAAGGATTGTGGGTAGGGTGGAAGCAATACAGACCCTGGGGAAAAGCCCTCAGGGGACTGTGGGTAGCTGGGGGGCGGAAGAAGCCTGCAGGAGGTTGTGGGTAGTAAAGTGCTATCAGGGGAGAAGCTTGCAAGGGATTGTGGGTAGGGGTGGGCACTGGGATGGGGGATTACTATATGGCAGGAAGCGCAGACAGCTCAGGCCCAGGTGCTGGGGGTGGGACTAGGCTGGGCCAAGAGGTATGGCCAGACCTGGAGGGGCATGGTCAGCTCTAGCTAGGACAGGGCCTGGGCACCGGGGCGTGGTTGAATGGAGATGCAAAGCAGCTCATTTGCATGGATGTTACACGACCCCTGCTCCTGGGGGTGGCGGCGGGGGGGGGGGGGCAGGGAGGTGCCCGCCACCCCTTCCTGCTGCCCATGCAAATCCCAGCACAAAGCTGGGTGGTGCCAGACTGGAGCGCGCATTGCTGGCACAGCAGTGCTGGGATGGTGAGTGCCAGGCTGAGGGGTGCCAAGGGCCCCTCTCTCCTGCCCTTACACTGGGGCGCTGGGGGTGCCTGCCTCCTTTGAGGGGGCTGGAGCCCTCTGGGGAACCTGTGATAGCCTGTGCTTCCTTGCAGAGCCTGCCTGGTGTGCCCCGGAGCCTGTAAGTAACCACCCGGATGCCTTCTCGTGGGTGGCAGGGGGCAGGCAAAGGGGTGGGGATAGTGCCCAGGGGGGGCAGGTGCTCACAGGGCACTGCTGTGTGCCCTGCCCACAGGTCTCGGCCCCCACCGCCACCCCCCAAGCGACCAGGTAGGTGCCAGCAGCTTGGGGGGAGGGGGCTGGGTTCTGGGTGCCCCCATCCCAACATGACCTGGGGCAGCCAGATTCCCAGCATGCCCTGGGGTGGGAAAGGGGCACAGCCTCACCTGGGCACCTGCCTGTGTTACAGACACCTGGAAGCACCTGGTAAGTACTGCCCCACCCTCTGCCCACCTGGCCCTACCCTGGTACCCCACAAATGCCCCACCCTCTCTTAGCCCACCCCTGGGCCACTTTGTCCTGCCTACCCCCAGCCCAAAGGTGAGGACCCCTCCCACTTCACGCCCCACCCCCTTTGGCCCTACCCCATTGGAGTCCCAAAGCCCCACCCATTCCCCTAGCCCTGCCCCTTGGCCACCTGATGCCCCACACATTCTCCCTAGCCATGTCCCTTCAAATCCTAAGGCCCTGCCCATTCACACTGGCCCCCCCACTTGGTCCTGAGGCCCTGCCCCTCCCCTGGACAGTTCCCAGCAGCATGCTCTGCCCTCACCAACAGCATGATGAAGAGCCACCGGCCCCTGATGAGGAAGACATGTATGAGGTGCCCCCCTGTGAAGGGCTGCTCCGCTGGGTAGCACCTGCCCAGGCAAAGCTGCCGCTTGAGGGAACCTACCTGGGTAAGGGGGTGATGTGGGGCACTAGGCAGCATGGAGACAGGGAGTGAGGGGGTCAGGAGGCACAAGGGGGAAATGGAGGCAGGAGGCACTATGGAGCATGTGGGCTGGGGGGAAAGGGGCACTAGGGGCCACGGATGCAGGAGGTGACAGAGGCAGGGGGCATGGGGGCAGGTAGTCTGTGGGCTTGAGGGGGCAGACCTGGGGAGCTGGGGACACTCCCCAACCCCTTTGCTGTCCACAGACCATACCTGGGCACGGCGCAGTTCGGAGCCTGCCCCCTGCCTGCCCCCAGCCAGGGTGAGTCCATGCCCTCTCCCTTGCCCACCTCTGCCCCCTGTCTGGGGGGCTGTGGATGGGTGGTTGACAGGCATCTGCTGTGTCTGCAGCTCCTGTCGCAGCTGAGCCTGGCACCCACCACCAAAGAAGAGGAGGAGGAAGTTGAGGAGTGGGAGACAATGCCCTCCCCTACCCACTGCAACTCCCTGCCCACCCTGGGCCTGGCCATGCTCAGAGGTAGGTGGGCAGTCACAGGGGAGAGCAGGGGGTTGGGGGGACTGTTGGCAATGAAAGGGTGGGGCTTCTTGAGTGGTGGGAATTATTGAGAGGATGAGTCATGTTCATGCCATCTTTGCTGGCAGGTGCCAACCCAGACCCCTTGAAGCGCAAGGTAACATCCCCCTGTCCCCTGTGGATCAGAGTCTCCATGCTGCCTATATGTGCAGGGATGCCTCCCCCCAGTACCTGGGCAGGGCTAGCTCTGTTCTATTGATGGGGAAACTGAGGCACATGGCACCAAGAACTGGGGGAGAACCTGGGAGCCTTGGGGAGAAAACCCAGGCATCCAGGTTTGGGGATAGCCACCCCCACTCCCAGGTCTGGGCAGGGAGCACCCAACTGAGGGGTATGGATGGCATGTGGCAGCTGGGACCACCTTGCCCACTGGTACTCAGGGTCTCTTTCCAGGAGGAGCCTCTTGAGGATGCAACCTACGTGCAGGTCCAGCCTGCCCCAGGTGAGTGCCCCCCATGTTCCTCAGTCCTGCCGGTGCCCCTCATTCCCAACCCGCAGCCCCCCCTGTAACCTTGTGTCCTGTCTCTTCCAGCCCCCTGCTGCCTTGAGGGGAGTGGGTCCCCCATGGAGGTAAGTATCCCACCCTAAGGCAATGGGGGCCTCTCAGGTACCTGATCCTCCCCACAGAGGTAAGTGCCAGGCAGGCAGAGGGAGTATTTCTGGACATACAGAGATTGGCTGGAGGGAGTTGGGGGTGGGGAAGGGGCAGGGTTGTCTTGACCCTCCCCTCCCATGCCCACAGGACCCTGAGCTCTGTGCCCAGCCCTGGTATGCAGGAAGCTGTGACCGGCAAACAGCTGAGACTGCCCTGCTCTATGCCAATAAGGTACCCCTCCCACCCTGGACACCTGGGTTCTCTCCCCTGCTTGGAGGGGGGCTGGGATCCAGCGGGATTGAGTTGACCGGGAACTGGGGAGCCGGGACGCCTGAGTTCTCTCCCTGCTCTGGGAAGGGGATGGGGTGTGGTGCTTAGAGTCAGAGCAGTCTGTGAGGCCCAGGTGCCTGGGTTCATCACCTAGCTCCAGGTCAGGTTAGTGGTTAGAGCACAGACACCTGTGGGGACCAGGACACCTGGGATCTCTCCCTAGCTTCAGGGTAGGGTGGGGGGCTGGGATGCCTGGGTTCCCTCCCTAGCTCTAAGAGGGCCATAGTGGTTAGAGCAAGGGGGAGGACAGAGTCCAAGACTTCTGGGTTCTCTCCCACTTAGCTGCTGCCTCCCCACTGCCTTTAGTCCCCTGCTTGCCTGCCTGCTTCAGTTTCCCCTAAACCCAATGGGGAGCAGCCCCCCTGGTGGTGGTGACCCCTGCTCATGCCCCCAGGATGGTGCCTACCTTGTGCGGCGCTCTGGGCGTGGTGGTCCCCAGCCCTACACCTTGGCTGTGCTCCTGGGTGCCCGTGTCTACAACATCCCTGTGCGCTTGATTCCAGGGCCCCGGGCCTTTGCCTTGGGTCGCACCAACACCTGCCCAGAGGTGGGTTCCTAGCTGGGATGTGCCCAGTGCCAAGGGGTGAGGGCTGGCATACCCTAGGGGGGTGGGAGCTGGCCATGCTGAGCACCCCCCAGTGCCAGGGGCTTGGGGTCCCAGCCTGGCCCCCCTGACCACCCTCCCCCTTCCACACACACACAGCTCTTTCCCAGTGTGCCCAGTATGGTCTTGTACTACATGCAGCACCCCCTCGTGCTGGTGGATGGTACCACTTGCGCCCGCCAGCACACCCGCCTGCTCTACCCTGTGAAGCCCTGAATGCCTGGTGGGGAGGGGGCACCCAGTGCCACCCCAGCCTCTTCCCCTTCCCTGCCAACCTCCGTCCTGCAGCTGTGACCAGTGTCAGGGTAGAGCAATAATGGCAGGCCTCAGGCTGGGGGGCAGTCTGGGAGCCCTCCCTCCTCCCTCACCCCCAGCTGATGCCAAGCCAGTCAGGACACCTGCATCCTTGCTGTACCCACTTCCTCCTTGTCCCCAGCTGGGGGGTCACAATAAACAGTGTGAAGCTGCCTCTGGCTGTTGACTGGCTGGGGATGTGGGTGGAGGGGGAGGGGGAGGGGCTGGGGTTAGGCCTCACCCAGGGCAAAGATCACTTTTAATTGTGGGACCCAGTGCCCCAGTTTCCCCCTTCTGGAGTTGGCACTAGACAGCCCTTGGATTAACCCACTTACAGGGTGTGGTCTCCCACACCCAACTTCACTTGCTCCCCCACTGCCAGGTACCTCCCACCCAAGCCTGGAGTCTGCCCACAGCCAGTCTTTGCTTCCCTCAGGCAGAATCAGACCCCAACAGAAGCCCAAACAAGCCTGTAGGGCCTGGGCAGGGGGGCTTCACTTCAGCCAGTTTCAGTGTACAGCACAAGGTAGAAGGGGAGAAGAGCTGGCAGCTGGCCCCAACCCAGCAGCTTCCATGCCCAGCCCCTGCCTGGATGCCTGGGTCCCCCTGTCTCCAGGCCAGGGCTATTTATACCAGAGCAGAATTCAGAATAGCCCCATGTGGCCTCCCCACTGTCTTACAGTGAGCAGATCGGGAGCGGGGGTGATTCCCAGAGAGGGAAGTTCAGGCTGGCGGTGCCTCTTGCACCTGTTCCTCTATCCATGTGATCCCACTTGCCGCCCCCCTCCACAGCAGCCAGTCAGCGGCTTGGCCAGCCTGCATTTGGTGCAGCGGGTGTATCCCAGCCCCTAGAGAGAAGTCCCTGACAGCTTGGCAGGCAGTGCGGGCAATGAGAATCATGCCTTGATTCCCCTAGAAGACATGAGAGGCATTGGGCACTGAGTGATCGATGCTCGAGCTGGGGAAGTGGGAGGGGATCAGAAGCCTGGTTCTAGCAGGGGGGAAAGCTGCTGGGAATCTGGATTTGGGCAGAAAGTTAAGTTGGAGTTTGATCCCTCTACCCTTCCCAGGCCGGGTCTCTGTGCCTGTCAGGTGCCAGCCTCAGAGTGTATAAACCAGAGGTGAGTTGATCCTCCTTGGTTTGTCCATCTATGGGGATTTCCCAGGCTTTGCTAGGGAGAGAAGTACCACCCCCCCGCTGCTCCATGTGTTGTTGTTTTTTTGGTTTGGTTTGGTTTGGTTTTTTGAAAGGGGTGTCCCTCAGAAGCACTGAGTGTTGGCTGCAGCCCAGGCTGGGGACAGTAACCAGGATGTACCAATGCTCCCTCTAGGACCAAAGCTGGAGGGGGTTGGTTGGACTAGCCGTGACCTCTGAAGGTCCCATTCAGCCCCACTGCTCTATGATCATCAAAAACCACCTGGGCTTGGTGGGGCTCTGTGCACTCACTTGCCCACAGGCCCAAGCCTGTGAGTTGGTCACTGGACCTGGCGCTGGCTCACTCCTGGGGTTGGAGAGATGGATACACACTTTGCCCTTTGCCCCCTGCCAGGATTTCTGGATGTTTTGTTGCCATGGTTGGAAGGGGATTGGGGCCCCATGGCACTGGGAGTGGGATGAGAGTGGGAGAGACAGGGAAGGTGGCTCCCCTGCTGAGAATACTGAGCCCCAAAACAGCTGCCCTGCAACATCTGCACCTGCTCCCCTCTCTGCCTTTCTGTCTTCCCCGCTCCAGCCAGATGCGTGCGAGAGCTACCCCTTGGTGCTTAGCTCACCTGGGAGGTGGGTGAGGTCGCAGCTGGGTCAAGTCAGTGCGGCTTTTGTTTAGGCTGCGCACACACAAATCCTGCAATTAGAAGCAGCCACCATCAGAGTGATCACAACTTTCAGGAAGCCTGGCTCAGCCCTAACGCCCATGGCCTGGGGTTTGGGTGGGGGGAGAAGGGAGCCTAGAACTGGGAATTAGCCTGGCATCTTCCCCCCTCCCCCAATACCCTACACATCTTCCCACAACTGACCCCTTGCTCACAGTGAGGCAGACAAAGCAGAAGGATCTGTCCCCACTGGAGGCTTCCTTAATCATGGTGCGGGGAGGAGGGGTTATATCCTCACCCCTTAACCCCTCTGGAAAAGCTGGAGCTGGTGGATTTACTGGCATGGGTGATACCTCCTGAGAAAGGTGTGGAGGGAGAACAGATGGGCCACGTAGATGGTTTCTCATGATGCAAAGCACTGCCGGGGTTCACTGGGGGAGCAATTTGTGGGAGGAAGAGCAAAGAAGAAATTGAAGCAAGAAGGGCAAAAATAGCATTGGTGTGGGAATCAGGGCTGACTGGGTGGCATAAAGTGTGTGTGGGGGGGTGGAAAACTGTGAGGTCTACTTCTTCTTAGCTCCCCCCACCCCAAGTCTCTGCTGTAGAGTGGGGCATGGCCAGGGGCTGGGAGAGTTAATGTGTCCTGATCTCGCTGCACATACCTGGGTTCCAGTAACACAGAGAGACTGGAGACACTCCCACACCTGGGCTAAGCAAAGAGGCTCTAGATCTTGCATCAGCCTGGTGGCAGAGAACTGCCAGGCCGTACTGACCTCCTGAGCCCTGGGGCATGGGTGTGGGGGTGCCCCGACCTGCTGTGCTGGCCAGAGCCAGTCAGGCACCAGCAATAGGCAAGATCATGACTTGGTTGCGTCATGCAGCTGTAGGGTTTGGATGGTGGGGGCCATGGAGCACAGCTAGCCTCTTCCTGGCACCCAGAGGAAGGACATTCACTGAGCACCAATCCCACAGCTCCCTCCTGTGTGGCCTCAGTCACCTCTCTCAGGCCCAGCAAGTGGGATAGCAGCAGGACACTAAAGGAAGGTACCATGGGGCTGGTGAGGGGGCCGTGAATGGGTCCCCCCAGCTCCTAATCCAATCCCCATGAGGCAGGGAGCAGGCCTGATCTATCCCTACCCCTTGCCACACACTTGGCCCAAGACAGCTGGCAGAGAGCTAGACACACAACAGGCCCCCACCACCTTGGATCTTTATGCGAATGGGGGTGCTGGCAATCCGACAGTCCAGGCCAGGCCCATGGGACTGACGGGGGCTCCGGGGATGTGGGGCAGGATCCAGCCCAGAGAACTCTTCTTGGAAAGAGTAACTGATAGGGGTAGGATCTCAGGATCCAGACACCCTTTCAGGACAGAAAGGAGGCTAAGCCCCAAGCCATGAGCTCCCAGGCTCATCCCCTCAGGGGACTAGAAGAGGTCACCTGCTGAGCATGGAGACCTCCAGAAAGCTTATTAATTAGCACCTCATCTTAACAAGCCATCCTCAGAGCCCAGGAAGCACCATCTATGCCTCCTTGGGTCCCATCAATGCTGGCTGGGGCAGGGTGAGGCAGGGTGCCTTGGGTGTGTATTGCCAAGGACTTTGTCCTGGGCAAAGATTGTGTCAGGATAGGTGGGTGGAGCTGGGAAGGGCTGGGGGGACTGGGACAGCAGTGGGGGTTGAGGGCCAGGGAGTGACTGATAATGATCACAGGCTGCTGGTGATAGGGCCTTGCCTGGGTTGGGTGCCATGGGGAGAGGCCTGGATTGAGCAATCAAAGAGGTTAATGCCCCCCTCCCTGGGGCAACAACAGGTCTTCAAGGCAACCCAGCCTTGAAGACACAGCATATCAAGCCCATTGCTTTAATCCAATGCCCCCTCCCCCCCGCACACTCTCCTGCAATGGTTCTAGGAGTCTCAGGATCAGGACACCTTTACTTTAGCAGAAGTTGACAAGGAAAGAGGTCCCACGGAAGGTGTGCACTGTCTGACACTGGAGATGTGTGAGGAGAGGTTGGACAGCCACTGGTTGGGGATGATCTATGCCTGTGTTCTGCTTTGGGGATTTCCCAAGGCTTCCCTGCTTGTTGGCAGGGGGCTGGGAGGGAATTAACATACCTCCGCATCCTCACCCCCTTGCTGCTACATGTGTCAGGGGGGTTTTAAGCCTTCCTCAAAAGCACTAGGTGTTGGTGGCAGTCCAGGCTGGGCATGGCAACCTGTCTATGCCAGTGCTCCTGCTGGGGCTCAGACCCAGAGGTTCCCAGCTAGAGGGTCCTGCTCAGGCTCAGACTGATACTGCATTGGGGTCAAGGAGGAGTCTTCCCCTTGCTCAGTGTGGTATAGATTGAGGAATGTTCTTGCTTTCTTTTTTAGCAGGGGCACGGCCTCTCCCTGGGATGTCTAAAGCATCTATTAACAAGCTGTGCCCCCCACCACTTTCCCTGTGCAAGGGTCAGTTGTGATGTCTGGTGTAGTGCCAGGGTTGATGGTAGCTTTATCAAGAGGTTGATGCATTTGTATAGGATGGTTTGGACACGGCTGATCCTACCTCAGGCAGGGAATTGGACTAGACCTCTCCTTGTGACCTCTGGAGGTCCCTTCCAGCTCCATTTCCCTATGAGTCTATGATTCCTTTTCCCAGCCTCCTGTTTATTTTCATACCTGCCTAGCTTCCCCCATAGCTTGCTGCCTTCTCCCATTATCCCTCCAGGAAGCTGGAGGATGGTGAAGTCAATGGAGGAGACAGATCTGTTAGGGAAAACCAAATCTCTGTAGACACTAGGTGGATAAGAGGGGTGGGGGCAATGAGAAGCATGGCGGATCATTGCTGCACTGTGCTTCTTCAGTGTCTGGGGCGGGGGTGTTATTTGCTCAGTATTTCCTCCGCCACCAATCAAAGCCTTTTTTTAAAGGGTCAGGAATGCAAGTCCAGCATTCTGGGAAGGCAGAGGTCATGGAGACAGTATCCCCAAATGGGAATGCTCTTAGTGCTCTTCAGTTCCCATTCACTAAGTGTTCTCTCCACCGTGGGGAGTGGTATCTTGGGGTACCCCAGGGAGCTGGGCTCATCTCTGTACAACCCCCTGAACCCTTCTTTTACTGGATCCATGCCAACTAACAGGAGGTTCTGAACAGATGATTCACTGTGTTAAGTGGAGCAAGAATAGATGACCTATGGAGGACCCTTCCAGCCATACTGCTTCAGGATTTGTGTCAAGCTGATACCTTAGAGACTAACTGTCTCAGAGGAGTATGTGTGTTCAGATGTTGAAAGGAGCATGTAGGTGTGTAGGCTGGGGGCAGGTTCCAGGCCTACAACAAATGAGAAAGCATCATGACTGTGGACATGTTGTCTGGCCTGGTAAGAGACAGATGTAAAATTCTGGTTGTGGAAATATGACCATGGAAAAGGTGTGGGATAAATTTGGGGCATGGACCAGAGAGCCTGCCTGAGAAGCTTGCTTGGGTCCCAGGAGAACTGCAATCATCCTGGCACCAAATTGTGGGCTTGTCTTCTGCTCAGAACATCCCCAACCTATGCCCCAAATGCAGAAAACAAGAGCACTTGGTAGTAGAGCACCAATGCATCCCTGGCCTTGCGTACTCAAGGCAAAAGCTGCTATGCCAAGGATTGTGAACACAGATGGCATTGCAGTATCCCAGGGGGGTACAGCTTTCAAGAAGGCCCCAAATCCTTCCTAACGGCTGTGCAAAAAGAAAATTTAAAAAAGCAGAAGAAGGCAGCACAGAGGCAAACAGGAAGACAAAGGAAGGGACAGAAAAGGGAAAATGAGGCAGGAAGGAACAAAGAGGAAGGAAAGGAGATAGAGTCCCAGAAGAGGGAAGCAGACATGCCTCAAGTCAGGGGGCATGTGTCATGTGTGTCCCCCACCTCTGCAGCAGCCAGTCAGTGATGAGGGGGCAGGGGAAGGATCCCACTCCCCAGCTGGCACTTGCAGGGGGGACACCAGCACTCCTGCCTGCCCTTCGTTGCCATCTCCTAGGCGGGGAGCACAGCTGGTCAGGGAGTACACCAGCGCTCTCAGGAGGTGCCCATGTACCCCCTACATGTTGCCACTGGAAGAAGCCCCATAGAAAACAAACAGCAAGCTAGCACATACCTGGTGGAAAGAGACACACCAGGAACCAGAGATGTGACCTCAGATCAGTCCAAAATGTCACTGATTGCGAACAAGTTTGCAAAAGTCAAGGATTGCTCATCCCATGGCTTGGTTGCAGCTCATTGTCTATGAGCAGTTTTGCTTCAAGGTATCTCTGTACAGCCTTTGGTTTGTGCCAGGCTTCTGTTTCCAAGCCTGCAAAAGATGGGAGAAATCATGCTTTTTAAAACATTTCCCCTGGCATTTAAAAAAAAATAAAAGGCATAATAACATTTCCAGCTCTATTTGATTATAATAGACACTGGAAACTGCAGGCAAGGGGACGTACGGAAAAAATGGAAGAAAGGATGAAAGAAAACGCCCTGGGATCATCTATCTCTGAACTCCATCTCTGGCCAGGCTTTTTATTTTGTTTTTTCCACAGCATCTGACCTTTTTAAACACTAATTGCACCTGAAATGCAGCCACTGGCAATACAGATCCATGTGTTTATCTCAGGGCAAGGGCAGAAGTGGCTGTGTACATCTCTTATCGTTTGTTCTGGGCACAAGATATCCCAGTGAACCAGCAGATGTAAACCTGGCCTTATCTTTGCCCAGTCGCATTTGTCAGGCCAGTCTGGACATTTATAAACAAGGGGGGGATGCTGACTGCATGTGACGGAGAGGCAAGTCAGCAGAGGTCACATACTAGAGGAAAACACAGAGGCTTGCAGCTCTGGCTTTTACTGGGCATCTCTGCTGCTGGTCTGAGAGGATGAAAGTCAAATAAATGCAGGCTGCAAATGCAGCTGCCGTTGGCAGTTTTCCAGGCAGCCCTGGGATCAGAGGCAGAGCTTATAAATGTTACAGGTCTTGCCATATGCTTCCACAAGGCCACAGAGCCCCATCTTGAACTCAGTCTTTGCCCCTTGATGGACTCCTGTGTGCCTCCAGCTCCAGTGTCAGTCTCATCCTAGTTCAGCCTTCCCAAACCCACCTTACTGTGATCAAATGGCTACTTCCATCCTAAAGGCCTGGGAGCTAGGATTGACCCCTGCTGCCTGCCACTGGGTTTGTCAAGCAAGGTTCTCCAACACCTGCCATTTTGAGCATGGAGGATGCCCAGGCATAGTGGGGTCTGGCATGTGGCAGTGGGCCCACACGGCTTGGCAAGGCCTCTGGTGCAAGCAAAGCCCTGTCAGGCTCTCCTCAGCCTTGTTTTTGTTATAAAAGATATTTCTATATATAGAGAGTTTTATATATATACATCCTTTATCATAAACTTTCCATCACACATCCTAAAACTACGTTAGGAAACTTGCGCTTTCCGTTACAATAAACACACCTACTTCCCTGTGCCTCTGCACACCCACCCACCACCCTCACCTACCCAAATTACAGTCCTTTAGTCCAAACCCCAATTTGGGGTTTACAGTCTCAGTTCATTCACTGTCCTTGTTGCAATCGCTGTCGCTGTCACTTCCGCTGCTCCTGATCCTGTTGTAGTCCTTTTTGCTGTCTCCAGGTCCAGTTGCGTGTCTTTCCTCTTTGTTCTCTTTGTCCACTTCCCCTCCCGGGGGTCTTTGAACAACCTGCACCAGGTGCCACTTTTCCAGATAGTACCACAGGAGGTGGTCAGTGATCTCTGCTTCTTCTTGGCAAGTTTCCCTGGGGCAATTGAGTCAAATCCCTGGTCCTTCCCTGTACCTCCACACCTTCACTGGGAGCAGTTGGTGCACTATCAACCAGCTCAAGTCCCCCTGGTCCTTGCAGAGGTCCTTGTGGAAGATCCGGTTTCAGACAGTTTGGCCATCCTCATTGAAGAGCATCTCCATGGTTGACAGTTTGTCTCTACTTCTGACTGCCCTCTGTATCCTTTCTGGTTGGACATAGTCTAACTGATACTCGCACTCAGCCAGTGGCGTCTGTGCCTCTGCCATGTTCAAGATGGCAGCCAGGCACACCATTAGCAGGACTCGCACAGAGAAGGGCTCCAAAGGCTGGGCAAGGAGTGACATGGTACCGTATTTATTGCCGGGAAGTGACGGCGGGCGTGCTCCAGCCCTGTGAGGGGAAGGCAAATGACCAGGGGCTCGGCGGCTCTGGGTCTGCTCTGCACAGTGGACAATAGAAAGACCGAGACCTAAACCAAGATGGCTGCCAGGCCGCCTTAGGGCTCTCCTCACCTCGCAGCTGTAGGGAGACTGGGCCTGCGCAAAAGCAGCCCCACTCTATCCGGAGCGCGGGAGTGACAGTGGCCCGCAGGAAAGGGAAAAGCCCTCAATGCGCAGGCGCGTGAGCGCTCCCGCCTGCCTCCCCTCGCTTCCAGTGTCTGGGATTAGTCCACTAGGCAGACACGGGGAGGGGGAGGCTCAGGCTTGCCCCTCTACTCCTTTCCCTGAATCCCTGTGGGGAACTGCCTCCAAGCTTAGTAAGTGACGTCCCATCACTAACCAGACGGTGTGGACACGGAGGGGGATCGCCTAGACACCGCCCGCCTCTCTCCCCACCCCGCAACAAAATGGTTCGTTCCAAGCGCCCCCACCCACGGATTGGTGCACCGGGGAGGGCGGGGCTGGTGGCCGGCGGTGGGCGGGGCCCGGGAGGATATAAATAGCGGTGGCTCGACGGGCGCCGCTCTCACTTAGCCAAGCCTGCCGCTGTGACCTGATATCTTATTACGTCTTGCTTTCGGTGCCGCCATGAACGGGCAACTTAACGGCTTCCATGAGGCCTTCATCGAGGAGGGCAGCTTCCTTTTCACCTCCGAGTCCGTGGGGGAAGGGCACCCAGGTCAGCCCCGGTGGGAGCGGAGCGGGGGTTGGGGGGAGCGCGACCCGGGGCTGGGCGGCGGGAAACGCCGACGTCCCGCTGCGCATGCGCCTTAGCTTGTGCGCGGGCTCCCCGGTGACGTAGGCGGGTGGGGAGAGGGGTGCCGCTTCGCGCATGCGCCCTGTCGCCGGGCGCGGAGTGGGCTCTCGCCGCATTGCGGCCGCCGCTGCGCACATGGTTCCCAGGCCGGGGCGGGAGAGCCCGGCGGGGGCGGGGGCTGTGCATGGGGGGGTGGGCGGCTATGGCCGCACCCGCGGGGAGGAAGGTCTGTGCACGGGAGCAAGGGCAGTAGTGTAGCTGGGCGCCCAAGAGTGGGCAGTCCCCCGAAGCAGCCATGGGGGGCAGATGTCACCTTAAAGGTGGGGTTGGGGTGGGCGAGGGCTGCCCCAAAAGCCAGTATTGAGGGGGTGTTGGGGCCCCTGGGACCAGGGCCTGCCCCAGGAGCAGGATCTGGTGTGGGGAGCAGGTACCACTCCAGAAGGCAGGGCTGGGGGGCAATAGCTATGGCTGGAGCAGGATTTGGGGTTGGGGGGGGCAGAGAGCCCCCACAAGCCAGGATTGGAGGACTGTGGGGCGGGGATCAGAGACCAGGGCCGCACAGGGCAGAGACATCGCTGGGGCACAGAAGGCGATGACGCCATGGTGACGTGCCGCTCCGAGAGAGGCATGAATCACCCCAGGCGCATGTGATGCAGTGAGTGCTCGTGCTGCACAGCCTGGAGCAGAGCCTCGCTGGGCTAGGACCCCTGTCATTGCCCCCCCCCCCACATGCTTCTTTACAGCTCCGAGTCTGGGGACGCAGTGGAGAGCAGTGGTTAGAGCTGTCTGTCCAGTCACAGTTGCCTCCTCCCCACATAGTGACAGCCATTGTGAAGCATTGCCCACACCAGGCTGGCTGGGGGGACTGAGCAGAGCCCCTGCGTTCTCCCAGTGCAGCCATCCCCACGCTGGTACTGCCTCCTGGCACCTCAGCTCTCAGCCTTCCTCCCTTCCCCTGCCTCTTGCAGCCTCATGGATTAGCCCTTCTCAATGGGCTCTTTGACACCGCTCCCTCCATTTCCATTACGCGCTGAGATTATCTCGCTATCGCTTCTGGCAAGACTTCAGTCCTCTTACGTCAGACAGTCCCTCCCAGACCATGACTCCATGTTTGGGCAGCCCTCTCTATTGTGATTCCCTTCTCTTCCGCTTGACATTTAAACCCCCCCTTCCCTCTTGCCTCTCCAGCCTGCAGCTGTGAGGAACTGATCCCTTCCTTCTAATAGCTCTTCCAATCATGGGCAGGCCTTGGGGCTGGCTTCTGCCCCTTTGCCCCCTTTATTTTACAGGGAAGATGGCATGCATTATCATGCCTTGTGCAGTGGCTAAAGCAAACAGGGCTATTGCAACCAGTAGCTTTCAGCCTCCCTAATTAAAGGGTGTTTTGATTTCATTGCTTGGGGTAGAAGGCTGTATCCCCCAGTCACTGGCCAGGGAGCTAGGTATACTGAGGGAAACAGTGTAAACTGCTGTCACTCCAGACATGAGGTATGATATTCTGTTACTGCCAACCAGAGGAAATTGGCAATCCAGCTGGGGGATTGATTGGGGGGGGGGGATCAGTTGACCCCATGGTTAGAGCACACACTGGATCCCCCTCAGCTGATCCCAAAAGGGTGTGGGGTGGCTACAGTGGGCTCAGAAGAAGCAGTGTCCATCTGATCACCATGCCTAGGAGCCTGGTGCTTCCGGCAGAGCCAGGCTCTGGGAGTTTCTGGACGGAGGCAGCTCTGTGCTGTAGCCAGCTGCGCACAGACCAGCTGAAACCAGTTGGGCAGGTTCAGCCTGGCTGTCTCCGGCCGCACGAGAATGTACCAGCGCTGGAATCTGCCTTTGCAAAGCTGAGGAGGGGGAGCTGGCCAGCGGCTTCTTATCCAGGCCACAAGTATACCACCCAGCTGGCACTGGCGCTGTGATCGTGGCTGTTCTTGGGGAGCAGCCATGGGGATAGTCAGGGGAATAAAGGAACATTGGGGTGTGAGTTATTGTGGCTAAAATATAAGATCTAACCCAAGCCAGTGCCTTGAGATGTTGTGGATTCCATAGTAATAACATTTGAAGGGGGGGGCTGTGTAAGACTACAGCTGTCACGGGGGATTCTTG
This sequence comes from Caiman crocodilus, assembly GCA_030014935.1. Lineage (NCBI taxonomy): Eukaryota > Metazoa > Chordata > Crocodylia > Alligatoridae > Caiman > Caiman crocodilus. The sequence continues at coordinate 4,156,260 of JAGPOW010001890.1, read as the reverse complement.
GCTGATGCGAAGGTAGTACTGGGACTTGGATACTAACAGGCTGCTGCTGGGCTTTTCCTCAGATAAAATCTGTGACCAGATCAGTGATGCAGTGCTGGATGCCCACCTCAAGCAGGACCCGGATGCAAAAGTAGCATGTGGTGAGTTCCTGGGCTGAAGGTCAGGATGGCGGTAGCTTTGAAGGAGCCCCCACCTTCCCTGCCTTTGGCAGTGCCAGGCTGATCCTTGCTTCTCCTTCCCCTTCAGAAACAGTGGCCAAGACGGGCATGATCCTGCTGGCAGGTGAGATCACGTCGCGGGCGGCAGTGGATTACCAGAAGGTGGTTCGTGATACCATCAAGCACGTTGGCTATGATGATTCCTCTAAGGGTGAGTCTGTCTAGGAGGGCCTCAGTTTCCCCATTGTCTGAGCCCTCCTACCCCACCATCTCGCAGCCCCAACTTCCTGAGAACCTGGCATCTCCTTCTAATGTGCCTCAGTTTCCCTGGCAGTCAGAATGCCTCTATGTCCCAGTCCCGTCCCCCTGACAGCTTGCCATCTCCTTCCAAGTGGACCCAATTTCCTGGCTGCCTGAGTAATTCTTCTCTGCTGCCCTGCCCTCCTGTCCCAGCCTTGTTGTCCTAAGAGCCAGGGGCCTCCTAGGTGGGCCTCAATTTCCCCAACTGACTGAGCTGCGGCTTCCCCCACTCCCTATGTCCCACTTCCATCCCCTTGATAGTCTGTGGTCTTCTCCCAGGTAGGCCTCAGTTTCCCTGGCTATCTTGAGTGCCCAAGTGTCTCTAATGGCCTGGATACCTGGTGGCCCATGTCCCAGCTCCGTCCCTCTGACTGGCCTGAGGTCCCTACCCACCCACTTCCACCCTGTGGAGTGCCAGCCCAGTGACCCCGCCCCACTTGGCCCCTAGGTTTTGACTACAAGACTTGCAATGTGCTGGTGGCTTTGGAGCAGCAGTCGCCAGACATCGCCCAGGGTGTCCACCTGGATCGCAGTGAGGAGGATATTGGGGCTGGGGACCAGGTGAGCCATAGCTTTCGGGACAAGTGGGGATGTGTTGTAGCTGGGGCTGCCAGCAGGGGAAGTCTTCACCCTGCTGCTCCTCCCACCTGTGCAGGGCCTCATGTTCGGCTACGCCACAGATGAGACAGAGGAGTGCATGCCACTTACCATTGTGTTGGCCCACAAGCTGAATGCAAAGCTGGCTGAGCTGCGGCGCAACGGCACCTTGCCTTGGCTGCGGCCTGACTCCAAGACCCAGGTAAGAAGGCAGACTGAGTGCAAAGGACTGTGGGATATGCTTGGGGGGGAGTGTTCCAGCCCCCTGTGTCCCCATCTGACCCCCTGATGGCTTGGGATCTTCTTCCAGGTGGGCCTCAGTTTCCCCAGCAGTTTGAGTGCCCTTGTGCCCCGTAGAAAATGAGACCCCAGGAGTCCTGTCTCAGCATCCCTCCCATTCCCACTTCCTTCCCACTGTTCCCTTGACAGCTTGGGGTTTCCTCCCAGGTGGGACTCTGGCCACCCGTGGTCCTCTGCCCCCTCAATTCTACTGGCCCACTATGCCCCCCCAATACAATGTCCCAGTCCTGTCCCCCTGATGGCCTGAGGTCTCCTTGGGGGGCTTCCGTTTCCCTGGCAATCCAAGTGTTCCCATACCCTAGCCTAGAGGCTCCTTTAGGTGGGCCTCAGTTGCCACTGCCATCTGAGCCCTGCTCCCATGTACCAGCTGCATGCTCCTGATCATGGGCCAGGGGACTCCAGGTGGGCCTTACTTCTGCCCCAACCATCCACCCCTGACAGTATGGCCTCTCCGCAGGTGACGGTGCAATACATGCAGGACCGTGGGGCTGTGTTACCCATCCGCGTGCATACAATTGTCATCTCGGTGCAGCATGATGAGGATGTGAGCCTAGATGAGATGCGTGATGCCCTCAAGGAGAAGGTCATCAAAGCAGTGGTGCCTGCCCGCTACCTGGATGACGACACCATCTACCATCTGCAGCCCAGTGGGCGCTTTGTCATTGGAGGGCCCCAGGTCAGGCCCTGGATCTTCCCATCTCTGCATTACTCAGACTCCTTTGTTGCCTAGCCCTGGCTCCTGATATTACACAGCCTTCTTTGCTGTCAGCCCCCACCCTCTGGTATGCCCCAGGGGTACCTGGGAAGTCAGTGATAAAGACCATGTAGGTGTGGTTGTCCAGAGATCCCCCCCCTGGGGCCTTTGCATTCCTCCCTACCAACACCCTGCCCCCAAGATCTCAGCCTCCCTACTGCCAAATTAGCATGAAAGCCATTTCAGTTTCCTCAATGTACATGAGGCTTCCAGGTGTGTCCCCCTTTGTGGCCTGCTGAGCCTCAGAGTAGCCATGGACTGATTCAATTCATCTCTTCTTCCAGGGTGATGCAGGGCTGACAGGCCGCAAGATCATCGTGGACACTTACGGCGGCTGGGGGGCTCATGGTGGGGGTGCCTTTTCAGGCAAGGACTACACCAAAGTGGACCGGTCGGCGGCCTATGCTGCCCGCTGGGTGGCCAAGTCTCTCATCAAGGCTGGGCTGTGCCGGAGGGTGCTGGTCCAGGTATGGGGCAAGGGGGATGCTGGGGACCTGGGTAAGGGGAGAAAGGGTGCTGGAGACCCTGTAGAACAGCTGAGGCATAGGCATGACTGAATAGGGAGCTCACAACCTCATATGGAGCTGTTAGAGGAGGCACTGTGCCAGTGGACTGGGTGGTTTCCTCTCCCAAGGTGACCCCAGCTGACCCCCAGAGCATGGAGAAAGGAAGAGGGAATCCTATCCCCTCCCTGCCAGAAAATGTGAACCCAGGAGTCCTGGTTCTGTCCCTTCCTGCTACCCACTAAGAGCAAACCCAGGTGTCTTGGCTCCCTGCCTTAAGAAGCCTTTTTCTCAACTGGGAAAAGAATCGAGGCCTTCTCTAGACCACATGCCTGCAGGGAGAGGGGTGTGTGACCTTCCCCAGATGCCAGGGTCCCATGCCAACACTATTGTGCCCACCCCTCCCTGCAGGTCTCGTATGCCATTGGTGTCTCCCACCCGCTCTCCATCTCTATCTTCCACTACGGTACATCCCAGAAGACGGAGCGGGAGCTGCTGGACATTGTCAAGAAGAACTTTGACCTCCGCCCTGGCGTCATTGTCAGGTAATGGTGCCCAGGGGAGCATTAATGAGGCAGGGGAGAATTATGAAGGGATGAGGGCCAACAACTAGAGCTTCCCTCATGTCCCAGTGGGCTGAGTGGGGCCAATGCCTTTGTGCAGAGATTGCCTTTAGACTCACCCAGTGAGGTAGCTCAGGTTCTCGGCTGCCACCATCTGTGTTAACCAGTGTTGGATGCACGATAGAAGATAGAGCAGCTCCACCTGTGCCCGGAAGTCCGGGGCCCCCAGCCGAGGGGAGGGGGGTAAGTATTGGGGGGGGCTTCACCCACCGGTTGCTTCTGAGACAGCTCTGCCTTCTCTGTGCTCTTGTCCTTTGCTTTGATGCTAGCTCATGGGCAGTGCCGGCTACTAAGGCCAGGGTACACAGAGACTGAGGAACTACAGCAGGAGCTGGCATGATGGAGACAATGGGCATCTCCGTGGTAGATGCAGTTCAATGCTAGACCGGTATCCTGTGCTTTGCCAAGGCAGAAAAAACCCAGGCAAATTCTGTGCTAGGTTGGACTGTTAGCATCTAGCTAAGAGTGCTGTGAATCAGTCGGCCGCAAACAACATGGCTAGGGATGATGAAAGGAACTGTGAACAAGACACAGTATTCTGATGCCCCATTTATAAATCCCTGGGACAGCCACACCTTGAATATTGCACCTAGTTCTGGTCCCCACACCTCCAAAAGGAGATGGAAGAACTAAAGATGGAGAAAAGGGCAACAGGAATGTTGAGTGGCATGGAGGGGCTTCCAGATGAGGCAAGGCTAATGAGTGGGATGGATAGATAGAAGTGGGGGGTGAATGGTTGGATAGGTAGATAGAGATGAGTGGGTAGGTGGTGTGGGGTAGGTAGATGGATAGAGTCTAACAGGAAAGCGAGAATGTTTGGGGATGGATGGATGGATAGCCAGGCCTGCTCAGCATAGGAAAGAGGCTTGAGTGGGGCCAGGATGAGGGTTTCCAAACCCTGAGCTGGCAAAGAGGAAGGCAGGGCGGTTGATTGCTGCCGTCTCCCCCAGACAATGGGTGCTCACAGTATGACACCCACAGTCTGAAGTGAGCACGAGGCAGTTGTCCCTGCTGTGGGGAATTTAGGGGTGGGATTCATCCAGAGCTAGGAGGGAGCTGGGACTTCAGCCAGAAGGACAGGAAAGACCCTTAGAGCTGAATGGCATTGGGTACTCTGGAGCATAGGAGTGGGGCACGACCTCTGGATCAGAACCTCCCAAACCTTCAGTCCTGGAGGCTACGAGGGCGAGATGAACAGGGGGAAAATCCCCAGTGCCCCCTCCCTTCCAGCTTTGGCTCCCTGCTCCTGCATGACACAGGAGACAGGGCAAGCTGGCCCTGTCTGAGGGTCTGAGCCAGTCTATGGCAATTCTTATGTTCTTATGACTTGTATATTCCAGGGAGCTGGATCTGAAGAAGCCCATATATCAGAGGACGGCAGCCTATGGCCACTTTGGTAGGGACAGCTTTCCCTGGGAAGTTCCCAAAAAGCTTAAGTACTGACATGTTGTTAGGCTTTTCCCCCTCACTCTTGCTAGCGTCGGCTACAGAGAAGCTTGCAGGCTCTGTGGGGGAAGAGCTCCCTAATGCCCCTCTTTCTATCCCCTTTCCCCACCTACCTCCTTCATGGCTAACTCAGCTGCTGCCTGTGGGCTCGGCCGTAGCCACCACCTGTTGCCATCACTCTGTGGGGGACCACTGGCCGGCTAGGCCCTATCCTCATTGCTTCCCCATGGGCTCTGTGTGCTTAGCCAGGCTCCCTACCCCTCCCCATCCAACACCCACAGTCACCATTCTCCTCCCCAGCAGCTTGCCATCGTTAACAAATCCAGTCCTTTTATTTTTAATACGTCCTCCCTGTCTCAAGCAAAGCCCTGATTTTAATCTTGCCTTCTAGCCTGTTCTATTATATTCCCCGTGTCTGATTTAATTTGAATTCTCGGAGGATGTACGTAATAAGACAAAAGTCCCGGGAGCAATCTCGAGCCGCGGTGCTCATTCCCCCTCCTTTCTACACAAGCCGAATCTATTCCACACTGCACAAAAAAACTCCCCCCTCTTTCCCAGATGGCTTTTTATTTTCAACTCAAACCAGGTTTCTCAGCCCAGCCAGGTGGTAGGGGTGGCTCTGAAGCACTGGTGTAGCTACAGAGAAGCCAGCTTTGCGTTCAGAGCCCCCCTTGGTTTTGGACGGGGACTTGGGGGGAGGTGGGATGCAAACCCTTCATACTTGAAGCGTTTTTTCTAACGGCTTATTTATTGTGTTCTGGGCAGGGGGTGTGAGTACAGAGAAGCCCCTGGCCCAGACGGCAGCTTTTTTAAACCTTATCTATATAGACTTTGGCCCTTTTGGGGTGTCTTGCCATGGTTTTTTTCCCCAGAATTCCCTGCTAGTGGCCCCAGGTGTCCTACAGAAAAGCCTGGGGTGGCTCCTAACCAGGGGGTCTGGCTGATGTTACACTTGAGGGGAGGGTTTAGGGCAGGACCGAGGGGGCCGGTGTGCCGAGCTGGGCAGGCTGTCGAATCCGTGGCTGGTGTAGTACAGAGAAGCCAGCTTGTTTACACGCTCAGCCCTCCCCCTGCCGCCACGCCAGCCCCCCCCCGGCGCCAAGTGCCTTGGGCCAGAGGGTTATTACGTATGTCTGCGGGGGGTGCTCCATGAACTTGAAGGTCTCAATAAAGCGCTAGGTTCTACCTTACCTGGCTCCTGTGCTTCCGTGTTGGGTGGGAGGCTGCAGTTGGAGGGTGGGGGAAAGTGCACCTTGATGTGCGTGAGGAAGATTGGCTGTGGCTGGCAGGGGTAGGCTCTGGTACCTGGTGTCAGCCAAGACTCCTATTCTGGTGAAGTAAGGCAGCTTTGCTGGTCCCCACAGCTGTTTTGCCTTGGTAGAAATCCTGCATCTGTCTTCCTTTCCCCCTCCCCTCCCCAATTGCATAGCCTGGGCCAGGGAGTCTGCTCTTGTAGATGCCCTGTGTCCATGGGCCAAGTGACATGCTCTCCCAGGTGCCCTTCAGCTACCCTCAGAGTAGAGAGCCATTGGGGAAACTTATGACTCTGCTCCACCCCAGAGACAGAGCATTGCACTAGGCTAAAAACAAAGGTTTATTGCAGAGGCTGAAAACCCCTTGTGAAATAACAGTGGTCCCCCTGCAGTGAAGGGTAGGAGGTGGTTCTGGCACCCTCAGAAAGCTGACCTGTCCTCTGAGGCAGTCCTGGCACCCCCCCCCACCACCACAACCTTCTTATGACACGGAAAAGAACTCAGTTGTCTGGGCTGCCCCTGGCTGCATGGGCACAGTGCGAGCCACTCCCTGGATGCCTGGGTTCCCTATGGCTCACAGCTCACTGTGCTTGTGTGGGTGGTGCCTGGCATCAGGCTCCTGCATGTTGGCGTAGGCCACCTCTTGTGCCAGCTGCTCCAGCGGGGGGCGTCCCAATACCAGGTTTCTCACTGAGATCAGGGTCATCAGCAGGCTGTTGGGACACAGGTATCAAGACAGATTCCTTCCATACCATGTTGCAGGGGTGGGGTGGCTATATTGAGGACAGCTATAGTGGCACAAGGGGTGTGATGAGCACCTGACAAGCCTGGTTAAGGAAGGAACTGGCCATGAGGGTAGGGATGTGGCTCAGTGGGAAGAGCTGTAGCCCTGAGGGGTAGGGCTGTGACTGCAGAGAAGGAGGGAGAGTGTGATGATGCAGAGGCCTTACTGGGAGCTTAGCATGGTGGGAGGAGCTAGAAAAACTTGGGTGTGGCTGGCAGAGGTAGCAAGGCCTGATTCTGCATGGAAGTGCCAGTGAGAAGAGTTTAGCAAGGGAAGGAGCCATAGAACAGGCATGCCTGCAGAAGAGTAAGGAGAGATGGCTGCTTGGAAGGAAGAACCATCCATGCCCCTGGGTGCATGGCTACAGAAGCGGAAGAGCATGGGCTGATTTGCATATGGCACTTGACTAAGGAAGATGGAAACAGGCAATGCATAGGGGTACCACCCCTGAGAGCAAGTGCTCTTGACTTAGGCAATGTGGGGGGCAGGCAGAGCACTGGTGCCCCCCGCAAGAATTGCCATTGGCACCTCCAGGCTCAGCATCTGGCTCTGGGGGGACCCCTGTGGCCATGGCCACCTGTGGCTAGTCTCTGCTTGGCCTGCATTGCCACTTGTGTGCAGCTGCTGTACCACCCCCACCCTGCTTTAGGAGGCATGCATCACCCATGGATGGGAAGAGCCATGGCTATGAAAGGGGCACAGCCTAGTTGGCACAAGGGCTGAATTAAGATGCAGTACAGTAGGAGGAACCATGGCCCTGGAGGCATAGCCTGACAGCCAAAGGGATGGGACCTGTCTCACCTGCGGCGGAAAAGGAAGTACTTGCGGGTGGCAAAGCGTGCCAGGCGCTGACCCAGGGGCTCGAGGCGCCGGCGCTGCAGCTCCTCCAGGCGGCGCTGCCGACGCAGGAAGGTCTTGACCAGCGGATCGGTGCCAGGCGCTGCCTCCCCTTCCCCTTCAGTGCTGCTCAGCAGTGCCTGCAGCTCAGGTGGCAATGGCTCCACCTCTGGAGGCCAAAGCAGGGTCAGAGAGTCAGGCAGGGGGTGCTTGTGCTGGGTAAGTACAGGTAGGCATGGTACCCAGACTCACCAGAGCCATTTTGCACACGGTCGTGCAGCTCCTGCAGCCGGGTGAGGTTATGCTCCAGGGCCAGGTCTGTGGTGTTGATATAGATGTACATGTAGCACGAGGGCTCTGAAGACACTGTGTGCACTTTGTGGTAGGCACCTGCTGGCAGCTGACAGACACAAGCCAGGTAAGGGTGGGTCCATGGTCTCACCCCACCACCCCTTCCCCACCTCCTAGCCCTCCACAGCCTCACCTGGAGCTGGTCACCCTGGAACAGTGTGTGGTTGTGGCCCTCGGCCACGATCTCCACAGTCACCTCCCCCTGCAGCAGATGCAGGCTTGTGTTGCCTAGGTCCTCGCTCACAAAGTTCTCCAGGTGCAAGCCTTGGGGGTTGGAGGTAACAGAGTGGGTTGGGGGAGGAGGTAGTGAAGGAAGTAGAAGGGATAATGAAGTAGACAGAGGAGGTAGGAGGGATAATGGAACAGGATAATAACGGAGGTTGGAAAACATGATAGCACGAAGGCAAATTACTTGGGTCGGCCATGTCATATGTATGGACAACAATCAAGTGCCTAACAGGGTTCTGTATAGTGAATTTGAAAGAGACAGCAGGAAGGTTGGCCATCCCAAACTCTGCTACACTAACTGCATTAAACGGCAGATACAGGCTACTGGGCTGGACTTAATGTCCTGGGCAGATATGGCCTATTGTAAGCGAGCTTGGTGCTCCACAATGAAGGAAGCAGAATGAGTAACAGAATATCACCGCACCAACTTTCCTTGGCACAATCTCCTGAACCCTACACATGAATGACCTTCCTTATGCGTAGGAATAACGAAGGAAGTGAGTAGTGGGGGCAATAGAGGAGGTTGGGGTATGGATTAGAGGTGAGAAGGGACCCACTGTCTCTGGATAACAACCTGGTACTGCACCTGGGAGGGTTCCAGTGCCAGCAGTGGTATCCACCCTCTGCCCCTCCTTGCCCAGGCTGGGCCCAGCCCTGTGACCCCTAGTGAGGCTGAGGTAAGCCCTAGGGTCAATCTGTGCCCAGCCTCAGCTATTACCCAGATTCCTGTGCTGCCCAACCCTGGCTCCTGACATTACATAGCCTCCTGTGCTGCCCCTGCTACCCCTGGGCTACCTGGAAAGTCAGCAATGAAGACCACCTCGGTGTGGTTGTCCAGGGAGCCCTCAATCTCCTGCAGCCGGGTGCGCCAGGGTGACAGGTCTACAAGCAGTGGCTGCAGCCAAGGCGTGGGCCGGAAAGGTGACCACTCAGCCCTCACAATGTCCACCTGTGGGTCAAAGAGGCTGGCAGGGCCAGGAGGGGGTGTGAGTGAGGACCTTAACCCTCAACCTCTGCCCTTTGCCTCCCACCCTCTGCTCACCGCTGCTGGAAACGGTCATTGATGGACACCCAGACATCAAAGTAGATGTGGGGCTGGGACACATTGTAGGAGGCTAGACGCTCACTGAGGCAGGTGGCGTACTGCTTCAGCATGTCAGCGTGGTCCTTCCAGCGCCGGCTCTGGGTAAATACCTGCCCCAGGGTTCATGGGTGGTCATTAGGGACCAGAGGGAACGCAGCTTAGTGGGGCAAGCAGGGTCCACATGCCAAGGAGCCTGGTATCCTGGGATGGGGGGGCACCACCCACCACCCAATTCTTGTCTCTGCACAGGCCTGGCTTCACCACTGTGCTCCCTGCCTTGCTTTCCCCAATGGAAAGGGTGGGTTGTCATTAGGGACAAGAGTGAGCATAGCTTTGCACTTACCCCTGGCTTGAGGTAACCAACCTCACCCGTGAGGCCATCACGGTAGGTGATTTTCACGTGCTGATGGGAGCGGGAGTGAACCATCATGTCCCATGAGTAGCCATACAGCCCATTGGTCCAATTGTTATAGCCCTGGGGTGGGGGGGAAATAGGGGGCAGGGTAAGCTAGGGGGTGAAGTCTGGGGTGACTCCACCCCTGAGCTTTCCACTCTGCAGGGGACATTTGGCAGAGGGGCAAATGTGCTGCCCTCCACTGGGCAATCCCATAGAAGTACCCACAATCCTTTACTCTGCACGGCCAGCCCTGCCTCCCTACACTACCCAGACCCCTTTGCTGCATAGCTTTGAATGACAAGGAGCCCCTGGCTGTGATGCAGAGGGAGACAAAAAAGGGTGCCTGTGCCTTTAAGGAGGACAGGGCCACCAAGCTATATAAGCCTGGCACCAGGAAGCCTTGGACGGAGGTGCCCTAGCAAGGGAAGAGAGGAGCAGCTGGTGATCAAGCTGAACCAGGGCTGGGGGCAGGGTCTGGGAGGAGTTGGCCATGGGGGGGGTCAGACTCTGGCATTTCCCAGCATGCCTTATTCCAGGCCCCCCCAGCCCCATTTCCCAGCATGCCTTGCAGTGCCTCACCTGGGTGATGAAGTGGGAGTAGGGCAGGAAGAGCTGCTCCAGCACGTAAAGCAGGGTGAAGGCAGCACCAATATGCTGTCGCAACCCCAGCCCCCGGCTCTGATCCTGGGGGCTGGGCTCCGGAGGATCCAGGGAGGGCAAGGCCCAGCGCAGGCAGGCGGGCGCCCTGGCAGTCAGGCAGCGTGGCCAGGCTGGGTGGCAGAACAGCGGGCTGGCAGCCATCATCACATAGGGGAACATGCCTGCCAGGACGGGAGTGGTGAGGTCAGTCAGATGCCTGGGTTCCGTACTACTGGACCTAGGGGACTTGAAGGGGGAAGCAGGTTGGCAGCCAGGATGGGAGCAGGACCTGGAGGATGATAGCTGGGTGGGGCAGGGAACCCAGACGCCTGGGTTACCTGCCCGTGCTCACCGATGCTGAAGAGCTGGGAGTTCATGCAGTGGAAATAAGTGACAAAGATGAGGGCCACAGGCCGGGTGACATCAAAGAAGAGCAGGAAGCCAGCTGACAGATCCAGGACCAGGCCCCCGCCATGCACCACCAGCAGGCTCGTCATCTCTTCCGACAGCACCAGCCTGAGGGGCAGAAAGAGTGGGGTGAGGGACCTCCACAAATGCCCTTGATCTCCTCCCAGTCCCCTGCTACCTGGCAGGCCCCAACTCTGGAGTCATTTGTCAGGACATCACCCGGTTTCCATGGGGAATCCTCCCAACCCCCAGCTTGGATTGGGGGAAACCCCCGAGCCCCTCCCACCTCCTGACATCGAATCCACTTTCAGACCTGGCTGCTAGGAGGTAAATGGCAGTCCCTGGTGCCAAAGGCAGGGAGGCTGGAAAAGGCTGGACCAAGTGACCCTAACCCCTGGGATTTGCCCCTCTTCCCCCACTCACCGGAAGGGGCTGAAGAGCCAATGGCGAGCCAGAGAGCCCATGGAATAGCCGCCCACCCAATCAGCATCCAGCTTCTTGATGCCCGCGATGAAGTAGACAATGAAGATCTGCAGGGGAGGTGATGGGTAAGTGATGGCAGGAGCTGGGGAAACTGAGGCAGGCAGGTGGGCCCTGAAGAGGGGAGCACCTCCCAGGAGCAGGCCCCTGGAAGGGTGGAAACTGAAGCAGGGGAGTGGTGGGGGGATGGAATCCAGCTGTCCTGGCTTTAGACACCCCCTCAACTTGCCCCAACCCATCTGACCCCCGCTACCTCCCACGGGTGTACGAGGAAGGGAACCCAAGTGTCCTGGTTCTCAGGCTTCCTCCTCTAACCCAGCCTTCTCCCAGATAAAGGGAAGAACCCAAGCATCCAGTAGCTACAAGCCCTGGTCTTCCAGACCCAGGGCTGGCGGGTCTCAAACGCAGGCAAACCTGAAGAAAGGGTGCCCAGAAGGATAGAACCGAAGCTCTGGGTACCCCATTTGCCCAGCCCCGACCCCTTGGAGCCTATGACCCTGGAGATGAAACCCAAGTGCCTGGCATGCCCCTACCCCCACTACCTGTGCCCGTAGCAGTGTGTAGTTCCACAGGGGCACTGAGGTGTTGCGCTTCCGGGGGTTTAGGAGCCCATCAATGGACCTGGGGGTGGTGGGGGCAGACTCCTTCCAGGAGGGAAAGAACCCAAGTGTCTGGGCTCCTAGCCTCCTGCTATAACCAGCAAGCTCTGATTCTGTCCCAGAGCTGGGAGAGAACCCAGCCTTCCAGCACCAGCACCACTTGAGCACCACTCACCCACTCACCAGCACCACTCACCCAAGACAGTGGGGGTGGAGCCTGGGTAGGCCCTGCCCCCTGCAGCCCCACCCACCATGGGGCCCCATCCACCTCTGGCCACACCCCCAGGCTCCTCCTCCTCCAATTGCCCCTTTGCCTGCTCTTGCCCCAAAAGCCCTGTACCCCGCTCCCTCCATGCGCACAAGGCCTTGCCCTTGGCATTGGCTCCACCCCCTCCCATGGCCACACCCCCAGCTCCTCCCTCTTGAATGCTCCTGCCCCCATTGGCCCAGCTCCCTAGAAGCCCCAGCCCTACCAGCAGCGCTCTGCGCCCAGCAGGCTGAGCTGGAAGGCCAGCAGGCCATAGAGGTAGGAGTGGTTGTTCCAGGTGGTCTTGTCCAGCAGAAAGATGTACCAGTAGGGCAGCAGGAAGAGCAGGCAGCTCAGGCGGTAGGCACAGCCCAGCATTACACCCACAGCGCCTGTGGGTACATGGTGCCAGGACCCCAGCACCAGCACAGCACCTCGGCTCAGTGGGCAGGGTGGGGAACCCCGGTGTCCGGGCTCTTGTGTCCCGCTAGACACCACTTCCCTCCCATGTCAAGTAAGGAAGCCAGGCTTCCTGGCTCTAGGGTGCCTGTGATGGGACCCAGGCATCCTGACTCCTCTTGCCCCCCACTGCCCCAAGGGTTTGCTAGGGGGAAACTGGAGGGGGTGGGCTACAAAGAACCCAGGCATCCTGGCTCTGCAGTGTCAGGGGAGAGAAATCCTGGCTGCCACAACCCCTCGTGCAGCAGGAAAAACTGAGGCAGGGACAAAACTTGGGTATCCTGGCTGCCTCCCTCCCCCAGGGCCCAGGTTTTAGAGATGGGCGGTGTCTCCTGCCCCTGGGGGCTCTTGGCCCCAGCCCTGCCCCCTCACCCAGCAACATGAGCAAGTAGAGCAGGTACATCCAGTCAAGGGGCAGGGGAGCCAGGCTGTTGAAGAGAGGAAAGCGGCAGACCTCCAGCCCATCCAGGTACTTGTGGTCCAGGTAGCCCAGCCCCCGCTCTTGGGGGATGTCCAGTGCCATCAATAGCCCTGGTGGGAGGAGGGGGCACAGGGGTCAGGGGAGCGGGAGAGCTCCTGGCTGCCCCCCACCATGGCTCCAGCCTCAGCTGGGGAACAGGGATGAGGGTGAGGAAACTGAGGCAGGGCAGAAGTAGGGCTGGCGGTAGGGCTGGAAATGGGGAAACTGAGGCAAAGTGGAGCTGGGGCCTAGGTGTGCTAGGGGCAGGGCTAAACGTGGGGAAACTGAGGCAGCTGGAGTGTGGGGGGTCACTGCTGGAGATGGCACAAGGGGTGGGGGGAGTTGGGAGGCAGGGTGGGTGCCCGGACATCGGGGATCTGGGAGAAGGAGGGGCAGCTGGGTGGGTGCCAGCGCTCCTCTCACCCAAGGCCAGGGCAAAGGTCGTCCCTCCCCTGCTGACAAGTGTTGCAACAGGGCTCCTCTCCTGCAACTGGACAGCACCATGGGGGTTAGGAAGAACCTGGGAGTCCCCTGCCCCAGCCTGCAACCCCTGCCAGGCCCGAGGGGAGGGGCCAGGACTTCTGGGTTCTCTGCCTCAGTTTCCCTGAAGGGAGCTGCCCACAGAGTGATGCTGTACATGCCTGGCACTGCAGCCAGGCACGTACAGCATGGCAGGAGAGGAATACAGATGCCCCATATCTAGCCCCCAGACTCCTGGGGCTCCATGCCTCAGTTTCCCTGCTGCAAACCAGCCCACAGGGGGGCTGCCCGCATGCCCAACAGTACAGCCCAGGCCTACAGGGGGCACGATGGGGACAGAGACCTGCCCCACAGTTTGGCCCTGGACTCCGGGGTCTCTGCCTGCCTGCCCCGCCTCAGTTCCCCACATACCGAAGAGGACGCGGAAGGCAGCCAGGGAGGCTGGGTCCGTGGGCCGGTTGAGGAGGCGGACGAGGCGGGTCCAGCTGCTTAGCTCCCACCAGTCGAAGCCCAGTAGGCGCCGGGTGCGGCTCGGCCCGTCCTGGCGGGATCCCGCCGGCGCCTGGACGCCCGGGCCTGGCCGGGGCTCGGCACGCGGCCTCCGGCGGCGGGGAGGCTCCTGCATCGGGGCAGCTGCGGGGCGGCGGTGCTGCCCCTCACTCTCGGCCTGCAGTCTGCGCCCCCCACAGCCCCGCCCTGGACCCCCCCTCAGGATTAACCCTTTCAGCGCCAAGGGAGCAAGGCAAGCCCGACCCCAACCTCGGTCACGTGACCCCACGGAACCCAGGCGTCCGAGGGTCCCAGGCGGGGAACCGAACCCGGAACCAGGAGGGCGTTCCGTGGCCGAATAACTTTGCTAGCTCCCGCCCCGCCCCGTCCCGCCCCCTTCCCTCAGCTCCGCTCCGCCGCGGACACGTCACCAACGGGGGTCGCCAAGCGCGGCAGCGGCAGATGTCGCAAGAACGAGGCTGGCGCTTTACCGCGGCACCTGGAAATGCTCATCCCTTCCCCAGGCAGCCTTCCGCGCATGTGCACTGAGGGCGAAGGCGCGCTCCCTGGCGGCGGCGCGCGCCTTGCAGAGCCCCGCAAGGAGAAAAGCCGGCAGCGGGGGGCAGTGGTTAGAGCGGGGTGGAGCCCAGACGTCTGGGTTGCTGTCCTGCCCTTGCCCCTCACTCCCGGCCTGCCCCCCCCCCCTCCCCGGTGCCCCTCACTCTCGCCCCGGTGCTCGGCGCTGTAGAGCTTTAAGCCGCGAGGGAGGTGCCGGCACCTGCCGGGCCGGGGCGGGGCGGGGCGGGGCGTGGCGGGAGCAGGAAGCTCGCAGCTTCGCCCCGAGGTCCGGCACCAGGAAGCGGCGGGACCCCAGCGGGGTCGGTGAGCGGGGACTGGGGACTGGGGACCCAGGTGTCCGAGCCGCTCGGAGTTGGGGGAAGACCCCGGGCGCCCCCCCATGACTACCGCCCCCCTGAGCGCCCAGAGCTGCGGAGGGACGCAGGCGTCCGAGCTCCCCCCACACCCAAAGGGGAAGTCCGAGGCTCAACGGCAAGTGGGATGTGGCAGCTGCCCGTGCCCTCGCTCCCGACCTGCCGCTCCCCTCCCGGCCTGGCAGCCCGCTCCCCGGCTGATGCCCCTCGCTCCAGGACCTGCTGGGACACGGTCCTGCCCCGGGCCGGGCGGTGGTGGCAGGACACCTGGGGTCTTGCCTCCCTGCCCCGTGACTTTCCGCCTCAGTTTCCCCTGTGCAGCGGGAGGGGGGAGGATTACAGCTCGGACCCTGCCCGGGGAGGGGGCAGTGGAGCCCGGAACCAAGGCGCCCAGGGCTGGGTAGCAAGGTGGGGGCTGCTTCTGATCTCCATGGGAACAGCCCTCCTCAGCTCTGCAGGCAGAGGGCCTAGTGGTTAGATCCCCAGCTGCCAGGGTTTCCTCCCCAGCCCAGTGGCAGTGAGCTCATAGTGGTTAGAGGTAAGCGCCACCTGGACACCTGAGTTCTTTCCCCAGCCCAGCGGGCAGCAGCGCCCTAGTGGTCAAGAGTCCCAGGGTGGCAGGACTCTGCTGCCTCAGTGCTGTCCCCCAGCATCTCGAGTGTAGCTGTGGGGCAATTGGAGGTCCCCCTTCTTCCGGTGTGAGTTAACCCCTGGTGCCCATGCGGCAGGCAACAGGATGGCATCGGAACATGTGCGGGACCTGCAGAGTGAGGTGGAGGG
This sequence comes from Caiman crocodilus, assembly GCA_030014935.1. Taxonomy (NCBI): domain Eukaryota; kingdom Metazoa; phylum Chordata; order Crocodylia; family Alligatoridae; genus Caiman; species Caiman crocodilus. The sequence goes on along the minus strand of JAGPOW010001890.1, from coordinate 4,140,669 downwards.
CGTCAAGAACATCATGACGCAGAATGTGGAGCGGATCCTGGCCCGCGGTGAGAACCTGGACCACCTGCGCAACAAGACTGAGGACCTCCAGGCCACCGTGAGTCCTGAGGTGTCTGGGGTCTCGGTGCCACTATCACCCCTCAGCTCCCAGCCTCCATGGAAGCCCCTGGTCCCACGCTGGGAGCGGTTGCAAGCTGTAGCCACAGCCCAGCTGGGGGAGCTGCTGGGCAGGGGACTCATACCCATATCCTGTGACGGGATATTAGTAGCTATGGTGGACATCTTGGGGATCCTAGGAGACTATGGGGCCCCGGGGGGGACGGGGCGCTACATACAGGGCAGATGCGACAGGCCTGGAATCTGCAGAGAGCTTTTAACTCTGAAGCCCAGTGATGGCAGCTCGCAGACTCTCAGCCAGACACTATAGGGGGCTGCTCCACCCCCTGCTCAGCTCTCCCCCCATGAGTCCCTAACCCCCTGTGCACCCCACAGTCGGAGCACTTCAAGACGACAACGCAGAAGGTGGCACGCAAGTACTGGTGGAAGAACATCAAGACCATGATTATCATCGGCCTCGTTGTTGCCATCATCCTCATCCTCATCATCCTCTTCGCTACTGGCGTCATCCCCTCCTAGGCCCTCCAGGCCCCACCCCTGGGCTGGGAGGGGTATTGGGGACTGAAATACCGCCCCCCACCCGACTGGGGCAAGTGGGTGGCTGGAAATGCCCCTTCCTAGGTGGGGGAGGAACTGGGGGGTGGGAATTGCCCCAGCTTGTGGGTATTTGGGGCCTGGAATTGCTCCTCCATGGCTTAGAGGAGGGATGGGGGTAGAATTACCCCAGCCTTGGGGTATTGGGGTCCTGGAATTGCCCCAGCCCTGCTGGAGGGGCAATGTGGGGCTGAACTACCCCCAAGTTGGGGCAGATGGGAAACTAAAATTGCCCCTTCCTTGCTTAGTGGATATTGAAGGGCTAGAATTGTCCCAGCCTTGGCATATTGGGGTGGAATTGCCCCCTCCTGGCTGAGGGGGGTATTGGGGTTTGAAATTTGGGAGGGGTATTGTGGGCTGGGGCTCCCAGGCTGGAAGGGGGGTGGTGGAGAAATTCACTCTGTGCCTTTTTATAAGGGAGGGGGCAGTCTCTGCCTTGGGGTCCCTTCTGTCCTATGGGATCTATTAAGTGCCTGGGGTGGGGTTCCTGTTACCCCAGACCCCTCCCCCAATCTGCCTGAGAGGGGGCAGCTAGGGGTGGGGGTGTATTTTATATGCCACTGTATTTATATGCCCCTAGCCAATAAACCAGTGGAGTCAAAGGCTGTGTCTGCTGCATCCCTGCGGGTAGGGAAACTGAGGCAGGGCAGTGAACCCAAGTTCGGGGACAAAAGCCCTGCTACCAGGGCTCCTGGCAGCGCTGGCGCGGGGCCCTGCCAGGCAGCCAGGGCAGACAATGGGCTCAGTGTCTGGGATTCCCCCCGTCCCTGCTAGCAGCTGGGCTTGGGTCACAGGATGCGGAGGGAGGCGGGCAATGACTGGCAGGGCCCTTGGTGCCAACTCTGGTGGAAACCTCCACCAGCACCCTGCGCTAGCGCCACCCTGCACAGCACCTGCTATCTTTAGGTGCCTGACTCGACAGGCAGAGTCAAGGCCTCGGTGGAGCCCAGGCCTGGGGTAGACGGCGGGCGCTGCTCCCTCAGGACTGTGCCCTGGCTCCTGGCCCGGGCGCTCCGCGATAGGGTCCAGGATTAACAGCGCGGGTCCAGCCCTGCGGCTGCCCCGGGAGCATCGTTAGGGTCCAGTGTAATCGCGGGGCGGGGCAGGGCAGATCCAGGCCCCGCCCCCGTTTCTGCCTCCCGGGCGGGGCGAGTCGCGGCAGACCCGGGGTTACTCCGGAGTCAGTCCGGGTGCGGGAGGTAGAGCCGGGGCACACCTGCGCCCGGAGCCTGCGGGGGACCGCGCCCGGAGCCTGCGGGGGACCGCGCCGGGAGCATGGTGAGCTGGGGGGGGCCGGGGATCGGCGCTGCTTTTGGTTTCGGTCCGCCCGCGGCGGCGGGGCATGTGGGCTGGACTGGGCAGGGGCGGGGGCGGCTCCGCCGGGGCCCTGTGCCCCCCAGCGCCCCCTCCCCCGCCGGCAGGTCCCTAGAGGAATGGAGCCGAAGACCCAACCGCCTCCTGTCCCCGGCCCTGGTGGTGTCTGCACTAGGAGCTTTAATCCGGATTCATTGGGGGGGGACCCGGGAGCCAATACCTTGATACCCCTACCCCAGGCGCTCAGGCGGGGCTGGGGGGGGCAAAGAAGTGGGACCTGGTGATTCTGGGGGATGGGCGTCTGCAGGGTCTAATCTGGACTGGGGCCAGTCTGCAACTCAGTTTCACCAGTTAAGGGGCGGGGGGGGGAGCTCCCAGGACTTTCCAGCCCTTCCCTGAGTCCTTGGCTTTAACCTTGGGCTGGGTAAGAGGATCCTTCCTGCACCCCCAGCAACCAGGGCTGGGGGGTTTCTGGCCTGGTGCCACCCCCAGAGCTGGGGACAGCCACCAGGGCACCTGCGCCAGGCTTGTGCAGGTGCAAGGTAGGGGTGTGTGTATCGGGGGGGGTGTCCCAGATGCTTCGATTCTGGGTGTGTGTGTGTGTGTGTAGCCATGTGCACGCACCTATCCCAGGTGCCTGGGTTCTTCATGCATGTGTGTGCGTGCTCATGTGATCTCAAGACGCCTGGTTCTGGCTCAGCCCCCTCACTCCCCACCAGGCCGGATGCACTGGCGCCACACACCCTTTCCTCCTCTCAGCAGGAGACATCCGCTGACTTTGGCCTCCCTGCCCAGAGGTGGGACTCTTCCTGCCCCCACTTAAAGCTGGAGGGTGAATGGAGCACAGGGGAAACTGAGTCACAGCCTCGGGGGATTTCTGAGGGGAAGCTTGCAACACTGGGACCGCTTGGGGTGCCATGGCCAGGCCTGTGCCCCAGGGAGGCTGGGCCCAGTTGGAGCTCCCCTGGGGGTTGGAAGCTTTCCCCAGTAATGCCCTGGGAGGTAGTAACCCCTTCTTGCCCACAGGGGGAGAACAAGGTGACCCAGTGCCGGCAGGAGGCAGAGGAGGTGACCGAGATCATGATGGACAACTACTCCAAAGTGCTGGACCGTGAGGGGAAGCTCCAGGATCTGGACAGCCGGGCTGAGGAGCTGCTGGACATGGTACTAGGATTTGGGGGGGGATCCATAAGAAGAATCACCTTCTGCCATATAGGTCTTAGGACGCACAGGAGCCATGCTTTGGCTGTGGGCAGCAGGGGGTAGGAGTGTCCCCTGCTGGGATGGTCCTTGTCCTGGGGGCCCCTCAATGAGTGCTGAGAGCTTTGCACAACAGTGCCCCGATGCTGTGAGCTTCCCCAGAACAGTGCCCCAGGGCTGTGAACTTCCTCTCAGGAGCGCTGTATGTGCTGATGACCTCTTCTGACCTCTGCCCACAGTCCACCTCCTTCAGCAAGACAAGCAAGACGCTGGCCCAGAAGAAGCGTTGGGAAGACAAGAAGCTGCAGCTGGTGCTGGCTGGGGTCGCGGTGGGTGTCCTGGTTCTCATCATCCTGGCTGTGGTCTTGGCCCTTTCACTGCCTGGCGCTGGGACCCAGGTGTCTGGGCAGGCCGAGGTCCGTGCCTCTGCCTCCAGCAACGGCAGCAACTGACTTCTGAAATACAACCACTTCCAGTGTGGACATTGCAGGTGGGGGTGGGACCTGGAGATGCCATGCCCCCTTCCCAAATTGGCCCCACCCATCTGGGAGCAGGGGGGTTGGGGGGACTGTCAGCTTCCCACCAGCAGTGCCTGGCCTAGTCCTCCCCCCACCCTCCCCCCATGGTACCTCAGTTTCCCCTGCCAGGTCCCACTTAAGTGAGCTTTCTCCCACCGGTGCCTTAATACCACACAGTCAGGACCCCGGCACCGAGAGCTTCCTCACAGCCGAGCCCTGACTAGGAGGCCTCAGTATTTCGGTTTCCCCAGCCAGGGCCCTTGAAGCCTGTGACCTTCCCCAACAAGGTGCCTTGATAAGTGCTCCCAAGACAAAGTGCCCCTGAGCCAGGACCCTGGTGCTGTAAGCTTACCCCCAGCAGTGCCCTAGTTTGGAGGCTTTGCTGGCTCAGTTTCCCTGCCTGGGCCCCATTGAAGACTGTGAGCTACCCCACTAGCAGTGGCCTTGACACTACAACCTTCACCCTACCAGTGCCTCAGCCAGTTCCCCCTTAGTCGTGCCTCAGTTTCCCCACCCAGGGTGGAAGAAGGCTGGCAGCTTCCCTGGGACAGTACCCTAACCTTAATACCCCTCCCCCTGCCGTGAGATCCTAGTGCTGTGAGCTTCATTAGAGCAGTGCCCTCAGCCCCATGCTGCCCTCCACAGCCCAGCACCAAATAAAAGGAGTTTTCTAAGCTGGCATTGTTTGTCATGCTGGAGCCAGGGGCAAAGATCACCCGGATGTTTGGGTCCTTTTCCTGGCTTGGTCAGTGCCTCACTCGCCATTTCCTGTTGGAGTTTCCCTTCTGGACAGCCAGGAGAGGAGCGGGTCTGGGATAGGGGGAAGGGCTGCCTTGCTGGGGGGGGGGCGTCCCCCAGTGCTGCGAGCTTCTCCAAAACAGTGGCCCAAAGCTGCAAGCTTCCCCAGAACAGTGCCGTGGGGCTGTAAGCTTCCCCAGAACGGTGGCCCAGGGCTATGAGCTTCCCCAGAGCAGTGCTGTGGAGCTGCAAGCTTCCCTAAAACTGTGTCCTGGGGCTGCGAGCTTCCCCCGAACAACGGCCCAGATTTGCGAGCTTCCCTAGAACAGTGCCGCGGGGCTGCGAGCTTCCCCCGTGACAGTGCTAGAAATTCTGCCCCACTGGCTACCTTCGGCGCGTTCTCATTGGCTCTGCACTCATTCCCAGCCCCCCGGCTCCAGCCAATCGCGGCTCTCCCTGCGCACTAATTGGCTGCCGCGGGCCCTTCTTGCCAGCTTATTGGCTGCCACCGCCGCCGGCCGGGCCCTGCGGGCGCCGCGGAGACTCAGCCGGAACCGAACCCGGAAGCGGCTGCGCGGGACCGACCAGATGGCGTCCTACTTCGACGAGCACGACTGCGAGCCTGGCCCGCCCGGCCCCGCCCTGCTGCAGCTCGCCCGGTCCGCGGGGGTCCGGTTCGGCGGGAGCGGTTCCCGGGGCCCTGGCCGGGATCGGGGCCGCCCCTTACACATCTTCCGCTCCCCTTGCCAGGACGCTGTTCCAGGGCCAGGAGCTGGACCTGAGCGCGCTGGACGCTGCGGACTGGGACCAGCGCCTGCCTCCGCCCGCGGCCCGCCGGGTAGTGCGGGACCTGCCCGCTGTACACATCACCCCCGCCCAGGCTGGTGCGTGCTGCGAGCTTCCCCCTAGCAGTGCCTCTCAAAACCCGGGGGGCCCAGGCTGCCCCACCCCCAGGTTGTCTGGGACCCAGGGGGCCGAGAGAGGAGGGTGGGGGCACTTTGTTCAGGGCTTGAGGGCGCAAGATGGGATTGATGGCTTCTCTCCGCCCTTCCCGGGCCCCCAGAAAAGGGGCTCAAGTGCCCCGTGTGCCTGCTGGAGTTCGAGGAGGACGAGCGTGCCCAGAAAATGCCGTGCGAACACCTGTTTCACTCAGCCTGTCTGCTGCCCTGGCTGGGCAAGGTGAGTGCCAGGGCCATGGGGCGTCCCCCAGCTCCTCAGCTCTTGGGGCACCAGCAGTAACCTAGCCCTGGGTGGCTGGAGGGGGATGGGGGAGGGTGCGGCCAGGCTGTGCTCCCCTTGGCACTGGCACAGAGCCCTTGGTGTGCCCCCCACAGACCAACTCCTGCCCTCTGTGCCGTCACGAGCTGCCCACGGACAACCCAGAGTATGAGGAGTACAAGAAGGACAAGGTGAGCAGGATATGGGGGATACCAGGCCCCCAGGAGGTTAAATGGGGGGGTGCCAGTGCCCCTCACTCCCAGACTAGTGTCGGATGATGGTATAAGTGGTTGGAGTGGGCCAGGGGGTGGGTATGGATGGGGAAGTCTGCCCACCACAACGCCCCACCTGATGTGTTGTAGGTGCGCCGGCAGCAGCAAGAGCACCGCCTGGAATATCTGCATGGGGCCATGTACACGTGACAGCACAAGCCACAGCCCAGCCCTGAGACAGCAGTCAGCAGTGCCCATTAAACCCATCTCTGTCAGCCAGCAGGGGATGCTGTCATTCCTGGGCAGGGAGTCAGGGGCGCATAGACGGGACTTCCGTCCACCTCCATGGCAACCAGGCCATAGTCCCTCCCATAGCAACTAAGTCTCTGCTGCCGCGCCCCCCCCCCCCTCGCGACAACCAGGCTTCGGGGTCCTGTCCCCTCCCCATACAACCAGGCTCCCTGGCATAGCACCGGGCCTCAGGGCCCTGTGTACCATCCCCACAGCTACCAGGTCTCAGAGCCATCCCATACCCCATAGCCACCAGGCCATAGACCCCCCCCCCCCCCAGTGACCAGGTCAGGTCTATGCCAATCTGAATTTCTTTATACACCTTCAATAGAGATATAAAAAAGGACTAAAAAAATCCCCAGGACCCCGCTCCAGACCCTTTGGCAGGGGGAGGAGAGCCCCTACCCCGTGGCTGTGGGCTGGACGGCAGCTGGAGGCAGCTGGGGCTGGGGAGAAGCGCCTCCAGGAGGGAATCTGCCCCTCATGTGAGACTGGGGGGGAGGGTACTGCACCTTACTGCCTGGCTGGCATGGCCCCCACCCCTGGCCATGCTCATCTCTATCCCTCCCAGCCCCAAATGACCTAGGAGCATGTTGGCACTGATGGCATGAAGCTGGCATGACAAGGGAGGGGGCTGGGCATTCCATAATACTGCTGGGTCTCTTTAAAAAATGACCCTTTTTTGGTACAAAAGAACAAAAAAAGAAAAAAGGGGGTGGGGTAGGGTTGGAGCTAAAGTGGTAGAGGGCAGGGCCATTGCAATGGGGCATGGCCAGGGCATTCAGGCAAGGCCAAGCCCCACCCCACCCCACCCTCAGATCATGGCAATGCTCTCAGGGTTGCAGTTCAGGTGGGTGGAGGTACTGCTGCTGCCAGGGGACTTGCAGCCACGAGTGTGAGCCCTCTGCAAGGCGGCCACCAGCGTCTCACTGCTCACGGCCCCGAACTCGTAGCTTAGCGTGCCGTAGAAGATGAGGATAGCCAGGACAAAGGCCCATTCGCACAGTGCCGCCACATGCTGCAGCACCGGGCTCTCGTGGATGAAGAAGGCCCCGCCTGGCACCAAGCTAAGGAAGCCTCAGGCCCAGCATTTGCTCCCACAGGCCCTGGACCTGACCCACCCCCTCCCACTGCATGAAGCAGTCAGGATCCCTCCCACCTGCCCTGAGTCCTGGTGCCTGCAGCAGAAGGATACTGAGGACAAGGGTGACTAAGGCAAGGGCGGTGAGGGCAGCACGGGCATGGGCAACCCCCAGGTCCAGGGCAGAGGCAGCCATGTGGTAGGTGAGCACACACTGCAGGCACACAAACAGCAGTCCTGCCGGGAAGGCGATGCCAGCCCCGATATAGTGCAGTGACTTAGCATGGTCCACCTGGGGGATGGAAAGAAGGGTTCATGAAACTGGTATCCCCCCAGCCTGGCACTTGGTAAATCTCCTCTGCACCACGCAAGACTGGCACTTTATCCCACCTGTGCTCAGCCAGCCATGCACCCTCTGCACCCTAGCACTTGTTACCTCCCACCTGTCAGGTGTCCCCTTAGCCTGGCACCCAAGCCTGGCATGTGGTACCTCCCACCTGCACTCGGGCAGATACACTTTCGTCTGAGCACTTGATACCTTCCACCTGTTGGCAACCACAGGTAAGTACCCCTTTAGCCTGGAACTTCATACCCCCCTCCAGCCTAGCAACCCCCAAGGACCTAGCCCCCTCATAACTGCCCGTCTCCCGCCCCTGCCCACCAACAGCCCAGGCTGCTCTCATGCTGTGTGGCCCCCCTCACCCCATGGGCACAGCTTGGCAGGCCCTGCCCCCTCCTCCAGCCCATGCAGCAAAAAGTTGCAGGCCCCCACTAAAGCCAGCCCTTGGGCTGCACCCCCACCCCTGCTCCCCTTGCCCTTTGCCCACCTGGAAGTTGCCCACCATGACAAGGCCAGCAGCATTGGTACAGCCCGTGACAAGGGCAGTGGTGTTGATCCAGGAGCGCTGGCTCTGCTCCAGCAGCTGCCCGTAGCGCAGGACACAGATCATCACCACTGTGGGTGACACGTGGTATCACTTCCCTGCCCCTCCTGGGGGCAGAGACCCTCCCCTCACCCAACAGGAGGACAGTTACCCCTGAAGCAGTCAAATGGTTATCAGATTTACATAATAAATGAATGTTGTCCTAACATGTCACATGGAAGAAGCAGCAGGAGGCATCTACGTGACCCCCACCTCACCCCTATGGACGCAGCCTGGCATAGGTAGGCTCCCTCCCTGGTAGTTGGTGTTCTCCCTTTTTTGATTGAGCACTATATGCCCTGAAGCCTACTGATAACAGCTGTTGTATCCCTATTACCACTCAGATTATTTTGGAGGTGAAGGCAATTGCTTAGCCTGGGTAAGAAGGTGCAGCTGGGCATGTTGCCACTGTGGAGCCCCTGCTCACCGCAGGCAGTGCCAGCCCAGGGAGTTTAGGAGCCCTGGGCAGGGGAGACAAGCACTCACCCATGAAGGCGCCAACGTTGCCTATGAGGCTGAAGAGGCAGCTCTCGGGGGGGTACGTGCCGCACTTGCTGTGGGGAAAAGGAGGGCAGTTAATTGGGGCATGACTTAGTGCCATGGCACCACAAAGCCCTCTCTCCCTGTGCCAGGGCAGCTGGCATGCTAATTGCTCCCAGCAGGGGCCTAATAACTCCCCAGCAGGGCCAGATCCTGCCCTGGCTGGTGGCTCCATGGCAGTCAACTCTGACCCCTGGAGTCATGCCCTGGTGCCCCCACCTCACCTGATCAGGGGGATGTCTTCTAGGGTGCAGCAGGTCTTGGGGGTCCCCGGCTGAGCTGGCTCCGTGGGGCATGATTCATTGTAAGACCTAGAAGGGGGGCAGGAGATGGGTCTAAGTGAAGTGGGGCACAGCTGGGATGCCCCCTGCCCCTTCCTGAGGGGCAGGGAGGTGCAGAATGTAGCTGGGGGAGAAGACTACATCAGGCGTGTAGCATGACTTACCAGTTCTCGACAGGGCACACATGGTGATTCATGACGGCCATGGCATACCTGCAGGCACAGCTGGGTCAGGGGGAATGGGGGGGGGGCCCACAGTGCCCTCTTGCCCCTCTGCAAATTTTCCCCTCCCGTGGGCATCCAGTCTGGTGGTTGGAGTCTGGATGAGGGAGAACCCCTGCCTTGGAGCCCCTAGGATCTTGGTGCAGGACTGGCTAGACAGTATGTGGCTTTGTGTCAGTCTGTCCCACTCCCAGACACCTGGGTTGCGTGTGTGTGCTTATGTCAGTTTGTCCATTAGTCACTTGCCAGAACACTGGGTTGTGTGTGCATATTTTCAGGTCCATCTGTCCTGCTCCCAGACACGTGCGTTCTGCGGGCATTTTTGTGTCTGTCTGCACATTCGCTCCTTGCCACGACACTTTGGGTTCTGTGTCCTTTTGTGTTCATCCATCTCCCCCTCCCTGGAGGCTTGAGTTCTGCATTCGCTTTAGTGTCCATCTGTCCTGCTCCTGGATGCCTGGGTTTTGTATGGGTTTTCATCTGTCTACCTGCCCCTTGCCAGGACACCTGGGTTGTATATGTCCTTTCCTGTTTGTCTGTCTGTCTCCCTCTCCTGGATGCTTGGGTTCTGTATGTGGTTTTGTGTCCATCTGTCCTGCTCCTGGAGGGCTGGGTTCCATGGGTGTCTTCATGTCTGTCAGTTTGTTTTATCTGTCCCTTGCCTGGACACCTGGGTTGTCCAAGTCCTTTTGTATTTGTCTGTCTCCAACTCCTGGGCACCTCGGTTGTGTGTACGTTTCTGACCATCAGTCCGTCTGTCCCTTGCCAGGTATCTGGGTTCTGTTGTCCTTTCCTGTCCGTCTCCCCCGCCCCCCCCCGGACGCCTGGGTCATTTTCCTGTCTTTTGTGTCCTCTTCTAGGACTCCTGGGTCTGTGTCCTTTTGTGTCAGTCTCTCCCTCACTCCCAGATGCCTGGGTTTTATGTGCATCTCCTGGCTGGCTGTCTTTCCCTCCCTCCCCTGGGAGGGGGAGGGGTTGTCCAACCACACCTGCTTCACTACACCCCCTCCAATCCCTCCTATCCAACCCCAACCCACACATGCCTCCCATCCCAGAGCCTGTGCCCGGAGAGGGGAGCTGGGGTGGGGGGGCAATCAACCTCTAAGTGCCCCCTTCCATTAGAACCCAGGCCCAGGCTCCCTCTGCGGGCCAGAGGTGGCACTGCGGGGTGAGGTGAGGACATGGGGTGGGGACGTTACAGCCAGATCTCCTGGGGGCCCCTGGGAGTCACTCACACAATCCAGATGCCGGTGATGGAGAAGGCAGAGAGGCTGATGGGAAGGATGATCCAGGCGGTCATGAGAGGGCCGGCAGGGGGGAGCTGGGGGGTGGGGGGGGCCACTGGCTACTGCCCCGCGTCTCTGCCCCGAAGCATCTGGAGGCTGCAGGGGTGCGGGGGGGGAAACAGATCGCTGGATGGATGTTGGAAGGGGCTGGGGGATGGACCCCCAAAGAACCAGGCGTCTGGGCTCCTACCCCTCTACCCCACAGCCAGGCCGCATACCCAGGTGTCCAGGCTCCCGTACCCAGCGATGCTCTAACTACTCGGTCTCTCACCTCCAGCTCTGGGGAAGGGACCCAGGTGTCCGGACTCCCATCACGCTGCTCCCAAGGGCCCGGACGCCTGAGTTCTCGGGGGCGGGGGGGAGGGAGGAGAATGGGGGCTGCACAGTTGGCCTCCCCCCAACTCGGAGGGACTAGGTTGGTGCCCACCCTTCTGCAAACACGTGGCTAAGGAAGGAGCGCCGGGATCAAGCCTGGCTGGGGGGAACTGGACATGCAGGTAGTGGGCAGGCCCCCCGGAATGCCATCGCCACGGGGGAAAACCAAGGCAGGGGGCAGATGATGTCATAGCAGCCCCTCCTCCCCCCAGGGTCACAGCTGGGACCCAGGCGTCCGGGCTCCTGGCCCCTCATTGCTCTGACCACTAGGCTCCCCACCCCCAGCGGGACCCAGGCGTCGGAGACCCTTTCACGGGACCCCCAACCCTTACCCGGCCGCACCGCGTCCACACGGGCCTTTAAAGGGCCAGGCCGGCCCCGCCCCGCCCCCTCCCCCGCGGGGCATGCCGGGAACTAGAGTCCCGCCGCCCTCTCCCCATGGGACTACAACTCCCGGCGTGCCGCGCGCCGCCGTTCTAAAACGTTACTTAAAGGGGCGGTGCTTGCATAATGAGCCAGCCAAGAAGTGGGGGGCGCGGCTACGCCCGTCCCCCCAGCCCGGACACCTGGGGTCTTCGCTGCCGGGAGGGGACGTGTGTGCCCGTCCGTTTCCCCGACCCCTTGTCTGCCCACACACTCCTGTTCCTCTCATGACATCACTGTGACCTCATTGTAATGTCACACCCACCATCTCCCCTTTCCACCTGGCCCCTGCCAGATACCTGGGTCCCCTGCCAGCACCCCTCCGGCCCCACCCGCTCTGCCTCAGTTTCCTAGGAGAAAACAGCTCTGGACTCCTGTGTTCCCACCAGTGTTTATTGGCTGGGCAGCGGGACAGGCTCCGGCCCAGCGCCCAGCGCCCACTCAAGGCCTGGCCTGGCGCTTGCGCAGCTCCTCCCGCACCCGCTGGCACAAAGCCTGGCGCAGGACAGGTTCCAGCGGGCTGCGGGCACACACCTGCTGCGCCACCTCCTCAGGGCTGTCATCCTGTGGGGAGACAGGGTGAGAGGTTGCGGCCCCCATGAGCCGGGGCAGAGGGCATCTCGTGCTGAAGCCCTGGGGGGTGGCTATAGGCAGTGCATAGGCGGGTACGGGGGAGCACGTGTCACCCCCTTGCTGCCGACATGGCTGCAGGCGGTCCCCACTCGCAACCTCCCCCCTGCTACCGACACTGTCGCTGCTGACGGTCCCCGCTCGCTGCCGATGCTGCTGCTTACAAATACTGCTCCCCCAGTCTAGGGAGGCACCAGTCGTTCATGGGGGTGGCAGCCGCCTTCCCATCCCTGCCGGACCCCAGGGGCTGCAGCCAAGTGCCAACCCCCTGGTGGGCCTGGGGGTTGTGCAGCCAGGTGCCACCCCACCTGTCCAGGGAGTGCACCCTATTGCCCCTGCCCTCCCGCCCACCGGAACGTGAGACCCCTGCGGGACCCCAGGGCACTGCAGACAGGCGGCGAGTGCTGTCCTGCGGTGCTGTAGCCCGCCTACCCGGGCACCCTGCCCCTCACCTGGTGGACGATGACGGCTGTGACATCCCCGCTGTCGGCTTCGAACTCGAGGCAGAATAGCTCGGGGCCCCGAGGGTCAGGCTCGGGGCTGGAGCTGCTCTCGCTGGAGCCCTCGTAGTCCAGGCTGTAGCTGGGGTCCGGCTGGCCTGGGCAGAGAGGGGCCTGTGAGGGGCTGCCCCTAAGCCTTGACCTGCAGCCCCTGCCCCCCAGCCCAGGCGCCGGGCTCACTTCGCCGCCGGGGGTGATACACCTGCTGGTCGGGCTTGCGGGGCCGCGGCGGGGTCGGCGTGTGCCTCTTCTTCACCTTCTCCTTGGCTTGCTTCATCTCCCGGTCGTAGTCATCCCTGCGGGCAGCAGGGCATGAGGCCCGGGGTCTCCCAGCGCTCCCCAGCATGGGGGGCAGAAGCCTAGGGCGGGGCAGGGGTTCTCAACCCGGGGGCGCTGGGGCTGGGGGCACGAGGGAGGGATAGGTGGGGGGCGGGGGAGGGCTGCGGGTGGGGACTGCGGGGCACGGGGGGCGGCACCTGGCGATCTGGTTGCGGCGGATACTGCGCACGAAGCCGTGGCTCATGTCCAGCCTCCCGCCCGGCCGCCCCCCGCCGCCCCGCTCCGGCTCCGGCTCCGGCTCCAGCTCCGGGGCCGCCTCCATCGGGCCGCCCGGCCCCGCCCCCCGTTGCCCCCCCGGGTGGGTTTGGGGACTCGGTCCCCCTCGGGCTGTGCAAGCGGCTGGGGCCGCGCCCCGAGGGGGCGGGGCGGGGCGGGGTGGAGGGCCTGGTGTAGCAGAGACGTCCCGGACCGAGGGTGGCGAGCTGCTTCCAGAAAAAACGCGAAAAAAGGGGGCGCTGTGTCTTTAAGGAGGAAACTCCGGGGAGAGCAGCAGTCGGCCACCTGGCAGCCAGTAGGGAGCATGCGCAAAAAGGCGGAAGTAAGCGGTTGGCTCTACGCAGCTCCGCCCTCGTCATCGTTGCGGCGCATGCGCAGAGCAGCAACGCGGGCTGTGTTGGGGATGTGGCTATGTCGAGCCGTGTGAAACGGGAGCGGGACCGGGAGCTGCGCGCGTCCCCAAGGGGCTCGGGCTCGGCGCGGGGCAAGCGCGAGGCCGATGGGGACTCGCGGGGGGGCGCGGCGCGGGAGCGCGAGCGGGGCCGCGCCCGGCGGGAGCCCGAGCCCGAGCGCGCGCGCCTGAAGCGCGAGGCCGAATCGGAGCGGGAGCGCGCACGGCGGGAGCGCGCCGGGGAGCGGGAGCGCGCCGAGGGGCCGCCCCGCATCAAGCGCGAGCGCGAGGCCGAGGCCGACTCCGACCCGGAGCCTGAAGTGACCGGTGGGCGCAGGGGGCCGGGTCGCAGGAGGGGAGGGAAGGTAGGACGCCTGGGTTCCGCCACTGACCCGTGTCCGTGTCCTGCAGTGCGCTACGGACGTTTTGACCCCGAGGACCGGCGCAGCCGCCACTGCCCCTACCTAGACACCATCAACAGGTGCGGGGCAGAGTCTCACGTGCACAGGGTGCTTGGGTGTGTGCACATCTGTGGGCGTGTGGCCGCACTGGCATGCACATGTGTGTAGGTTTGCATGTACCACACACGTGTGCCTGCCTTGGCATAGAGGCGTGCCCACGTGTACACCATTACCACCATGCCTCTATGTGCATGCACCCACCTGGGCTCTGGAGCAGGGGCAACATCTGCCTCCTGCCGGCCCAGGGCTGGGAGCTGGGGTGCGGCAAGGGGGCAGGTCCCAGAGCCGGCCTGGGGCAGGTCTGTGCTGGGGCCACCTTCAGGCCCTGCCCACTCAGCCTCTTCCCTGTTCACTCCCAGGAGTGTCCTGGACTTCGACTTCGAGAAGCTCTGCTCCATCTCCCTGTCGCACATCAATGTCTATGCCTGCCTTGTCTGCGGCAAGTACTTCCAGGGTGAGTGCCCAAATGCGACTGTGTGGCACCATGCAGGGGGACTGGGTGGCAGGGGCCCGCAGCAGTTTCCTCTCGTCTTGACTCTTCCCCCAGGCCTCGGTTCAGGAGCCAGCAAAGCTGGGAAGCGTAATGCTATTGCTGCTGTATAATGTGGCCAGGGCGCTCCAGCAAAGCGCTACTGCATTCACACAGCCTAGCTTTGCATGTGCAAACATACGTGTGCATGTATGAATACATAGATATGTGTCCATATATGCTCATGTGTGATTGTGAATGTAAATACATGTACGTGTGGATGTGCATGCATATATACATGTAAGTTTGCACATGCCTATACATAAATCAATGTGCATACATGTGCACGTACACATGCATAAATCCTTGCATGGGAATGTATATATACATGTTTGCATATATGTGTCTGTATACGTATAGACACACGTGTGTACGCAGCCACATGTGTATGTAATTGTGTGCGTGCATTTGTGTGCATGTATATATGTACAAAAATCCATGTGCATACCTGTGTATGCATATTTATGTATGTGTGTACATGTGTATGTGTATCTGTACACCTCTGCATGTGGAGGTGTATATGTGCAAACATATATGCGTGTGCCCTGACCCACTGCCCCTTTCACGTGCAGGCCGCGGCCTGAAGTCCCACGCCTACATCCACAGTGTGCAGTTCAGCCACCACGTCTTCCTGAACCTACACACACTCAAGTTTTACTGCCTGCCTGACAACTACGAGATCATTGACTCCTCACTGGAGGATATCACGGTATGTTTGGGGGAGGGACTGAGACATGGGAGGGGGCACAGCACGAAGAAACTTTAGAGACAACTGTGAGTTTGGGTCAGTCACAAGGCACAGCCCTAACACACACATGATCTGACAGCCAAGGCATGCACATATGTTTGTCCATGTCCTAGCACAACCCCATTCAGACTCTTCTAGGTTGAGCCAGTTCCCATCCTTTGCCTGGTTCCTTTTCTACAGCCATCCATGCACATGGTGTGTCACCTTCCACTGGTCTCTCAAATATCTGGAGGGATCATGGACCTCCTGGCTTTACTGGATGGGTTCCCATCCCAGCCTGAGTCTTCTGGGACTGAACTATTCCATCCCTTGTCCAGCCATCCCATGACAGGAGCCCATGCCTGGCTCAAGTGCCTAATGTTGCTTTTATCAGGACTTCAGGTATTGGTCGGGGCACTGATCAAGTCAGTGCTTTAGCAAAGGCTTTGCACAAGCAGTATATGTAGCAATCAGTGGTCCAGCCAGGCCTAGGGGCTGGAACAGGCTCGTTTTGCCCATAGCAAATCTCTGCTTATACCTAGGGTTAGATCCCAACTGAGAGTCTGCAATGTGAAGCAGCTGCACATAAGGTGGATGTGGTTTTGGGAGGCATCAATAGGTGCATTGGGGCAAGATGCAGGAGTTGATCATGCCTTGCATGGCATTATGGCTTCCACTTTTTAAACACAATGTGGAAATCTGAGAGAGGGTCCAGAGGTGGTGACAAATATGAAGGGCTTGGAAAGCAAGTCCTGCAAGGGGAGGATGAAGGAGCTGGGCTTGGGGGAAAAGGCACCTAAGAGGCATGATACAGGTGGTGGGGGGAGTGGTTAAGCCTTCTCTAGAGGCACTGGTTGTTGGCTGAAGCCCAGGATGGGGATGGCAACTGGGCTGTACCAATGCTCCTGCTGGGACTCAAACCAGAGCGTCCTGGCTAGAGGATCTTGGTTTTTCATTCAAGCTCAGACCAAAGTTACATTTGGGGTCTAGAAGTAATTTCTCCCCCAATCAGATTGGTATGGAGGTGGGGAGAAGGGTTACCTTCTTCTGCAGTGGAGGCACGGACTCCCTCAGGGATTTCTGGAGCATTTATTAACAACTCTTTACAGCAGCAGGATACTGGCCACCACAGCTCCCCTGCTTTCTCTGGAATGCTCAAAGGTGATGTCTGATGTTGTACCAGCATTGTCTTGTGGAGAGTTTAGATGATGGATGGGTCTGGGATGGTTTGGACAGTGCTGATCTTGGCTTAGGCAGGGGGTTAGACTAGATGTGACCTCTGCAGGTCCCTTCCAGCCACACTTCTTTATAATTTGTCACCTGCTGGCTGTTGGTCACCGTTGTGGGTTAGATCATTGCTTACCACACAGCCAGCCAAGCCCAGCAAAGGTCTTTTACTGCTCGGGGGTCTCCCATATGGTGAGATGCTGACATCCGTAACTCTTGTCTCCTGAACCCCGCACCTTTCCTCTCTCTGCAGTATGTGCTGAAGCCCACGTTCACCAAACAACAGATTGCCAACTTGGACAAGCAGGCCAAGCTCTCACGGGCTTATGATGGTACCACCTATCTGCCGGGCATTGTGGGATTGAATAACATCAAGGCCAATGACTATGCCAATGCTGTGCTCCAGGTAGGGGCCCCTGAAGCTGAGAGCCTGTGGGGTGTGTTGATCCCTTAGGATAGATTTGGGAGGTGGCACAGTGGAGCTGAGGATTTCCTTTGACAGCTCCTGTTCTCCTGAATCCTTCAATATTGAAGCAAACGTGATTAGAATTGACCATCAGAACTGCCAGGGACTGGGTCAGATCCTAGGTCTGTCTTGTCCAGTCTTCTGTTTCACATGACAGCAGAGAGCAGAGGCTGGAACAGAGGGGGAACTGGGTATTTTGCCCCTATTCTTCTCTTACTCGTAGCCTCCAGCCTTTAAAGTCTAGGATGTTCTGATTCAGAGGCTGTGCCTCAATCCTGTGCTCAATAGCCACTAATTCCCCCTTCTACCAAGAACATGTCCAGTCCCTGTGAATCTGGCTGAACTCTCAGCTTCTCCCACATCTGGTAGCAATGAGTCCTACCCTTGAATGACATGTTGGGTGAAAAAGAACTGCTTTGTTTTCATGTAGGCTCATGTAGTCTCTAAGCCTGGAACAGAGATAGAGGGTGGGGTGGTCTGAGTTGGAGAGCTTCCTTGAATTAGCCTCAGGGTGCCTGGCCACTTGGCTCCTCACTCTGCATCCCACCCACCCCCGTGCCCAGGCTCTGTCCAATGTTCCACCCCTCCGTAACTACTTCCTGGAAGAAGACAACTACAAAAGCATCCAGCGCCCACCAGGAGACATCATGTTCCTGTTGGTTCAGCGCTTCGGGGAGCTGATGCGAAAACTATGGAACCCCCGTAACTTCAAGGCCCATGTGTCCCCCCATGAGATGCTGCAAGCTGTGGTGCTCTGCAGCAAGAAGAATTTCCAGATCACCAAGCAAGGTTGGGGGGAGCTGTGCCAGACGGGGTTGGGCAGGGATGGGTGGGGCATAGCTGTGGCTAGAAGAGGGCAGGTTGTGTGGGAGAGAAGTCATTGTTACCCTGGACCCTTGGATTGGGAAATCAGTGGGTTGTTGGGTGGGGGGAATTCTTCAGGGTCCTGCTATGCTTCCAAATTGAAGCTGGATGCAAACCAGCTGTAAAATTGGTACACATTTTCAAGCACTAACTGTAATTGCTTGGCTCTTTTTATAGCTAGATGGCCATTTTAATGGCATGATAATTACTGTGCATATATGACTGGCATAAATTCATTGCGTAGTTCACTACCAAATTGTGCAATATACGTAGCAGGG
Source organism: Caiman crocodilus (assembly GCA_030014935.1). Lineage (NCBI taxonomy): Eukaryota > Metazoa > Chordata > Crocodylia > Alligatoridae > Caiman > Caiman crocodilus. Next base: position 4,122,709 of record JAGPOW010001890.1, on the reverse strand, counting down.
GCTTAAGAGACTACAAGGGTTTTTTTTAAATTCATGTTGGTTTATTTAACAGACAGTAAATGCTTTTACACCAAGAAATGCAATAGTTACCTTGTAAGTGAGATTTGCATTTAGTTTTGTAGATTAGATAATTGAGGGTTTTGCTGGGACACTATGGCCCCTGCCACACATTACATATATTACACAACTGACTGGTGAAGCATGCAATAAATTTAGACTGCCACACATGCAGAATAAAACCAGCCACACATGCAAAGGAAGTACTACTAATTAACTGGTTAATTGCATGATGTATTTAGATGGCTATACATGCAAAGTAATTATCACACCATAGAAATGGCTGTCCAGCTTCAAAAAGCCACATCGCTGTAAAGTCAGTGCTTGAAAAGGTGTGAGAACCTGACAGCTAGTTTTTATCCAGCTTTCATTTGAACATGTGGCAGGTTTATCTGCTGCACTAGCTGTGGCTGGAGGTTTGTGCCACTTATTGGGGCTGAGTTTCGCCAGGGATGGTGTGGAAAGCAATGCGCCAAGCTTTCAGGTGGCCCCTGGCTCAGCAGTTCAAGCAGGGGATACCCCAGTCTGGGCCCTGGCAAAGCCCAGAGCTCCCAGCTCTGACAGGGCTAGGTCAGCAATGCCTTGGGGCCCCCTGGCTTGGGGCTGTGTTGTGCCAGGGGCTGTACAAACTCCCACTGGCTTAGAAAAGGCAATTCCTCACCCCTCTCTTTTCTACTCCCAGGCGATGGCGTGGATTTCCTCTCCTGGTTCCTCAATGCCCTTCACGCTGCTCTAGGCGGGACGAAGAAGAAGAAAAAGAGTGAGTGGGTGTAGCAGGCTCAGAGGTGTCTCTCCCAGCGACCAGCAGACCCTCTGGGGTCTCTATCTTTTAGTCCTCCTACATAGGCAGGCTTGTTTTCCCCCAGCCCACCAGGTACCTCACCTGGGCAGTCAACCAGGTATCTCACCTACAGCCTGGCTCAGAGCTCCTTGCCCTGGGGCAGCCACAGCCACCCCACTCGCCAAATCCAGAGGCTGGGCTTATATACCCCCAAGCCCTGCCCCAGCTTTCTGCTCCACCTCCCTCAGTGCTCAGGTGCTTTTATCCACGGCTTTGCATTGTGCAGCCTATGGCTTAATATAAACAGGTGCCACTTTGCCCTCAGCCTTTCTGCCATCAGTGCTGCCTGGGATATCACCCCAGCCTTCTGGTAATGAGTAGGGTGGAGAGTTCCTTGTTGCAGGGGGGGAAACTGGGAGATCCAAGCCAGTGGCTGGATGATGTCGGTGCTGGGATGGCATGTCTGCCGCTTTGGGGTACCCCTGGGAGCTCCCACCACACTCAGGAACACAGGATTGAGTGTTTCCTTTCTCAAATACTGGCTGCATTGCTTCGGGTTATCTGGCAGCACAGTTACCTAGATACCCCTCCTCTAGATAATTCTGTACCATCCTCGCTTCAAGCTACTTACTGTTGTTTATGCCAGGGGTACTTAATCCCTGTCTGAATCTGGCCCATGGGTCTCCCTGTGGGTGCAAAAATTTGGGAATGGCAGTAATAAACTCCACCATTGTTTTCCCCTCTCCCCCCACAGTAACAAATTTCCAAGCCCTACACAGCAAGGTTGGCCCTGGCCGGGCTGGTTCCATCCAGTTGGGTTCTTACGCAGGCCCATGGACCCAGATCCAGTCTGTGGGATGAATAGGTTGGGCACCATTTATCTATGCTACCCCCCACCATATTCTCCTGGCTGCCCTCGCTCTGAGCTTCTTGGTGCCCACTCATGGGTCCCCCACTCGGTGTCTCCGCAGCCATCGTGACTGACGTCTTCCAGGGCTCCATGCGCATCTTCACCAAGAAGCTGCCGCACCCTGACCTGGTGAGTGCCCAGCCCATCGCAGTCATGGGATGCTCCACATTCCTTCCCTCCCATTTCCATGGGTGTGCCTGTTAACACTGTGGCTCGACTCAACCCCTCAGCCCTTGGCCAGCCCCAGACTGGTATCTAGTTAAACATACTGGGAGCCCGTGCTTTCCTTACTGGTGCTTGGCACTTTGCGATTGCTAGCAGCGCTGAGAGCTCCTGGCCGAGATCAAGGCCCTGCTATCCTGGGCTCCATGCAGACCCAGCCACTAAGGCTGGTCCTATCCATGATAGAGGCAAGTGATGATTTAAAGCAGCATCTTCTTGCTTCATAGTAGAATTTGTAGTTTCTAGTATCAGCCTTGTGCCCCTGGTGCATTCTGTAAAGGGCCAAGCCCAGTCCCACAGCTAATTTGGGCTGGGGCTCTATGCTTGTTTGGGGTACCTCTGACCTAAGGATTCTTTGGGCTGCAAAAATACCATATTTCCTCACATACATATAACACACCCCAGAATATAATACACATCTTGCTTTGGAGTGGAAGAATATAGATTCATAGAAAATAAAGGTTGGAAGGGACCTAGTCCAGAGGTCATCTAGTCCAACCTCCTGCTCAAAGCAGGGGCAGCCCCAACTAGATCATCCCAGCCAGGGCTTTGTCAAGCGTGGCCTTAAAAATCTCCAAGGATGAAGATTCTACCACCTCTTTAGGCAACCTGTTCCAGTACTTTGCTACCCTCCTAGTGAGAGAATTTCTCTTAATATCTAACCTCGACTTCCCTTGCTGCAGCTTGAACCCATTGCTCCTTATTACTTGCCATCACTGAGAACAGTCTAGTTCTACCCTTCAGGTAATTGAAGGCTGCGGTTTCATCCTTCCTCTTTTCTTCTTTTCTCCAGACTAAGTAAGCCCAGTTTCCCTCAACCTCTCCTCATAAGTCTTGTCCCTTTCACCAGTTTTGTTGCTCTCTACTGGACTCTCACCAGTGTGTCCACATAGTTTCTGTAGTGGGTACCCAAAACTGGACTCCAGATATGGCCTCATCCATGCCAAATAGAGGGGATAATTGCTTCCTCTTGATTTGCAGGCAGTATTCCTTCTAATACAGCCCAATATGCTGTTAGCCGTCTTGGCAACATAGGCACACTGTTGGCTCATATCCAGCTTATTGTCCACTGTGACCCCCAGGTCCTTTCATGCAGAGGTGGTGCTTAGCTAGTCATTCCCCAGCCTGTACAATCTCAGCATGGAGTTGTATTGTCCTAATTGCAGGACTTTGCACTTGTCCTTGTTGAACTTTGTGAGATTCTTTCAGCTTAATCCAGTGTGTTGAGGTCTCTCTGAATCCTAGCTGTACCCTCTAGCATATCCACTCCTCCCCTCATCTTGGTGACATCCGCAGATTTTCTGAGAGGGTATTCCATTCCATCTTCAGGTTGTTGGGGGCAGGGGAAGATGGTTCTTTGTAGTGATTGAGTAGCAGCTGCCTGTTGGCTCTTCACTAGATTTTAAACTGACACACCCTGCTTTGATGGCATTTCTCCCATGTCAGTAAGGCATTTATAGGCCTGTGAGGACCAAAGGCAGAGAGTGGAGGCCATGGTCTGACTATAAGCTGCTAGATTTTGGGCAGAGGAGCGACGGAGATGACACATAAAGGTGTGCGTTGTATGTGTGAAGATACATTAGCTCCCACCCTATGCTTCTTCTGTAAGTGCTGAGGGCCCAGCACTGCAGTGGATTGGGCTAGGGGAGTCCTTGAGGGGTGGATTAGCCTCCAAATGCCCCTCTCTCCAGCCTGCTTCTAGAGCAGTGAGACAATGTAATTAGATGCCCAGGGGATTTGTGGACTCCATCACTGGGTGGGTTTAACAAGAGGTTGGACAACTACTGTTCAGAGATGATCCAGTGCAGTGCAGTGGTGCAGTGATGCCTGTGCTCTGCTATGGGGATTTCTCAGGCTTTGCTGGCTGCTGCACAGGGCCAGGAGGGAATTAATCCCTGTTCCCCTCTGCTTGCTGTTAAGCATGTCTTGTTTTTCTAAGCCTTGCTCTGAGGCCCAGGCTGGGGACAGTGCCTGGGCTGTGCCAGTGCTCCTGCTGGGATCAGCTCTGGATAAAGAGTCTTGCCCCTCCTTCTGTTCAGGCTCAGACCAGTGCCACACTGGGACTTGGGAAGGAATTTTCCCCCTGGTCAGATTGGTACAGGCTGTGGGGGCAAGGCAGGTTGCCTTCCTCTGTAGCAGAATCCTGGGATCTCTTGGATGTCTTGAGTGTCTGTTGACATTTTACAGCAGCAGCACATTGGCTGCTGTGGCCCCTCTGCTTTTCCTGTGGCAGGTTTGGGTGTGAGGTCTTGCATGGTGTCAGGATTGACAGTAGCTTTATTAAGAGGTTGGATAATGGATGTGTCTGGGATGGTTTGAACAAGGCCGATTCTGCCTCAGGCAGGGGTTGGGTTAGATGTGAGCACTGCAGATCCCTTCCAGCCCCATTTCTCTGTGCTTTCCCCTTGAAAATTCCCTGTGGAATTTAGCAGCCTTAGTCCTGGCTTTAACATATCTTGTCGGGGATGGGAAAGCTGCTGTAAGCAGGACTGATCTCCACCTCCCCGGCCTACTTTGCTCCAGCCAGCAGAGGAGAAGGAGCAGCTGTTGCTGAATACTGAGTACCAGGAGACCATGGTGGAGTCAACCTTCATGTACCTGACACTGGACCTGCCCACAGCCCCACTTTACAAAGACGAGAAAGAGCAGCTCATTATTCCCCAGGTGCCCCTCTTCAACATCCTGGCCAAGTTCAATGGCATCACGGAGAAGGTATGGCCAGCACTACCAGCTTCCAGCCACTGGGGGCACCCTTCCTGGCTTGTTCCACTGGGCAGCCAGGAGCTCCAGGCAAGAGAGGGAGGGGATCGTCAGGTATCTTAGAGCTGTTCAAGGGTGTGGGGGTAGGGAGGTGGATTGGTTAAAGCAAGGGGTGGCTAACCTGTGGCATAGGTACCTTGCCCCTGGCAGAGATCAGAATAGTGGATGAGGCAGGGAATACAGGGCAGGGAGTAGAGAGAACAGAAACTGATGCGGCAGGGAGCCAAGGGCAGGGAAGGCTGTTAATAGAGGGTCCCAGGGAGCTGTTGTCAGGCTCAGCTGCTACCTCAGCAAGATACCAGGTCTCTGCTCTTGGCTCCATTGCTGAGGTTCACACGTGTGCCTGCTTGTGCATGTTGCAGGAGTACAAGACCTACAAGGAGAACTTCCTGAAGCGGTTCCAGCTGACCCGACTGCCACCCTACCTCATCTTCTGCATCAAGCGCTTCACCAAGAACAACTTCTTTGTGGAGAAGAACCCCACCATTGTCAACTTCCCCATCACGTGAGTCCCTGCTAGGGTCGGGGGGCAGAGGTGAAGGACTGGATGGCACCAGGCCTTGAGGCGCACCCTTGGGGCTGCAGTCTCCTGTAGCCCCCCACCACTGCATGGGCGTGGAATTGGTTGTGCCCTCCTGCCTGGGGTCTCCTATGCCCCCCTGTTCAGTACCTGAGTCCCAGGGGCTGAATTTGCTTGCAGTGATGCCCCCCAGCTAATATTCCAGAGCAGCCGAGACTCCACAAGACTCTCTCCGCCATCTCTGCCAGCCCTGTCTGCTACAGGAGGGTGGTGTGGGGTTGGGTATCCTTCCCAAGGTTCACTGCTATATGACTGGTTGAGCTTGCCTTAGTTTCTCTGTGCATTAAGCAGGTCCCATTCTTCCTCAACTGCTGGGAGCTTCACTCTGGGACCAGGCTGGCTCCATGGCAGTGCCCTGGGCAGGCATGGGATGGTAGGTGGAGGGGGTAGTATGAATCCACTGATGCTCTCCTGTCATGTCCCTTCCCCAGGAACGTGGACCTCCGCGAGTACCTTTCAGAGGAGGTCCAGGCCACACACATACACACAACGTATGACCTCATCGCCAACATTGTCCATGATGGAAAGCCCAGCGAGGGCTCCTACCGCATCCATGTGCTGCATCACGTGAGTGACTGTCCTCTGTGCCCGCCATTGCCCAGGTCTTGGGTCTTCTGTGCCCCCTCCCTGCCTAAATCTGGGGTCTCCTGTGCTCCCCCTAGATCTGAGGTTTTCTGTTCCCCCCACCCCTCACTGCCTGGATCTGGGGTCTCCCATGCCCCCAACTGCCTGGGCCTGAGGAGCTCCCATACCCACCCTCTGCACAGGCCTGAGGGTCTCTGGTGCTTCCTTGTCCAATGTGAGGTTGCCTGTGCCCTCCTCACTGCCCAGGTCTAGTGTCTCCTGTGCAACCCCCGACCTGGATCTCAGATCTGCCATGCCCAACCCATCCCCTCACCCCTTGGTGTTACCTTGGCAGGGCACAGGCAAGTGGTACGAGCTGCAGGACCTCCAGGTGACTGACATCCTGCCCCAGATGATCACACTCTCTGAAGCTTACATCCAGGTGAGTGAGGCATATGCTGCTGCTCTGGTCCCTTGTGAAAGGCTGTGGGACCGTGGCTGTGAATTGGGCCTAGACGTGGGGCAATTAGTGTGTGGCACGGGGAATGGTGATGGCTGGTGGTCGTCGTCGTCTTAGTCCGCCCCCCCCCCCCCCCCCCAATCTCCAGGTTGCCACAATCCAGGTTGCAGGTGAGGAATCTGCTTCCAGGCCAGCTGGGACAGGATGGCAGGACACTGAATGGTTTCTTTTATAACCCTCCCCCATCCCCATCTTGGGCAGTGGGAGGTTAACTGGGGAAACTGAGACATGGAAGGAGAGCCTCACTGCCTGGCTTTCTCTACCCTCCCCCAGATCTGGAAGAGGCGAGAGGATGAGGAGACCATCCAGCAGGGTGCGTGAGCAACGTACAGCACTGGCGTGGATCACTGACATCTCCGGCCGGGTACTGGAGGGCACCTCCCTCCCCCCTGCTACACCCCTCATTGCCAGCCAGACACTGGCTCCCTCAGGAGGTGCCAGGTTCTGCCCAGGGACTCTTCTGCCTGCACCAAGGACTTTAAAGGGGTTTTTTTTAATTGCATCTCTTCGGTCTCCTTCCTGCCCCTATGGTGCCCCTCACAGCTGGCCTGGGCTGGGACACATCCACAGGGCTGCCCACCCCCTCCCAATGCCAGACTGGTCATGCTGGACCAGAAGTATGAGTAACTCCCCTCTCTCTCCTGGCCCAGCTGGAGTGAGGGGGCAGTTAAAGCTTTGTTACCCCGCCTCTGGGCAACAAACCCATTACCCCTGTTCTTTTGTACTGGGGGCAGCTGGCTGAGGTCTCCTTGGCAAGGGGAAAAGAGAGACTCTGAGTTCCAGCAGGTGCTTTAGGTCCCCCTGCCCCCAGCTGAAACACAACACTTCTAAGACACCAGCAAAGCAGGGGGCTTTATTATAACAGCTGTTTCCAGAGGGGAAGCAGGGGGCTGGGTCTGACTACTTGGGGGGGCAGCTTGGATTCCTGGGGGGTGCAAAGGTCAGCGGCTGTGGGGGCATCTCATAAGGGGGCGTACTGCTACCCCCACACATGGTCCTGGCAGTGCTTCAAAGCCTGGAAGAGAATTTTGGGGGTCACTGCGGTGCCCTGAGCTACTGGGAGGCCCCCAACTGGGATGGAGGTGACAGTCACTACCACCCACATGGTTCAGGGCGCTGAGGGTCAGGCAGGGACCCATGTAGCCTGAGGGTCCCAGTCAGTGCCCTCCAAGGCAATACTCACGCCACACTCCTTAGCTGTCTCCATGCTGGAGCACCAGTAGACGGGGCCTAGGCTGCAGTGCTTGGGGCTTGAGGCACTCTTGGCCTCACACAACCCCAGATCCTGCAGGCACAGGTTCCTGTTAGTCTGTCCAGGCCTGGGCAGTGCCTACCCCCACCCCCCAGTGCTGGGGCAGGGCTTCCAGCCTCCAGCTAGGGCCTGTGCCAGGCTGCAGGGCTGGATCTAACCCACCCCCTTGGGCACCTCCCTTACCTGGCAGGCAGTGAGGGCATCTTGGTGCCTCCCCTGCAGCAGGGGCAGGCGAGACTGATGCTGGTCGATGAAGTCCATACACTGCGAGGGGGGGCATGGTGGGGGGAGGTCAGTGCCTGGGCACCCCCAGACCTCTGCCCCCATCTAGAGCTTTGGATGCTCAGCACTCACCTGCTCCCAGCCCAGGTGGGCGCTGGCGCAAGCTCTCAGCAGTGCTGCCTTGGCCCCTGGCCCAGAGCTGTTGCCCCCTGCACTCACCATCACTAGGCAGGCCCCACAGTGCCCTACCTGTCCCCCAGCTTCTGCCTCTGTGGGGTATACAGAGGGTTAGTGCCCGCCCCCCCCCCATGCTGGGGTAGGCAGTGATGTACAGCCCCAAATGTGTACAGGCCTGATCCTAGACACCCTTGGACTCAGAGGGGCCCAATCCTGTGCAGTCCCCCACACCTCTCCCCCTCCCATCTGTAGCCCCTACCCATAGCCCGGGCTCACCAAGGTCATAGCTGTCCTCTGCCACGCACATGAGCAGCATCCCACAGAGCAGGCGGGGCCCAAGTAGGCCCAGTCCTGCCTTCAGCGCAATCACCGTGTACTTCTCGGCCAGGCACTGGCAGGACCCAGCTACTGCACTTGGCAGCAGGTGGCACAGCCCAGATATGGCCTTAGCAATACCCTCCTGGACAGGCAAGAGGGGCAATCAGGAGCTCCCCCAGACCCTGCCTGCTGCCTCTACCCATTTCCATGGGCTGTTGACTCTGGAGCCTAACAACAGCAGTACCCAGCCTTGTTCCCACTGAGTGGCAGGGCTTGGATGGAGGCAACAGCCCCCAACCCCTGAATACCGCCTCCCCCATTCCCAGAGGCAGTACCTTGGGAACGGTGGATTCAATCCGTCCCACGAGGGAGCGACACATCCAGCAGAGTGGCAGAGGGATGGGCAGGGCCTGGGGGTGGTGGGGAGAGGAGGCATCAGGGCTGGGTTGGGGCAGTGGTTGAGGAATGGCCCCAGCTGGAGTCCAAAGACCCCAGCTGTGGCAGTAAGTAGCAACGTTTCCAGCCCCCAAACAGCTCCTGGTGCTGCCTGGATCCGTGGCAGGAAGTGTCTGCACCCCCTGACCTCTGAGTCCTGGAACCTAACGACCATTGTGTTAACTCTGGTGCCCAGTGATGGCTTTGTTGACCCACTGCCCCTTCAGCTTGTTGTTAACTCTGAATCATAATGATGGAGTCGACTCTGGATGCACTGACTGAACCCAGAGGTTTCTGACCTTTAAATGCTAACCACAAAGCCCAGTGATGGCTGTGTTAACTCTTTCACCTCTGATCATTCCCTCACAGCCCCCCTCCTTCCCAGAGGTGTCTGGCCTCTCCCAGTCCCTGGCCCTGCACCCACCTCCTCACCCCAGGCACCCAGAGCCCTCCCATACCTGGGGGTCAGCATAGGCAGCGTGGAGACCTTGCAGCAGCTGGTGCAACGGTGAGTCTCGGCTCCAGGCAGGGCCTTGAGGGCACAGTCCCAGCTCGGTGCAGACGACTCCGGGCTTTTGGAGGGCAGAGTGGGGTCACGGGGTCCCAGCCTGGATGCCTGGGTTCTCTCCCAGGCCTAGGAGGGGATTGGGGGCTGGGGGATTATAGCAGGGGGGCTGGGAGCCTGGATGTCTGGGTTGTCTAGCTTTAAGAGAACCAGGATCTGGGGGCTGGAGTGGGGACCCTGGACCACCTGGGTTCTCTTGGAGGCTGGAGCCCTGGACTCCTGGGTTCTTGCAGGGGGCTCCGGGGGAAGAGCAGAAGTGGGGGGTGAGACGCTGCTTCTCTGGGGGATGGTCTTGGGAAGTTAGAATAATGGGGAGGGCTGGAGACCCTGGACATCTGAGTTCTCTGAGGGGCTGAGGGACCGGGCCCCTGGAAGCCTGGGTTCCTTGAGGAGGAGCAGGGACCCCAGGTGTCTGGGCTCTCTAGGAGGTCTGGAGGGGTTGGAAGAAGATGAGCTGTGAGCTCAGATGCCTGGGTTCTCTGCAGGGAGCAGGGGCACTTAGATGCCTGGGTGCCCAGGCCACCTCCCTGAGGAGCCCCTGGGCCCCTGCTTGGGTTCAACTCATGCCTCAGTTTCCCCAGCTCCCAGGGGTGGCTCCACCCTCCCTCCCCCCCTTCTGGGCAGTGGAGTGGAGGAGGAGAGAAGGGGGGCTGCACTCTGCACTTACGACTTGACCCTCCAGGCAGGTGAGGAGGAGGGCAAAGACTTTGTCCACCAGCTCCTGGCACACGGGCACCATTGCAGGCATCGGCAGCTCCTGGCACCTCTGGCCTAGTGCCTGCTGCAGTGAGCAAGGGTGGGGGGAGGTGTCAGGGCTGTGTGGCATGGGGACCTCCCCGCAGCCCCCCAGCCCTGCCCTGGGTACCTTCACAGGCGATTCCTGCAGCATGTGGGTCAGGAGGGTGATGACCTGCTCGCAGTCACTGCATGTGTCCTCCTGGAGGGGCAGCCAGGCTTGGGGCTGGGCCAGCACCCCTCGCTCCCGACTTACAGCCCCCCCAGCAGTACCCCGCACCCCCAACCTGGAGTCCCCGGCCCCTAGGCACCTACAGTGAGGGTGCGGTCCCTGCCCAGCCGGGCGCACAGCTCCAGGGCTCCACAGCGCTGGGCCACAGCCAGGCTCTGGCACCAGGTCGCGGGGCCCCCGTCGCAGTCCTCGGGGGGCAGTGCAGGCAGGGCTGGGGGGGGAAACGTCCATCAGCACCCTAAGGGGCGAGAGGAACCCAGGCATCCAGGCTCCTAGCCCTGCCCCCGAGATGAAGGTGTCCGAGGCCCAAGGGGAGCCCAGCTCGGGGGAGGGGGGGGGAGCTGCCCCAGCCGCACGGAACAGCCCCCACCTGAAGCTCCCCAGAGCAGAGCGAGCAGCAACAGCTGGAGCAGGTCCATGGTGGAGCAGCCTGCTACTGCCCCAGAGGGCTTCCCTATATACCCCAGGGCAGGGACGGCCTAGGCTCAGCCCACAGCCAGGGGGAGGGTGGGGCTGTGCCCTCCCTCCCTATGCCCCTCACTCCTGACCCGCAGCTCCCTGCTCCTTCAGCCCTGCTGGTGACCCTCAGCCCTGCTCCCCAGCCTTGCCAGTGCCCCTCACCCCCAACCCACAACCCCTGCTACCCTAACATTGACCTCCAGTTTCTACGCCAAGGCCCCCCTGCCGCCGAGACTCCAGGGTCCCCAGCCCAGTCAGCACTGGTCCCAGCAGCACCACCCCACCTCCCCCAGTAACCTCCTCCCCTCCCCTAATGACAGCCCTAAAACTGGGGCTGGTCTCAGCATTGATCAGGGCTATGACTGTGGGGAGGGAATTGGGTCTGTGGGGGTCAATTTGGTGGTGCTGGGAGCCTGGACATGGGTTTTCTCCCAGGCCACCCCCTGCCCAGCCTGGGGCAGGAACCTCGTGCCTGGGGCCTTGCCCAACTGAGCAAACAGCCCCTGAATGGAGCCATTCATGCCCCAGGTGGGGAAGGGAGGGGGCTATTTGTAGAGGGGGGGTTGATTGCACGTATCTGGCAGGACCCCCCCATCAGCTCCTGCCTGCTAAGGGGAGGGGTGGGGACCAGCACCCTGGTTGCCACAGTTTGATGCCCTGGCCCTGTGTGCTCCTGGTGGGGGGGGGGTCCCAGCCTCCCTCATGCCCTGACCCCATTGATGTCTTGGATTCTGGGCATGGGTCTGGGCTGAGGGGCAGGGGGCTGCAGGCTGGCAGCCAGGGACACGGGCAGGGATGGGCAGGGCCTGCAAGTCAGGAGTGAGGAGCACCAGCAGGGCCGTGGGGGGTGGTCAGCAACACCCCAGGAGGCTCAGTGTCCCCTTCCCAAAGCTGGCAGAGAACCCAGGTGTCCCAGGTCCCAACTTTAATCCCAGCTTCCCTTCAAACACTAGGAGGGTCCCCAGGCCTCCTGCTTACCCCTCCTCATGACCTCAGGTGTGTCAGGCCCAGAAGGGCTCTCAGGGCCCCCTCCACCCACACCCACACCAAGGGCTCTCCAGTCAAGTGGGCACCACAAGGGCTCAGGAATGTGCCCGTGCTTCCCCTGTCCCGGTGGCTGTGGGTTGGGAGTGAAGGGCACCAGCTGGGCTGGGGGGGGCGGGCAGGGGCTGCCAATGGGTCGGGAGTGAGGGGCACCAGCAGGGCTGGGGGGGCAGGGGCTGCCAGTGGTCGGGAGTGAGGGGCACCAGCAGAGCTGTGGGGAGCCGGGGCTGAAGGTAGGGAGTGAGGGGCACTGGGTGGGCTGGGAGGGAACAGACTTGGGGGGCACCCGCAGGGCTGGTGGCAGAGGGCTGGGGGCTGGGGGTCCAGAGTGAGGGGCAGCAACCAGGTTGGGGGCTGCGGGCTGGGAGTGAGGGACAGTGGCAGGGCTGGGGGGAGGGCACACCCAAGCGCCCCAGCCCCCTTCCTTGGGTTGGGGGAGCAATCCCTCTCCCCCCACCAGGCAGTGCTCCTGGGGGACCCCATGGCCCCCCTTGGGTCCCAGTGGGGAAGATTCTCGGGACACCTGGGTTCAGTGTTGGGGGGCAGGCCTGCCAGGAGCTGGGTACAGCTAGGCAGGGGAATTGCCCCCAGCTAGGACAAGTAGCTGCAGCTGGGGCTAATCCAGGCCAAGCTCCCAACTCCACCCCCCTCCCCAACAGCGCCAGCCAGGCACAGCAGTTACCCCAGGTGATGTTCCCCTGAGGTACGTGTCCTCTGTCCCCTACCCCAGGTCTGCGGGAGGTTCATTACTCACTCTGGGACAACTGTGTGGTGGATCTCCCTCCTAACAGGGGCAGCCTCGGGGATAGCTGACCCCCTGGGTTGGGCTATGGGCTCTGCCTCCCCCCGGCTATACAAACCAAGGGGAACTGAGGCAGTGGCTTTGCCGGGTGGAACTTGTGTGTCTTGTGGCCTCTGCCAGTGCCAGAGGCTGCCCCGCTGAACCCAGAGGGCTGTCCCCTGCCCACCCCTCTGCCAACCAGGCCAGGATTGGGCCCCAAGGTGCCAGGCACTGTACGTCTGCGGGAGGGTAAACCAAGGCATGGGGGGCTGGGGGAGGGAGGGCATGGATTGCAAAGAACAGGGGAGAACCCAGGCGTCCATGCTCCCAGCACTCCCCTGCTCTACCCCCCAGTCCCCACCTCCCCTCCAAGTGAGGAGGGAACCCAGGCGTCCAGGCTCCCACCACGGTCACACTGGGATGGGTGATGGATGGGGCCATCAGGCCCGGGCAGGGGGTTCCAGACCCCCCGCAGTGGGGGGCAGGGGAGGCAGGTGTATGCACATGTGCATATCATTTGCATATGCATGAGTATGCCCCACTGCAGCCCATTTCCCTCAGTGCCCCTGAAGCTGTCCCCACGCCTCCCAGTCCCTCTAGGGGCCCTGAGTCCCCCCAGTCCATTAGCTCCTCACAGGCTACCCCCAGGCAGGGTCCCCATCCTCTGGGTGCAGTAGGAGGGGACCGGGGGGGTAATGGGATCTGCGCGGGAGGGAATTCATTTCCCGGCGCTAATGCGCTGTCAGCGCGGGGCCAGGCACCGTGGATGATGGAGAGTCGCCCCCGGCGCCGCGGACGGCTTAATGGGGCGGAGAATGAGCTGCTCCCCTCCTCAGCTGCGGCACTGGCCCCCACCCTACCCCGCAGCCCCTGGGGAGGCAGCTGGGGGTGCTGGCCCCCCTAGCTCAGGCCCCACTTGGTGGGGGTGCCCCACAGCACTGAGCTAGGCCCCGGGCTCTGTGCAGAGCCTAGAGCCCCTGATACCAGCCTGGGAGGGTGTTCTGCCCTGAGCCCAGACCCCCATTTGCAGCTGGGGAGGGGGGTCTGTGCAGGGCCTGGAGCCCCTGATTGTGCCGGGGGGGCTGTCTGTGAAGAGCCTGGAGCCTCAAATTGTGGCTGAGGAGCCTGCGCAAGGCCTGGAGCCCCCTGATATCAGTTGGGGTGGGGAGTCTGTGCAGGGTTTAAAGCCCCCAGTTGCAGCCAGAGGGTTTTATGCAGAGCCTGGTTCCCCCAGACATCATCCTGGGGGGGGGGCAGGTCTGTACAAGGCCCAGAGCCCCCAGTTGCAGGCAGAGGGGTTCATGCAGAGCCCCCTGATATCAGTTTAGGGGTCTGTGCAGAACCCAGAGCTCCAGATTGCAACCTGGGGGTCTGTACAGGGCCTGGAGCCCTGATTGTGGCCTGAGGGAGGTGCTGTATAGTGCCTGGAGCCCCTGGTATCAGCCAGGGGTTCTGGCTGATATGCAGAGTCTGGAGCCCCCGTTCATAGCCTGGGGGCTCTGTGCTCAGCCTGGAGCCCTCTGGTATCAGCCTGGGGGTCTATACAGAGCCCAGCACAGCCTGACTGTAGCCTGGGGGTTTGTACAGCACCTAGCACAGCCCAATGGTGGCCAGGTGGCCTGTGCAGCACCCAGTGCCCCCCAGTATCAGCTTAGCCAGTTTGTATTAGGGGGGACATGGGGGTTGCTGGCAGGTATATATATCTGCTGAGCTGGGCCATATGCAGGACTTTCTATAGGGGGCTTCTCTATAGGATAACTTACTCACACATGTCTTTTCCAAATCAGAGCTGCTCTATCAAGGGCCCCCTGGCTATACGGGGTCTCCATGGATGGCTTCCTCTGGGGAATTGTTGATTTGTAGGGGACCCCCCTGGTTATGAGGGTCTCCATAGGCAGCCATTGCTGGTGGGGGTTGATTTATAGGGGATCCCTTGGCTATCACAGTCCCCATAGGGATTTACTTATAGGGGATCCCATGGCTATTGGTATCTCTATAGGCTACTGTCTTGGGGGATTGATCTATAGCAGATCCCTCAGCTATAGAGGTTTCCACAGATGTCCCTCTCTAGAGGGGTTGGTCTATAGAAAATACCCAGATATAGGGGGCCCTGTAGGTAACCGTCTCTATAGGGGATGGGGGGGGAGTTCCATGCCTTGAGTCCCTTGTGTGTTGTGCCCAGATCCCCTTATATGTTGCCTGTCACGTGTTGCATGTTGTGGGGGCAGTGTGTTCTGTGGCCCCATCCCCTGAATAAGTCACCTATTGCCCCCCCCCGCCCCCTTCCCCAGCCAATCCCTGCCCAGGGAGGGGGTCAGCGGGTCAGGATGCCTGGGTTCTCTCCCAGCTCTGGGAGGGCAGTGGGATATAGTGGTTACAGGTGGCGCTGGGGCTTGGAGCCAGGACACCTGGGTCCTCTTGGGAGAAGGCAGCAGGGCCCCATCCTCCCCCCCCCCTCCCGCCTCAGTTGCCCCCCTCCGCGCCCCCACATGGCTCTATAGGGGCTTCCCCACATGGTCCTATGGGTTGTGGGGAGGAGGCCTAGTGGTTAGACACAGAAGAGCCCAGACATCCCCTGGCTGCTTGGGGCGGGGAGGGGGGAGCACGTGCCAGACCCTACCAGCTTCCCAGAGCTGGGGAAGCAGCTCCCTGGAGGCACAGGGGTTGTTATCGCCTCTCACAGGTTGGCTGGGGAGGGAGGGAGAGAGGGGGGGGAAGTCAAGCTGTCCCTGCCCAGACGTGGCCTTGGGGACCTTTGCTCTTCCCCACCAGCTGAGTCAGCATCCGGCGGGGGGGTTACGATTCAGCACTGCCCCCTCGGCGCCACCCTCCCCACAGCTGCACCCGCCACCGTGCCTCAGTTTCCCCTGCTGCGGGGCAGGGGCAGGACAAGTGATCAGTTGCCCCTGCACCCGGGAGGGGGGATGCGTGCGGGAGTGCAGCAGGGTGGACTGAGCGGGGCGCCTGGGCTCTCCGCCCGCCCTGGGGAGCAGCGTGATGCGCCGGGGCCGGCAGCCGGGCGCCTGGGTCTGTCCCGGGAGGGGAGCGGGATTAGGGCAGACCCCGCTCGGCTCTGGATAGACTGGGGGGGGGGGCGCAATTGGGAGCACTGAGTATGGGGAAGGTCTGGAAATGGGGCTGAGATGAGCTCTCCGTACCCCCCCTCCCCTCCCCCCGCGGTGCTGCAGACACGCACCCCCCCGTACACGCGTGATCCCTTGGGGTGCACCTGTACCGGGGCGCTGCTTTCCTGGGGGTCCGAGCCGCGCAGGGACCCACCCGCGCCCCTTCCCGTTTAACTCTTGGCGCGCTCAGCCGTGACCCCCCGCCCCCCCCGGGCCGCCCCGCCCCCCCTCCCCGGGGCCGGGGGCTCCGGGGTACAAAACCCTCCCGCCGCTCCCGGGCCGGACCAGGTGCAGGCGGCGCCGGCGCCCCCCGCACCCCCCACGCGCGACGCGGACACACTGCGCCAGGTACCGCGGGGCAAGGGCTGGGGGAGGATCCGCGCCCCGGATCGGGGCCCCTCCAGCCGGGGGTGGGAGTGGGGGGTCTGCGGCCCCCGTCCCCCTCTTTGTCCTCTTCCCCCCCTCCAGGGCTGCGAGGCTTTTGGGGAACTCCCTCCCCTGCCCCCCGCCAGGCGTCTGCCGGATCAGCTGCGGACACACCATGCCCCACAACAGCCTGCGCTCAGGTGAGCCCCTGCCCCGGCTTGGCCCCCTCCCACGGGCGGACCCACGCTGCTTCCTGCGGGGGGGGGGGCGAAACCCGAGCAGGGGTTGGATTCCTCCTCCCCCCCCCCCGCCCACACCCCGCAGATCCCCGGGGTTGGCCCGTCCGTGTGGCCGGGCCTGGAGGGGTTACACCGGGTTAAGAGAGACAGTGGCTCCGACCCTCTGTCAATTTCACTCCTTGCTCCTGGTCAGTGTCACCCCTTCTCTGGTCAATTTCCCCCGCCATTGCCCGGAGGAGGGGGGTTTCTCTGCGCCGGGAGAGCCCGTGTGTCCCCTCTGCCCCAGGTTCCCCAGGGTGTGGGGGGCTGTGGATCCCGCGTGGGCTCTGCAGGCACACACACGTGTGTGGCGTGGTCAATAGCCGGGCTGTGAATCTTTTTGTACCCCCAGTAGGAATCCTCTCCCCTTTTTTATTGCTTGCTAACTGGGCGATCCCACGGGTTTATTTCCCCACGCGTGTATCCGCAGCCCCTTGGCTGGTGGCTCTGGGGCCGGGGGGGGGGTGTGTCAGGAGGCGTGTTGCCCAAACTACATGATCCTGCTCCCCCTGCAAGGCTGGGGTGTAAATAGTATTGGCACCTGTCAGACGGATCCACCCGCTCCTAGACCACCACGGGGCTCTGGTCCCGGTTATTTTGGGGGGCGGGGGGAGGTCCGAGTCAGTGTCACCCCCTTGCCTCCCATCACCTTGACCCGCCGCATCCCGTAACAAGCGAGCGCCCTAATGGGAGAGCTGGGAGCGCCCTAATAGATTCTCCCAGCGCAGATTCCCTCCCCCGTGGCATCTGCCCGCCGCCCCACTTCTCCTCCCCAAAGCCGGGGCTCATTCGGATTAATTAAACCGCCGGGATAAATGTCTGCCCGCGATCAATGCCCCAAGGCGTAAAACTCGTCATAAACCCCAGATCTAGTTCTTAACAGGCTTCTTCCTTCCTGCCTAGTTCCTGCTTGAGCCGGGGTAACGTGCCCCGTGTGGTCGCTTCATTCGGATCAAAACGCAGTCACAAAGTGTCTGAGTTTGGGGGGGTATAGGCTGTTCCAGCTTGGGGAGGAAACCCACTGAGCCAGGAGGGGTTGGTTTAGGTTTAGCTTCGGTTGTGGGAGTTAATCGTTGGGGTTTAGAGTTTAAAGGGGTCTGATTTTTAAATGTGGGTGGGGAGGGGAAGAGTTTTGGCAGGGTCAGTGTTTAGATTGTCAGGGGGCTTGTGTCTGGGGTTTTTTAGTTCTTTGGTTTGGGGGGTTAGTGTTTGGGTTTTCCTGGGGGTTGTTTGGGGTTTCTAGCTCAGCATCTGGAGTGGTTTTGAATTCCTGGTTTGTGGGGGGAGTAGATATCAGGGAGTTTTAGATCCTACATTTCAGGAGGGTTTAGATTTCAGAGGGTTTCGGATCCCAGATTTCAGGGCTTTGTAGTTCCTAGATTTGGGACGGGGGTATATTTCAGGCCGGGGGGTTAGTTCCTTGATTACAGGGATTTGTGTTTGGGGTTTGTTAGTTCCTGGATTTTAGGGGTTTGTAGATATCTAGGAACTGAATAACAAACACCCGAAACACTAAAACCCTACAAATCTAGGACCTAAAACCCCCTGAATTTGGAGTTTGTGTTGAGGGGGTTTAAAGTCCTAGGTTTCAGAGTTGTGGAGATTTCAGGGGGTGTTTTTAGCATTCACTGTTTTTCAAGTCTAGGATTTCAGGGTTTTCTAAGTCTTCGGGATTTTCCAGTTTCAGGGTTTTAGTGTCTGGGATGGGGCATTTAGATCCCAGATCGGGGGGAGGGGGTTAGCTTTCAGGATTTTCTGACATCTAGAAGGTAAACCCCCCATAACACTTAAAAAACAAACAAAAAACCCAATCCAAAATATGTGTACACACAAACCTTGAAATCTAAGAATTGAAAAACCACCAACACCAAACCCCCGGAAATCTAGGGACGAGAAAACCTTGCAGATGAAACCCCCTGAAAACAAGGACTGTTGATTCCTAAATTTGAAGGCTGTTGAGATTTGAGATTTCAGGATTTTTTTTAGTGCCTTGGGTTTTTTAGCCGTTAGATTTCAGGGTGTTCGAGTGCCTGGGAGTTTTAGCTCTCAGATTGATGGGTGTTTTTATATTTGGGGGTTTGAGGTCTTAGATTTCAAGGTTTTTCAGTATTTGGGGGTTTTACATGGTAGATTTTAGGTGGGGTTAGTGCCTACAGGTTTTAGCTCATAAATTTCAGGGGTTTTTCTAATTCCTGGGTGTTTTTTTAGCTCTTAGATTTCAGGGTGTTTTAGTGTTCGGGGCTTTTAGCTCTTAGATTTCATGAGAGCTTTTTTGTTTGTTGTTTTTATTTTTTAGCACCTGGGCTTTTTACCTCTTAATTTTCAGAGTGTTTTGGTGCTTCAGGTTTTTTACCTCTTAGATTTCAGGGTGCTTTAGTATTTGGGGGTTTTAGCTCCTTTTCAGGTATTTTTTAGTGCCTGGGGTTTTTAGCATGTGAGGATTTCAGTTTTGGGGGGGTTATTTCTCAGCTCTCAGGGTGTTTTAGATGTGAATGTTGTTTAGTCTGCAGTGTTTAGAGATTTTTTAAGATTTTAGGGGAAGACCGGGGGGGGGGGGGCTTGTTTCTGGGGGGCTTTTAGGGCTTTTTTAGTTCATTTCAGGGATTTATTTTCTTTTTATGATACTGGTTTTCTTTAGTGCTGAAGGGATTTGCACCTCAGCCTGTGTCCTGCTGCTTGGTCTTGAGGGTCTTTCTTTAGACTGTCTGGCCCCGACAGTCCAGGAAATATAGGAGGGGCAAAGAGTTTGGTGGGACAATGGCTTTGATGGGACAGTTGTCCCTGAAGACCTCTCACCCACAAACCTCTTTGCCTCCCCACTACAACATTTTTTTTTGTTAGTTCTTTAACTCTCTGATTATTCACAATTAATATTTGGCCTGGAGGTTTTGTTTTTAGCTCTTCCTCTTTTTTTTTATTTTAAGTGATTTCCCCCCCATGTGAATTTGTTCTAGTAAGAGGGTGAGGTTGTTGCTTTGATAGCCCAGGAAGGATGAGAGAAGTAAGGAAGTCTTAGCTGGTCTAATAAAACTTGGTTGCCGTATGCTATCAGGATAGAGTTAGATGAGCTTTCGGATGGAAGATATTCAAATCCTTCCTTCTGGTCCTCTGGGTTTGTTAGTGTGAGGTTTTTCTCTTTTGTTTAGGGTTTAATTTGCTGGTTATTCTTAGAGGTGCGTCTTGGGTTTTATTTTTAACCTTAAGAACTAACCAACTAAAAAGGAGAAACAGCGTTCTGTTAAAAAGGGCTCTCACAGAAGCATTTGATATATATGCATACCCGTTTGGAAATCAAATGATTGTGCGTGCACATATGTGTATGCATGCACGCATGCATATGAATGGAGATCTCTGTGTGTTGGATATATGCATGTGCGTATGTACATGTATGGATGTGAGTGTGTGCACACCTGTGTGTCGATATGTGTGTGTCTGTGTGTAGATATATGTGTATGCCTACGTGTGTATATGCACGGCTATATGCATTTAGGTGTGTGGATGCGTGTGCCCATGATGCAAGTCTATATGCACGAGTGTGTATGCATGGCTATGTGTGTGTGTGGATATGTGTGTATGTAAACATTGGAAAAGGGTATTTTAGAACAGATTTGTATATGGGGGGAAAGGCTTCTTTTAGAACAAGTTTGTATAAAAAGGGTATTTTAGAAGAGAAAAAGTGTATTTTAGAGCAGGTTTGTATACAGATAGAAGTATTTTAGAGCAAGTGTATATATGGGGAAAAGCGCTTTTTAGAAGATATAAAACCATCTTAAAAATAAACTCTTATATGAAACCCTTTCAGAAAAACATAAACTTTTACCCTATGAAAACATGCTATAAAACACTTTTGAACAGGAAAAGTCCTTTACGAAAATAACCTTTGTAAGAGACAAATACATTACAACAAACTTTTCGGTAAAGAAAACATGCTTGTCCTATTAAAAAGTGCATGTAACCTGTTTTCATAGTAAAAACTTCATTGTAACATATTTTTTAAATTAAAAAGTACATCTAATATGCTTTCATAATAAAAAAGGGTTTTTTGGAACATAATTTTCTATTAAAAAGTGGATTTTTGTAACATATGCTAGAACAATAAACGTAAATATGAAACCAGGTTATAAAATGAACTTTTTAATAAGAAAAGCATGGTACAAAAATATACTATTTATTGTAATGTTTTTCTGGTAAAGTGCATTTTTAACGCTTTCTTATTAAGAGCGATGTTTTTGTATCATGGTCTTATAACATATTTTCCCATTACGAAGTCTTTTGTACCATATTTTTCTATTACATTTTAGCATGAAAACAGATTATAAAATGCACTTAATAAGAAAAATCTTGTTAGAAAAATAAATTTTAATAGGAAAACAATGTTACAAAAAGCTTTTAATAATGACATGTTTTTCCTATTAAAAAGTGCATTTTAAAACTAGTTTTCATGGTTAAAACGTTTTTTGTAACATGGTTTTCTATTAAAATCTTTTTCTGGAACAGATTTTTTCTATTAAAAAGTTATTTTTTTATAACATTTTCATAATAAAAAGGTTTTTTGGAATACATTTTTCTGTTAAAAAGTGTATTTTTGGAATATGTTTTTTCCTATTAAAAAGTGCATTTCGTAACTTGTTCTCAAAGTGCACTTTTTAATATGAAAATATGTTATAAAATGTACTTTTTAATAAAAAATACACAGTACAAAAATACACATGTTGGTAATGTTTTTCTGTTAAAGTGTATTTTTGTAATAAGTTTTTCTGTTAAAATTGATTCCTCTAACATTGTTTTTCTTGTGAAAATGACATTTAAAAACCTGTTTTCCTATCAAAAAGTTTTGTGTAACATGCTTTTTTATTATAACACGTTTTCATACCAAAAAGTAATAGGAAAAACTTGTTACACAAAACTTTTTATAGGAAAATAGGTTATAAAATACTCTTGTTCATTGGAATAACCATGTTAGAAAAATCAAACTTTTAATAGAAAAACATTACAAAAAAGTTTGTAATTATGCAAACATGGTTTTCCTGTTAAAAAAGGGCCTTTTATAACCTATTTTAATAGGAAAAACAGGTTATAAAAGGCCCTTTTTAATAGGAAAAATATGTTTTCATTATTAAATGCTTGTTTGTATCATGATTGTCTATGGAAAAGGTCATTTTCCTAATAAGTTTACTTTTTCTATGAAAAAGATGCTTTTTATAACCTGTTTTCATGCTAAAATGGGGGGGGAAAAGTTCCAAAAAACTTTTTAATAGGAAACTATATTATAAAATGCACTTTTTAATAGGAAAAAAATTACAAAAACCCATTTTTATAGGAAAATTCTGAAAAATAGCCCTTTTGTTAGGAAAAACATGTTACAAAAATCACCTTTCTATATAAAAATGTTCTAAAAATAAATTAGTATTTTTCCAATGTATCTTTTAGCGTCTAGGGTTTTGATTTGAGGTTGATTTTTAGCCTCTGGGTTTTTTTACTTTTTCTTTCATGTCCACTTGCCTCAAACTTCTCCAGCTACTGGAAACCCCTCACCTTTGACACCTGTCTTGGTTCTTGCTGGTCAAAAACATAGCCCCCATTTTGGGGCTCTTTGGGCTCATTCCAAGGTGTTTTCTAATTCCCTTCCCAGAGGGAAACCCCCCCCAAAACTGAAACAAACTTACCCCCAGCCCCCAAAACAAAACAACTTAATTCCTCCCAAAATCAGGATTCTCTTGGGCATAAACCTCCCATATTCTTTGTCTACAGAAAGATCCACTCCACTGGTTAGATTTCCACTCTCAGTGAGGCCCTGAAAAGGTTATTAATGGGATTTTAATGGCACTGTGTTGGACTTTGGCTGTCGCTTCCTCTGCCGGGATCCTTTCTAGTGCCTGATTCTGGCAGGATGGAGGTCCCATGTCTTGTAGGTTGGGGGCGGGGGGTGGTCTTTAATGAAACCAAATGCGGATCCCAGCTTGGTTCAGTTAGAGCACAAGTGATTTCCCAGTGCAAGATTCCCGTTGTTGGGTGGGGAGAATATTTTAAAGGCCTCCAAAGAACTAATAAAAATCCAGTACTTTATGGGGGGTGAGAAACCCCTGATTCTTGGTGTGTTTCTGGATGGTGGCATGCATGTCTCGTCTTTCTCCAGACAGCAGAGAACAGGTCTTAGACAACTCTTGGCTTCAGTGTGAGATTATTTGGTCCAGATGGGTCTCCCCCCAACTTCTGAAAGTTAATTAGAAGATGGTCAGCTGCTGAATCCCAGCTTCTCAGGCTTTGGTAGCTGCCGTGACGGATGGGCTGTAGTGGATTCGGTTGGAGACTTCTCTATTTTTTTAATTTATTTTCTTTTTGCTTCTTTATCATCTCATTATAAATCTAAGCTCACCCACTCTGGGAGATGGGGGCGAGGAGAATTTAATTAATTACAAAAGGGAAACAAGTCCCTGTTAGAGTGGAGCTGCTTTAGTGGGATCTGGGCTGGGGATCAGGGTAGGGGCAGTGGCCACAAGAAAAGGGATCTAGCTAGCCTCTACTGAGGCTGGGGGGTCAGAAGAGGGGCACTGTGGGCTGGACCTGGCAATGAAGGTTAAATTAATAACCTGGGCAGGGCTTCTTAAAGGTACTAATAGGTACCTTCCAGCAGGGCTGTAACTTAGCACAGATTTGCATGTGTCATTTGCATATTGATCTCTATTAATTGGAGGTTGTCTGTCTACAGTGTAGATATGTATGGGAAACATACCCGACTATATTTGGCTATGAGATGCAGACAAAATACAGTGCGATGTAATGCATAACATATATTGCATTGATTATGTTAGGCCATAATGTATAACAAATATTGGATTAATTACAAAATGAATTAATTACACAATTTAATCACATAATGATATAATGCATGGCATATATGGCATTAATGGCCTAGTGTAATAATTATAAGACATTACATTATGTCATAATGTATAACATATAGTGTATTGATTACATTATAACTATAACACTATATTATATTGAATTAATTCAATAATGCCACAATGTATGACAGAGCCTAATTAAGGCAGTGTTTTATAATTATATTGTATTAATGGAGTGATGTCATAATTATAACATAATGTAATTAATATAATAGACCATATATGCTGTATATACGTACAGTTATCCATAGCTGTGTCCTTGCACACACATATAGAGGAGTGAATGTGTCAGCATTATTTATAAAGGTATAAAACACCCTCATCTGCAAACCTTGTGTTCACAGTGTGTGTGCCTGAGTTGGGGGGGAGGTGTATCTTATAAGGGGGTCTGTACCAGTTTGCTTTGCTTAGTTTGTTATATACAGAAGTTATCCACAGAAGCATGTGTTTTATCCTCTCTATCCTCTGTGTAGCGATCATTATATACATGTGTATACATATACACGTGTGTATAGATATATATGTATGTGTGTATAGATATATATACACATATGTTTGTGTATATAAATGCATGTGAGTACATATATATATCACACCCACACACATGCTGTATATAAAACCTATATACATACCCCCTACCTTGGGTACAAACATGCATATATGAATCTTTATATATGCTTCTCGGCATATATGAAGGTATACTTTACATACCTGAAGATGCAGATCCATGCAGATCCCAGTACATCCTTTGTGTATGTGAAACTATGTTTTGTATATCCATCCTTTACATATACACGTGTGAAGTATGGACATGAATGTAGTTTAATGCATTTCAGTGATGTCTAAAGTGTTATCTACACAGTGTGTGAGTGTGTGTGTGTGTAATTTTCCCAAGTGCAAGCATGGGGCAGTGGGAGCAAAATGACTACACATGTGTTAGGCTTGCTATGTACAGAGCATGTAGAGGCATGATCTATGGTACTAGTGTTGAGAGAGGCCATGCCAGTCTGAAGACAGGCAGGAGGCTGAAGGGAGCTTGCACCTTGTAAATTAGCTTGAGCAGAAACTGGGATACCTCTGAGCTCTCTGGTCACCTCTGAGCTCTGCTGTGTGTATCAAACAGGGATACGCTTCTCCATGCGTGTGGTGTGATTTGCAATTTGCCCAAGGGAGTGTGAGGCAGGGTGAAGCCAGGCTGATCAGGAAAGGGAATGTATTTTACAACCATAATGGATGGAGAGGAGAGAGATGAGACATAGGGCGATACGTGTCCTTCATCTGGCTGTGACGGTTCTGCCGGCAAGAGTATGCATGTTTTATCTGCATGGTGGTACATATACATATATAATGATACATATTCATATATGCACATATGTGTATGTATGTGTGTGTGTGTGTGTGTGTGTGTACACACACACATGCCTATATATCTATGCATAAACACACGTAAGCTAATATATATAATAGCAGCTGTCAACTACCTGAAGGGAAGTTATGAAGAGGATGGAGCTGGACTGTTCCCACTGATGGCAGATGACAGAACAAGGAGCAATGGTCTCAAGTTACAGCAAGGGAAATAGAGGTTAGATACTAGGAAAAACTTTCTCGCTAGGAGGGTAGTAAAACAGGTTCCTTGGAGCGGGGGTGGTAGAAATTCCATCCCTAGTGGTTTCGACCCGGCTAGCCAAAGTCTTGGTGGAGATGACCTAGTTGGGGCTGGGCCGGCTTTGAGCAGAAGTTGGACTACTTGTGACCACTTGAGTTCCCTTTCAACCCTCATTTTCTATGATTCTATGTGTATATTCAGTGCATATACATATATCATGGTGCATATGCATGTGTATGCCTGTGTATGTATATAGTAATGCCTAAGCATATACTACAGTGCACCTGTGTATATGTATATGTGTGTGTGTATATATATACTATATGCATATATATACACTATATGCATTGATTATATATTTACACACACCATAGCATGCACACAGGCATCCATTATATGGTGTGTGTGTGTGTGCGTGTATGGATAATACATATATAATAAATTTGATGTATACATAATGGTGCATATGCATGTGTATATGTGTGCATATAATCAAGGCATACATGTATGTGTGTGTACTGATGCATATGCATATACTATGGTGCATAAGTATATTAGTATATACATCAATTCTGCACACAGACTACATATAACCTGATGCATATGCAAATCTATAATCAGTGCCTGATGGGGTGTATACACACACACACACACACACACACACACACACACACACACTTTACAGTGGTGCATATGTGTGTGTATATATAATTGTTGCTTATGTATGTAAGAGTACATATACATATATGGAAATTAATACCTAGGCATAAAAGAGAGAGAGATGTATGGGTTTATACCATACTGTATATGCATATATATAATGGATGCAGAGGCATATATAGGCATGTACCACAGTGCGTGTGTGTGTGTGTGTATACATATACATGTGTGTGTATGTACAGATCGGTGCATAGGCATGTATACAGCTTGATTGTTTATGGGTGTATAATGCAGACACACAGTTGTATTCCCTGTGTATGCATTGGCACAAAATGTGTCTGCTGTCCCCTATGCCAGTTGCAAACCCAGTGTGTTGCTGGCAGAGATGCTGCAAGTGCCTGCAGGGGGTATGGGAATGATACCTGTATCCCTAGCAGGGCCTTGGGGTGTGTCTTGGGCAATGAGTCTGTTTGTGATGTCATGGCATGATGTCACAAGATTCCCTCACAACCCCCCTGAAACTGTGATGCCACCCAGCCTGCCATGATGTTACGGCTGCTTTATCCCTACTGTTGTATCCTACTCCTGACCCCGCCTCATCCCCAGTCTAACCAGGGCATGCCTATTCTCCTGCCTCAGTTTCCCTTCTTGGCTCCCTAGGCCCATGCCTGGGTGGCAGGGGAGGTGCTGACAGAGTCATTGAAGCCATTAATTTGTCATTAACGATTAACAACTTGGGCTCTGGACTCTGCCCAGCCCCACAGCCACCTCCCACAAAGCCAGGAATCACTCCAGACTGGAGCTGACCCCTTCCCCCCTTGCTTGGCACCTCCTCCCTGACCCAGCTGGATTCATCAAGCCAGGTCAAAAAATAATCCAAGGACAGTGTTCCTTTCACTGGTGAGGATTAAAAGGAGGTTTCCTTTGGAGGCATGAGCTATCATCCTTAAGAGCCTCTGATTCCTCCCCTAGTTGCCCTTCTACATGCTTCCCCGAATGAACAGACCAAAAGCTGGCTTCGTTACGATTAACACCTGGGAAGTGAAGAGTTTAGCAGGAGCAGGGTAGCTTATGAGCCAGAGGATGGAGCTGCCCCCATAATGGATGACAAAAGAAAAGCCAGCTTATTTAGAGCTGTTAACGCTTGGGGAGCGAATTGTTTAGCAGAAATTGGGTAGTTTATGCTTTGGACTGAAGAGCTGATCAGGCATGAGGTAGCTTAGCCGTGGCTTGGAGATGCCCTTCTCCATGCCTCCCTTAATGGGGTGGCAGAAGAAAGGCCAGTTTAGTTAGGGTCGTTAATGCCTATGGAGTGAAGAGTTAAGTGGGAATCAGGTAGGTTATGAACTTTGGAGTGGAAAGGCCGGACAACTGTATCCACAGCACTGACTTGTGTTAATTGCCACCCCCTTATTTCCCTGCTGGTTTCTTGTGCCCCAGTATTACCCCAGATCCTCATAAACCGTCCCTGGGCCTAGCTACTGGCTTGGTTTAACCCCTCCGCAGGTTAAACCAGGACAAATCTGCAATGTGTCCAGCCCTGAAGGGGGTTAAATCCAGCCTGATTTGATGGGGGGTCGGGGGGGGGAGGAGGAGTCTTGAGACGGGAAGACAAAGGCGCCTTCGCTGGCTGCGGGGGTGCGTGAAATTAGGCGGTCACGGCGCCGTGAGCGCCGTTAATTAGCAAGGGGAAATCGGCGCCGACGCGCCTGACGAACTCAGCATTTCATCAGGCCTTGGTCGCCCACAGCTCCCCCCTCCTGGCTCCCAAATCTATTAGGGTGATGATTGTTGGTTTAATAGGGGCTTTGATCCTCGGGGGTATCCTAAGCTTGCAGGACGGGGGGAGGGGGGCCTGATCCTGGGTCTGAAAGCTGGAGGGTGAAATTGGGGGTCTTCTCCTAGCCCCCCCCATCTCTGCGGCAGAGACAGTCTCCCCCAGCTCCCCCTTGCTTGGTGCTGGATCATAAACCCTGGGATGGAAGCAGCTGAGCTAGGGGCTGCTGTGGGGGGCTGCTGGGAAGGGAGGGGCTTGGAGGTATTTAACCCCTCATTGCCTAGCGTAGAGGGAGGGCTGCTAATATCTTTCAATCAGACCCCCCCCCCTGCAAAAAAAGAAATAGATGATGCAGGGATTGAAGGGCTTTCCTTGTTGCCCCAATGGCCAGAGCCATGCCGTCCTCCCCACATCCCAGCTCAGCTCCTGGCCTCAGTTTCCCCTTCTAGCAGTCCATCCCACACTGGGTCTGGGTTTGTACAGTGCCTGGCACGGGGTACCGCAGTCCATCCCTGGAGGTGATAGGGTGCGATGACACAGGGGGTACTGTCATGTCAGAAGGCCCAGCTCACGGTGTCATGGGGCCAGGCTGTACAGGGTGCTTGGAGTTGTACAAAGAGCTCCCCGATAAAGCTCCAGTCAAAGTGGGGAATTATCTCTTGTTAACAATAATGCCAAAGTGACATCAAGGCTCCTGGGAGCCAAAGGAGTTGCAATTAGGGTAACATCCCATGGGAGGAAGCCATGAAGCCAGCTGGCCAGGCAAGCCAGTGTCCAAATATTTGCAAAGAGTTGGCCAAGGGCTCTGTGACTTTGGGGGACATGGGTGATGGGGGGCTGTGATGATGGCATCCAGGTGCTCACAAAGTCAGTTGAGGGCTCATGTGAGGCTCTGAGGTCACTGGGAACTGGGGCTTTAGGGGATATGGGTGATGTCAGGGCTGGGATGATTGCATCCAAAAGTCTGCATAGAGCTGGCCCAGGGGCTTGTGTGGAGCTCCATGGTCTCCAGGAGCTGAGGCATCAGGGAACGTGGGTGATGGGGGTGCTGGGATGATGGCATCCAAGAGTTCACAAAGAGCTGACCAAGAGCTCACGTGAGGCTCTGAAGCCGCTAGGAGCTGGGGCACTGGGGAATGTGGGTGGTATGTGGGGTGGGGCTGGGATGATGCTAAGGCCTAGTGAGGGAGGGAACAGCACGGAGACTTCCGAGGAGGTGAATGGTCACCAGTGAGGCCGTGGGATTTTTGGGGGGCATCCAGGTGCAGTGGTGGGGGGCAATACAGTTGCCCCAGGAAGAGGCTTTTCCTCTGTGGGTCCCCACCCCAAGGAGGGTATCTGCCAGTTGTCTCCAATCTGGGCAGGGAGGAGTTAATTTAAAGATGCAGATTAATAGGGGAAGTGGAGGGGGGTGGGGAATCTCTAGCAGAAGAGAAGGGAAATTGGGCCACGCTGCTAATAGCACCAAGGGAGCCCTTAGTGGCACTGCTGCATTGATGACTAACGAGGGGAGGGGGTGGCAGCCTGGTGGGGGAGGGGAGGGCAGGGGAGGGCAGGGGTGTAGGGCCCCAATCCAATGCCCTGTGGCCTGATTCAGCTAAGTGGTGCCCCTGCCCTTCCCTGTCCCCCCTGCAGGCAAGAGGCTGGGGGCCATGGGCCATCTATCTGTCGCACACCACCTGCTTCCACATGCCACATGCTTGCACACACGTCATTAGACCCTAGAGAGCAGCAAGGCTGGTCCAACCCCAGGTGGGCATGGTCCTTGTGGGACTAGGATATTGCACACGTGTGTACAAACTCAGCATGTGCACATGCCATGCATGTGCACCCACTGGGGCTGATTCCCCCCTTGAGCCCCAGCTGATCCTCGTGGTGACCCTCCCTCCTCCCTGCAGGCCATGGAGGGCTGAACCAGCTGGGTGGAGCCTTTGTGAACGGGCGCCCGCTGCCTGCCGGTGTGCGCCAGCGCATCGTGGACCTGGCCCATCAGGGGGTGAGGCCCTGTGACATCTCCCGGCAGCTGCGTGTCAGCCACGGCTGCGTCAGCAAGATCCTGGGCAGGTAACGGGGGTCCCTCCCTTGCCCCCCCCCTCGCCATGCCTCAGTTTCCTAAGGCTCAGCTCTGTACCGCACACTCGGTGCCTGGTTTCTTAACCTCCACTCCCCACCAGACATGCCTCGGTTTCAGACGGGCCCCTGGCCCCCAGGACCCCCCCAGCTTACCAGGGCGGCATCTCCTTGTGTCCTGGAGTAGGTACTACGAGACCGGCAGCATCCGGCCGGGCGTGATTGGGGGCTCCAAGCCCAAGGTGGCGACGCCGCGGGTGGTAGAGAAGATTGGAGACTACAAGCGCCACAACCCCACCATGTTCGCCTGGGAGATCCGTGACCGGCTGTTGGCCGAAGGCGTGTGCGATGGCGACACTGTGCCCAGCGTCAGCTCCATCAACCGGTGCGGACTCCCCAGCTCCCCCATCCTCTGGGGGAGTCCTCCCAGCCTGCAGTCCTGGGCCCTGGGAAGCTCCCTAGGGTGCTTGGCGGGCCTCACACGTGTGCTGGTGCACACACTGTCACATGTGTAAGCACAGGTGTACATGAAGTGGCAGGGCCTGCTTGACCTCAGGCTGTGTGTGTGCACAGACACCTGTATGTGTGTATGTGTCCATACACATGATGTGTGTACCCACACAGGCGTCTGTGCATGAAGGCTTCACCCCTGCACATGCCCCCACCCCTACATGCACATACGTTGAAGACCCCTCCCCCACATTGTGTCCACATGTGGCAAACACCCATACATATGTAGAACATGCTTGTAACACACATGCATGCAAACCTGCAACTTGTAGCACATACACATGCACATGTGATTGCAACATGTCCACACACCAGTATATAGCACGCACCCATTGGTCCCACCTCCCCCCACACATACGTATATCAATATGCAAGTAACACACGTGCACATGAATTCAAACCTGCACATACCTATGTGTAGCACATGTGTGGGGCTGCAAATATTCATGCCCCTGTATAGTCATGCACATATACCTACGTGTGTTTGTGTACACGTGGGTGCCAGCGCACGCACACATGAATGTGCTGGGCCTGGCTGAACTGCTGTTTCCTACTCCACCCCAGCATCATCCGCACCAAGGTCCAGCAGCCATTCAACCTCCCCATGGAGAACTGCACCATTGCCAAGGCCCTCAGCCCTGGCCACAGCCTCAGTGAGTGACTCGGGTCACAGGGAGGTTGTGGGGTCATGGGGCACCCCCGCTGGACCCCATCTTTCCCCAGTGCCCCATGAGTATCCACCCACTGCTATAGCAAGGCATCCTGGGAAACACAGCCAGCCCCTAACATCATGGGCAATGGAGGGGATGGGTCTGGAGGCCTGTATCCCACAGGGCCCCAAAAAGATGGAGGGCGGGGGGACGGGGAGAGCACGAAATTTCTGGCCAACACAAGAGTCCAATCCTGCTCACTTCCCTGGGGATGACTGACAGCCTCCTGGGCCAATCCCTGCTGTGGGAGCAGGTCTTGGCCTGGTTCCACCCCAGGCTCAGGCGCATCTGCCCCCCACCATGTACTTCAGTTCCCAGCTCGGCTGTGACCCCCCCAGAGTCACCCCCCTCGGATGCTGGCTACTCCATCACCGGCCTGCTGGGCTTCAGCACCCCCAGCCAGCGCAAGCCTGAGCCCCCGGCATGGGGTATGGGGCAGTTGGGGAAGGGGGCTAGGGAGGCTGGGGCTCTGAGAGGGGCTGGGGGCCGGATCTGGCAGGCTGCAGGCCCTGGTAGGCTGTAGGCAGTGGGGTTGGGGGTCCTGGGGGAGTCTGTGCTGGGGGGGTTGCAGGACTGGGGGCAGTGGGGCTGGGGAGATCTGGGGGCTGCAGACACTGGGTGGGGGCCAGCGGTGGAGGTGGAGCAAATCTGGGGCATCCAGGGGAGCTGTTGGAGCTAGGTGGGGGGTCCGTGACGGTTACTGATGGCTTGTTCCTCCATAGGCGAGGAAGAGGGCTACCGGCTGGGCCTGGGCCCTCCGGGAGGGGGCACTAACCCCCGCAAGCCCCCATGCCCCGACACCCTGGTGCCACCCCCTCTGGAGACCCCAGCCTGTGGCTTCCAGCAGCCCCCAGCCCCCGAGCCATACGCCAGCCCTGCACACCCCAAGGCCCAGCAGGTGAGGGTTGGTCCTGGCCAGGAGGCATAGGGACAGGGTGAGGGGCCAGGGTGGTTGGGGCCAGGGACAAGTCTGGGGGGCTCGGGCAGGGGCTGCCTGCACAGTGTGGGGGCAGGTCTGGGTGGCTGGTGGGGTTGGGGCTGGGCCTGGCCACAGAGGCTAGGGGCAAGTCTGGAGGGCCTGAAGGGGGCTGGGCCTGGCTGGGGGTGGGGGGAAGTGTGGGGGAGCTGGGGGGCTTGACCCCCTTTTGACCCCCCCAGGGCCTGTACCCACTGCCCCTGCTCAGCAGCCCCCTGGAGGACAGTCGTGCCCCCCCCAGCCCTGCTGCTGCCCCCCCAACCTATGGCCCTGGTGAGCTCCCATGGGCAGGGGGGGGCTTGGGATCCACTCCAAAGGGATATACCCCTCCAATGCCCCCCCTTCTATGGAGCTGCCCCATCTGAGCACAGCCCCCGCAATCCCCAGGGAAGGGCCCTGGGTGAGTGGATCCCTGATGGTAGGGGGGGATCCAGAAATGGGTGGATCCCCGGGGGGTGGGTTTCCAGGAGGGAGGAATCTCTGTGTGGGTCTGTCTCTGAGTTGGTGGATCCCCGATACATAGATTCCCCTGGTGGGTAGATCCTCTGGGTGGGTGGATCCTGGGTGTGTCCTTACTTGTGGGGGATCCCTGGTTGTGGGGGTGGGGTCATTGGACAAGTGGATCCCAAGTCATTAGATTCCTGGGTGGGTGGATCCTGACTCGGGGGGTTACCTGGGTAGGTGGGTGGATCCCAAGTGAACGGGTCAATGAGTGGGTGGATCCCTGGTTGTGGGAGAGGGAGTTCCTTGTTTAGATGCATCCCAAGCAATCGGATCCCTGGGTGGATGGATCCTGGGTGGCTGAGTCCCAAGCCATTGGATCCCCAGATGGATGAATTCCTGGTTGTGTGTGGGGGGTCCTGGCTGGGTAGATCTCTGGGCAGAAACCACTGGATCCTCAGGTGGGTGGATCCCTGGTTGTGGGAAACCCTGGGCAGGTGGATGCCAAGCAACTGGATCCCCAGGCAGGTGGATCCCTGTCTACTTGTTAGGATAGATTCTTGCTGTGGGGGCTGTTCCCAGGCAGGGAGGTCCCAGATAGGTGCTTCCCTCTGCCAGGCTTCAGGGAGGTTTGGGGGCTTTTGGGGGCGCCCCCTGCCCCATCTTACCCCTGTCCCCCCACAGGGCGTGAGCTGGGGGGCCCCACCCTGCCCGGGTACCCACCCCCTATGCCCAGCAGCGGCCAGGGCAGCTTGGCCCCCGCCATCGCCGCCATGGTGGCAGGTAGGGCCCAGCCCAGGGTTCCCAGCTGAGGGGGCCGTGGGGCAGGGCTGGGGGCCCGGATGCCTGGGTTCCACCCCCGGCGCTGGGGGAGGGGGTCCCGGATACCTGGGTTTCTGTGCTCACCCCTGGGTGGGGAGCAGAGTGGTGGTGGGCACTAGGAAACCTGGACCCCTGGGTCCTCTCTGGGGCTAGTGGCCCTTTGCAGGGGGGAGGGAGGAGGAGCCAGGACACCTGGGTTCTTTGCCCCTTGCAGGGGTGGGGTGCGCAGCCCTACCCTTTGCCCTGAGGTCCATGCCCCACCCCTTAGGCAGTGAGTACCCCACTGGTGCCTACAGCCACCCACCCTACAGCTACAGTGAGGCCTGGCGCTTCCCTGGGCCTGGCCTACTTGGTGAGTGCCCCGGACCCACCTGGATTCCCTCCCAGCTCTGGGGTGGCGGGAGCAGGGGTGGGAGGGTGGGGGTGGAGCGGGGTGGGGTGGGGACTGGGAGTGGGAGCTGGGAACCTGGATGCCTGCATTCTCACCCTCGCCCTCTGGCCCAATGCCTCAGTTTCCCCCAGTCCGCCACGGAGGGAACTCAGGCATCCTGCACCCTCAGAGATGGGGCACCTGGACACCTGGGTTCCTTGGGGCAATTGGGGGGTACAAATCCCTGCGCCTCCCCTAACAGCCCCCCACCCTCCCAGGCTCACCATACTACTACAGCTCGGCTGCCCGTGCCCCTGCGCCCCCGCCTGCCACTGCTTATGACCAGCTGTAGCACCTGGAGCTGCACTGCTGGGGGGCCCGGAAGACTGGGGGCGTCAGGGCTGGGAGCCCTGATGCCTGAGTTCTCTCCTTGCAGTGGCAGGGTGAGAAGGGGAAACTGAGGCACAGAGGATGAGAACCCAGGTGTCTTTTCCCTCCCAACCCCATGCTGGAGCCCCGCCCCTTCTGTCCCAGGGCGGGGCTTGGCTGGCCCTGCCCCCAAGCATATGAGATGCTGAATAAAGGCTTTTACCCTTCATCCTGCCTGTGCTGCCTGTGCTGGGGGTGGGGCTTGGTGGGAGGGGTTTGGATGAAATAGGAGGGGCTTGGGGAGGTGGGGAAAGGTATGGCTAGAGTGGCTCTGGAGGTACAGGGCGAAGGGGGTTGCATCCTGCATGTCTGGGTTCTCTGCCCAGCTCCAGAGGGGCAATGCAGTCCAGGGAGGGGATGAGTTGGGGGTGGCGGGTGCCCATGGGAGCCCACTTGGTTTCACCCCACCTTTCAGGGAACCCTGGCATCCTCAGCCCCAGCTCAGCAGGCACCAGGATCTGAATTGCCCCCTGCCCCTCCCCCACCCTCCCAGTACGGGGTCAGATCCTGGATCAGATCAGGTAGCTGCAGGTTGCTCACCCCACCCCGCAGCAGCCTGGGCACAGATCCATCTATCGCACTGGTTTATTGCACTGGGGACGGGGGTGGGGAGCGGTCGTCCCCCCCTGGGGTTGACCCCCCGCCACCCCCTGCAATAGTCTCTGAGGTCAGGAAGCCAAAGCGGAGGGGTCGGGGGGCACCCCAGGGCTGGGTGCAATGCCCAGTGCCCCCTGTTGGGGAAATCTGAGTTTGCAGCCTGGGCAACAGGGTGTGGAGCAAAGCTGGATGCTCCTGGTGGCCCGAGGCTATCAGTGCAGTCCTGTCTCGTACCATGGGGAGGGTGTCTCTGTGGGATCCCGGGGGCCCCAGTTGGTCTCAGGAGGTTTTGGGGGGACGTTCCTGGGGTCTTTGGGACGTCATGGGAGTTCTAGAAGTTCTATGACAGGGATCTGGGGGGCCCTGGGTGTTCTAGTGGGTGCTGGTGGAGTCCCTGGGAGGTCCCGGGGGGTTCTTGGAGGGTTTCTGAAGGTCTAAAAGTGAAACCCAGAGAGTCCTAGGGAGTCCAGGGGGGTGGTCTCTGGAAGTCCTAATTGATCCCAAAAGGTCCTGGGGGTCTTTGGGGGTCTGTGAGGTCCCGGGACACTCGGGGGGGGGGGGGGCAGGGGTCTCCGAGATGTCCAAGAATGTTCTGGGAGTCCCTGGGGATTGAGGGGGGTTGTGCAGAGGTCCTGGGGGATCCCTGAGGGTCTATATCAGGGGGATCTGGGAAGGTCCCTGTTTGGTTCCAGTGAGTTCTGGGAGGGTCCTGCGAGGTTCTAGTGGGTCCTGGGAGCTCCCGGGAGGCTCAGAGGGGGTTACTGAGAGTCTGGGGGGTCCCAGAGGGTCCTGGTTGGTCTCAAGACATCCTGAGGGGGTCTCTGGGTGATGTCCCCAGAGGTTCTGGGGGGCGGTATCCCTGAGGGTCTTGGGGGGACAGGCCCTGAGGGGCTCCAGGAGGTCTATGGAGGATCTCCCAAAGGGTCCTAAATGGTTCCTGGGGGTCTGGGATGTCCCAGTGGGTTTTGGGGGCATCCAGTTGGCCCCAAGGGGCTCTGTGGGGAGTCCCTGGGGGTCTCAAGGGTTCCTGTGGTGTCCCAGTGGATCCTGCGGTCCCAGAGGGGTCTGGAGGGTCCTGCAGTGTCCCAGTGGGTCTTGAGGGATCCTTGGGAGTTCTGGGGAGTCCCTGAAGGTCTGGGGGAGGGTCAGAGTGGGGGACGGGGGCGCCGGGGGACGATGACCCGGCGCATGGTGCGGCGTTCAGACACGTTGCGCTTGACCTTGGCGGAGGCAGGGGTGGGGCGGGCGAGCGAAGGGCTGGACTGGGCCCGAGGCAGCTCGGCAGGGGGTGGCAGGGGCTCCAACCGCTCCTCCCAGCCCCCGGGCCCCACCTCACCCCCTGCCAGGCGTGCCTCCAGCACCCGCACATAGGTCTCCAGCCGTCGCCGCTGTAGGGGGAACAGTGGGGGTGAGGGCCTGGCTGAGCGGGGAATCCCCAGTGCCCCCAGTACTCCCCGGTTCTTTCTCATAGCCCCTGATACTGCCGGATGTCCTCTGATACTCCTTGATATCCCAAAAGCGCCCCCTAGTGGCTCAGTTCAAGTCCTTGAGGCCCTTTGGGGTGGGGAAATACCCCCACAGGGGGCTGACCAGGCCTAATCAAGCTCCCAGCACCCCTTGTCTATTAGCCTTCCCAACACTGGCTGGTGATGAATGTGTGGGCATCTGACCTCTGACCTCTCACTCTCAAAAGTCCTAGACACATCCCTCCCCTGGGTGCACTGCTGACCTGGGACCCCTTCTCCCCTCAATAAAAATGTCCTAGGCACTCCCCTCCTGTCCTGTCCTTATGTGTGACCCATGACCCCTCACACCCCCCTGCAAATATTCCAGGTCCCCCCCACATCTAATCTGACCCTGGGCTAAAAACTGTCCCCCAGATTGCCCCGGGGCAATTGCCAGGCGCCCCCTCCCTGGGGCTTTGCTTATGGGATAGATCCACCCCTTTGCCCCCACCCAGGCTTGGGCAGAGCGCCACCTAGTGCCTGCCCTGGGAGTCAGGGGGTCACCTCATACAGCAGGTAGTCCTTGCGCAGCCGGTAGTCCTCCAGGCCCCGGCTCCGGCTCCGCGGCTCGGGCAGGCTTCGCTGCAGCTCGCCAAGCTCAGCTGCAGCCTGGGCCAGCCACGCCTCGTGGGCCCGCAGCTGCTCCTCCTGGGGGGAGCAGGAAAGGAGAGGGGTTGTATGTTGGTGGCACAGGTCTCCAGGCCTACCCATGTGTGCGCCAGGCCCTGCCCACTGTAGACCAAGCCACATCCACATCTGTTCTAAGCCCCGCCCAGTACAGCCCAGGTCCTGCCCGCTACAGCCAAAGCCATTCCCACACCTGCCCCAAGAAAGGTAAGCTACAGCTGAGGCTTCACCCACTGCAGCCCAAACCAGCCATGCTCTAGCCCAAACCAGGCCCCACCCACGCCAGCCAAAGCCTTGCCCACCCCTGCCCAGGCCCCGCCCACCCAGCATCAGGCCCTGCCCACTGCCATGCAGGCCCTGCCCACTGCCAGTAGGCAATTCCCAGGTCCTGGAGGGGTAGGTCTCACCAGGGAGCCACGGCTGGGGGCTGTGGGCAGCACGGGCCGCACAAACTTGCGCTGGGAGCCCACGGCTGCCGGGAAGGGGGGAGCCGAGAGCGCTGCTGCCACTAGGTTGATGCGGGCGACCCACGAGCTCATCTCTTCAGCGCTCCTGGTGGGGTGAGTGGAGGGTGGGTCAGGGGGCTGCGGGTCAGGAGTGAGGGGCACCAGGCAGTCGGGCAGGGCGGCTCCATGTCAGGAGTGAGGGGCGCTGGGGGTACTTACGGGGCCTGGAAGAGGACGACGCGCCAGTCGGCCGTCTGTAGGCGGAAGACATGTGGGCGCTTGCTGTACTGGCTCTCGTGCTCAGCTAGGGCGTGATGCACCCCCAGCGGCTCCTCAGCCCCCTGCCCCTCCACCTCGCTCTCCGCCTGCGGGGAAGCGGGCATGGGCTCAGGCTCTGCCCCCACAGCCCTAGGCCCCGCCTCTGTCCCCAAGCCCTGCCCTCATCCCAACCCCCAGCCCCAAGGCTCCGCCCACATGCCCACCCACATGCTTACAGCCCTGCCCCCACTGCAGGACCCCCCCCCAACCCCATGTAAGGCCCTGCCTCCATGCCCACAGTTGTGTTCCTCCCACACCAGGCCCCGCCTCCAGGCTCCGGACCTCCCCCCTAGTTCCCACAGTCTTGCACCCTAAAGTTCTGCCTGTACCCCAGGCTCCAGCCCTAGGCTCCACCCCCAGACTCTGCCCCTCAAGCCCCACCCCCTCACCTTGAGGAAATAGAGCTGGTTGCCCTTGAGGATGGTATAGAAGGTTTTCCAGCCTCGCCTGCCCCATGGTGCTGCAAAGGGAAGGCCGTGGCTCAGGCCCACACCGCAGAGAGGCCTGTGAAGCTGCCTGTGAGCCGGGAAGGTGTCCCCAGGATAAGGCGAGGAGTCTGCATGTCTGGGGCGTGGCCAGTGTCAAGGCCACAGGGTGTGTGGCTTCAGCCTACCATGGCCCAGGCCTGCACATAGGACTGTGTAGCATATGAGAGTTGCCAAGGCCTGTGGGGCGTGGCCTGGTGGTATCTGGGCATAGCCAAGGCCTATGGGCGTGGCTTCATGGCCCACGGGTGTGGCCAAGACCTGTGAGTGCGACCAAGGCCAAACGGTGTGACCTAATAAGTGGACGTGGCTTCATGGCCTACAGCATTTGGGCATGGCCTGGTGGTATCTGCGTGTGGCCAAGGCAAAAGTGTGTGTGGGTCCTTGACATACAGAAGTGGCCACGGTCTGTAGGCGTGGCCTAGTGGTATCTGGGCGTGGTCACATGGTATAGGGCTGTAGCACTGCAGTGTGGGCAGGGCCCCACAGCATGGGCCTGACCACAGCAGGAGTGTGGTGGGGGGACTCACTCCTCCGGCCGTCGGCCTCAGCATGCAGCTTGCGGGCCAGTAGTCCCTGGCAGTAGGTGGGGGCATCAGGGGCGGGCACCGAGCTGGCAAGGGGATCGCTGTGCTCAGGGTTCAGCCCCCCAGCGCCATCCGGCTCCTCCTCATCTCTGTGGGGACAAAGCAAAGCATCCATGTTACCACCCCAGTAGTATGAACCATGCTCCCCCCAGACAAAATGGAACATGCCATCACGTACCCCCCTCCAGGGTCAGAACGGTATGGCCCAGCCTCCCTCCACAAGCACAGTGGAGCAGGTCATCACCTCCTCCTGCCCCAGACAGGCTCAGAATGGTATGGCCCATGCCCACCTACTCTGCATAGCATGGGACAGGCTTCCACCTCCCCCTGCCCTAGGGTCAGAATGGTGCAGCCCATGTCCTCCCCTCCCCCAGATAATGAAACAGGCCATCACCTCACCTACCATGCCCTGGGTCAAAGTGGGCGGGTTCGTCCCCCCCCCCCAAGAGTGGGACAGTTGGGGTTCTAGGTAGAATAGAAGGGTCCACTGTGCCCCACCACTCGAGAATGGAGCAGGCCGGGAGCCCCGCCCCCACCCTTTTGGTTAGAATGGAACAGGCCTGCAGAGGACCCAACCAACCCTTGGGTCAGAATGGAATGGACCACTTCCACCCTCGCCTGTGAGAGTGGACTGGTCTGTGTCCACCCCCCTGGCTAAGATGGAACAGGCCTTGGTTTCTCCCTCCCCCCCCCCCCGCCCCCTCATCCAGCAGAAGGCATGACACCCCTCCCCCCCACCCCCGCCAGAATGGACTGGTCTTGGCCTTAGCCCTGCTCTAGCCAGGCTGCCAGGGATTGAACCATTGAACTGAGGGAGGGGGTATGGACTTACACTGCCCACTCGAGCTTCTGGTTGCGGATGGAGTGGTACAGGGCCTGCGGGCAGAGTGGGGGTCAGGGGGCCACGCTAGGCCATGCCAAACCACACTGGGACACATCAAGCCACACTGAGACATGCCAAGCCACTCTAAGCCACTTGGGAACGCATCAAGCCATCTCAGGACATGCCATACCACGTCAGGATATGCTGAGCCACTCCAGGACACGCCAAGCCACGCTGGGATATGCCAAGCCACGCTAAGCCACGCCAGGACACATCAAGCCAGGCCATGCTGGGACATGCCAAGCCACGCTGGGGGCAGACACGGATGGATCGCATCCCGTGCACCCGCCCTCCCTGGAACGCAATACCTTGAGCTGCTCCTTGGGAAAGTTCTGCCCGTTGTCCATCAGCCCATCCAGGTTGGCCACGAACTGGTGGCAGGTCATGCTCCGGCCCAGGTTCTGCAGTCGCCGCAAGATGGTGACGCACGTGGGACACAACACTGGTGAGTGTGTTGGGGGGGGGGAGCCACCCTCCCACTTCTTCCCTTCCACCCTGGGGCCCGTGGTTGCTGAGGGGCTGGCTGCCAGAGGAGCAGGGGGCTGCAGGTCAAGGGTGAGGGGCATCAGCGGGGCAGGAGCTGCAGATCTAGATTGAGGGACACTGGCAGGGCTGGGGCCAGGGGCTGCAGGTCAGGACTGAGGAGCACTGAAAGAGCTGGGGGCAAGGGGCTGTGGGTCAGGAGTGAGGGGCACCAGCAGGGCTGGAGGAGCAGGTGGCTGCAAGGGGATCTTGGTCCTTGGTTCCCACCCGTGGGTGGGGGGAGCTGCCCAGTGGCCGCATGAGACCTCCTTCCCCTGCAGCAGCTTCCAGGCCCCCCCCCCAGAACCTGTCTCCCACCCTTACCGGTCCATGGAGATCTGTGTTGAGCAGCATGAGAGCACAGGTCAGCGTGTGCACAGCATCTGAGGGCACAGGGGGAGATCCAGCAAGAGTAGTGGTGGGGGGAACCTTCTCCTTCCCCGCTGCTGGTCGGGAGTGAGGGGCACCAGCAGGGCAGGGGGCATCAGGGGCTGCAGGTTGGGGTGAGAGGCACCGGGGAGGCAGGGGCTGTGGGTCAGGAGTGAGGGGCACTAGGGGACAGGGTGGGTACCTGGCGAGGGGAAGGTATGGGGGTTGCCCTGGTGGAAGTGGCTGGAGAAATGCCGCAGGATTCGCTCCCGCTCCTGTGTCTCGCCTGTCAGCACAAAGGCACTGAGGAATGTCCTGTGGGGTTAGACATAGGATGACCTCCAGACCCCCTCATCCTTCTGCCCCACCACTTGGGAATCCCAGGCAGCTTCCCCTGCCCCCACCACCTAGCCCTACCCCCCGGCTGTGAGGGGGGATGAGCTGGTGCCTACCTGAGCGCCTGGTCCAGGCTCTGCCCGGAGAAGTGGAAGAAGGCCACGTATTCTTCGGCCACGGCCTGGCTGAACGCGGTGCTGTGGCAAACAGCAGAGGGTACCGTGGGGCTAGAGGCAGCTCCTGGCTCCCCAGGGCACAGTTCTCGGTTTGGGGGGACAATTCAAAGTTGCCCAGGGGAGCAGTTATGGATGGGGGGGCAGTTCCCAGCCCTCCAGGAGGGTGATTCCTGGCTGGTAGGGGGCAGCTCCCAGCCCCCAGGGGGGCAGTCACAACTGAAGGGGCAGTTTCGTTGGGGGGGGGGGGGTCCTTACTTCTTCCGCAGGTATGAGGCCACCTGGGACCTCTTGAAGCCGTCCAGGTGATAGAGCCGAGCTGCCAGGCTCCTTGCTGCCGCCCGCGCCTCCGTCATTCCCAGTGCCTCCCCGTTGGCCACTGTGGCATCCCTAGAGGGCAACAGTCCTGCTACTACTACTGTTGAGGGGCACAGGGGGGCCCTTTCCAATCCCTTAGATCCAGGGGGCTGCAGTTCGGGAGTGAGGGGCATTGGCGGCGTTGGAGAGGGCAGGGGACTGCAAATCAGGTGGGGGGGGCCACCGGAAGCATCAAGGGTGGCAGGAGTCTGTAGTTTGGGAGTGATGGGCATGAGGAGGTGGGGTAGGGGAGTAGGGTTGCAGGTCGGGAGTGAAGGGCACCAGCAGAAGTGGTGGGGGTCAGGAGTGAGGGGTACCAGGGTGGGCAAGGGGCTGCAGGTTGGGAGTGATGGGGATTGGGGGGGCACGGTGCTGTAGGTCAGGAGTGAGGGGCACCCGGGTGGGCAGGGTTGGGAGTGATGGGCACCAGGGGGGCAGGAGGCTGTCAGTCGGAAGTGAGGGGCACCGGCAGGGCACGTACAGCTCCCAGCAGTGCGAGAGCCAGGTACTTCCTCTGTTCCCGGGCCCTATGTTGGGGTTGGGGAGGGAGATAGGCTGTGGTCCCCTCTCCATCCCCCGCCACCCCCACACAGCCCCTCAGAGGCCGGGGCAGACAGACTGACAGGTGCATGAACGGATGGACAGACAGATGGACCCCACTACCGTGGCCACGAGGTAAGGAGCAGGGGCTGTTGAACTTACTCCGTGGTGGGAGCAGAGAAGCTGAGCTGCCCCTCGTCCTCCATCTCATCTTTCTTATCCTCCTCCATGGAGAGCTGTGCTGGAGGGTCTGGTGGGGGCCCCTCAGCCTCCTCCATGGCTGCTGGTGCGCTGGGGCCTGGTGCTGCCACTTCCCTCTGTCGGCTTCCTGTCACCTGCGGCTGCGCGCTCTCCTCCTGTGCCCTACTGGGGACCGTGCTGGAGGCCAGGCCAGGTGCTGGGAAACCGGGGGGCTGCTCCATCTGTGGGGCCAGCACTCCCCCGAGCCTGGAGGGGTTTATCAGCCCCACGGTCTGTGGGTCTGGGGGGTCTGGGGGTGGGGGGCACATCAGAGTCACATCCCCTTGCTCAGTTTCACACCCCTCCCCAGTCAGTTTCAACCCCCCCTTGGGCAGTTCCTCCCCACCCCTGGTTAATTTTACCCCCTTGGGCATTTCCAGGTCTGGGCAGTTTCATCCCAGTTTTGCCTCAGATGAGGTGGGCAGGGGGGCCTGGGCACCCCTGAGTGTTTAAGGACAGGTCTGTGGTGCCTCAGTTTGCCCAGGGATCCCCACCCTGGCACTCACCTGCCTCCCTGTGGCCTGTGGGGGTCCCAGGGCTGGCATCCACTTGCAGCTCCTGGAAAGCAATGGCAGGGGGCAGTTCTGGGCTTTGTGGGGACAATTCTTAGCTCCCAGGGAATAGTTACTGACTTTGGGGGGGCAGATCCCAGCTCCCTGGGGACAGTTACAGCTGTGGAGGGCAGGTGCCAAGCACTCCGGGGACATGCACCCTCACTTACACGCACATACCCACAGAACCCGGGACCAACCTGCACAGAATCTGGGGGGGGTCCTGCTGGGAGCTCCTCCCCTTGTTCCCATGCCCCACCCACTTGTGGGGCATCTGCCAGGTCCTGCCCTGGGTCCTCTGGGGGGTGGGGGCGGTAGGCAGGCACTCCCCACTCTGCCTGCTGGTTGGGGCTGGTGCACATGTGGGGTGCGTGGAAGAGTGGGTTGGTGTGGAAGAGCTGCTCCAGTTCCTCCTCCTCCTGCTCCTCCATGCCCGAGCTTCCTTCCTCCTCCTCATCCTCCTCTTCTTCCTCCTCTTCCTCTTCCATGCTGGCTGGCGAGCCCGAGTGCAGGAGCTGCTGGGATACCTCCATGGCGTTCTGGAGGTCCAGCACACATTGCTGGGCCTGGGCCAGGCTGGCCTGTAGCAGGGCCTCGGCCGTGAGGGCCCGGTGAGGAGATCCCCCCATTCCTGGCCCACCTGGGGCATCCCCCATGGGGCTGCCTAGGCCTCAGCGGGGCTGTGGAGCAGCTCCATAGGGCCTGCAAAGCAAGACCACAGGGTTAAATCAAGGATGGGTCCCATGCTGAAGCA
The DNA here is from genome assembly GCA_030014935.1 of Caiman crocodilus. Classification (NCBI taxonomy): domain Eukaryota; kingdom Metazoa; phylum Chordata; order Crocodylia; family Alligatoridae; genus Caiman; species Caiman crocodilus. The sequence continues at coordinate 4,079,760 of JAGPOW010001890.1, read as the reverse complement.
ACAAGACTGGTATTCCCCACCAGCCCCAGCGCACTCGGTGCCTCCGTTTCCTCCTGTGTGTGTGTCCTGGATGTCTGGGTTCCCTGCACATGTGTGTGTGGGCCTGTGTGCATCTAAGGTTAGGTGTGTGTTCACTGAGGTAGTGTGTCCTGTCTGTCTGTCTGTCTGTCTGTCTGTCTGTCTGTCAAAGGTGTGTTTCAGTTCCTGCTGTGGGTAGGGGCAGATGTCTGTGTATCTGTCTCTGGCATGTGCGAGTGTGCATACCTACATGGGTGCAAGGTGTCTGGGCCAGGCTAGTCTGGCCTCATCCGTGTGTCTGTGCAGGCCGGTTGGGGGGAAGGGGGGGGAGTCAGGTGCTGCGTGTCTGTCCGTGTGCGCATGTCCTGGGGTATTTATATCTCTGGGCGAGAGGAAGTTCTGGGCCCCTGGGCCTGTGTGTGTGTGTGCGCATGTGTGTGTGTGTGTCCCAGATGCCTCGGTTGTGTGTGTGTGTCTCCTGGATGCCTGAGTTTGTTTGTGTGTACGTCCCGGACACCTGGGTTCTGTGTGTATGTGTGTCCTGGATGCTGGGTTTTGTGCATGTGTTTATGCATGCATACGTGTGTGCGCATGTGTGTGTAGGGGATGCCTGGGTTCTGTGTGGCCGGGAGTCCAGCAAAGAACCCAGAAGTCCAGGCTCTTCCCCATCCTCTTTCCCCCCAGCAAAGGACCCAGGAGTCTGGGCTCTTCCCCATCCTCTTTTCCCCAGCAAAGGACCCAGGAGTCTGGGCTCTTCCCCATCCTCCTTCCCCCCAGCAAAGGACCCAGGAGTCCGGGCTCTTCCCCATCCTCCTTCCCCCCAGCAAAGGACCCAGGAGTCCGGGCTCTTCCCCATCCTCCTTCCCCCAGCAAAGAACTCAGGAGTCCGGACTCCTCCCTGCCTCCCCAAGCAAAGAACTCAGGAGTCCCGGCTCCTTTCCAACCCCACCAAGGAAGGGACTCAGAAGTCCAGGCTGCTTACCAAGGCGGTGCTGGCGGCTCACTACGCCCGCCCTCCCGACCTCTGCCCCGGCTTCCCCGCCCCAATCCTGGCCCCAATCCTGGGCCCGATTCGCCCGTGCCCTTGCAGAGGAGTGAACAGGAGCCCTGAGTCCTGGGTTCTTTGCCTGGTGGGGCGGGCAGTGCCCCTGTGGGAAAACCGAGGCACAGGAACCAGGGCTGTGGGTACACTACACTTACCAAACAACACTGGCTTTTTTTTTTGACAGCTAATGCAGGGGGCGGGGCATCATCTGGACCCCTCCCCTCACCGGGGGGTGGGGGGGCCGCTGCTCCAGAGTCCCTTTGTGGGGAGGAGAGAGGAAACAGGTAAACTGAGGCACACAAGGTTATGGGGGTGGGAATCATGCCACAGCCTCCTGTCCATGCCCCCCCTCCAGGCCTGCTGGTGCCCCTCACTCCTGGCCTGCAGCTCCCTGCCTCTCCCCGCCATGCTGAGGCCCCTCATTCCTGACCCACAGCCCCCTGCCACTGCCCCCCACACGCATTCTGAGTATACAAGTTTCTTCCCCTGCCACGCACAACAGGGCCTGGCACAGAGCAGGGCTTCACCCCTTCCTGTCATGCCCAGACCTGCCTGGGGCAGGAGGAGTCACACAGTATCCCCTACACCCTTCCCAGTCCTAGGGCTCTGTTCGTGTCTGGGCCTGGCTGAGGGCAGGGCTGGTACTGAGCAGCCAGACGAGGGAAAGCCCAGAGCCATTCTAGCACTTGTCATCAGTAGGTTCCTGAGTGAACATTGCCAGGTAGGTCAGAAGCAGTCAGATGCCCCTCCCAGTTGGCTGGGGGGGGCTGCTGTGGCCCCCAGAAGCTGGTACAGACCCCCCAGGCTAAGACGGGGGGACTCCAGGCACTAGATTCTCCAGGTCATGATGGCTCCCCGACCTTGGTGTCACAAACCAGGCATGTATGTTGCATCAGGGTGACCCAGGGAGTTGCCACCAGGCCTTTTCCTGTAAGCTTGTGGGGGGGCAGAGGGGGAGCATTTCCTAGGCTGAACGCACAGGAAGCCATGGGGGGGGGACCGGACCTGGCGAAACCGCCAGACCTTGAGACTGGGATCCTGGGTGGGGGCAGGGGAGCAATACCGTGAGCTTCCCCTACCAGTTTCCTGGTGGGTGGGTGTGCTGCCCCCTGGTGGCCAGCACCAGAATCCCCCCAGGCCTTTGTTTCTCTGCCCTCCACCCTCTCATCACCCCCTCCCAAAATCCATATTGCAAGCCCTGGCCCCTCTGCATGCCTCAGTTCCCCCAGCCAGGTCACCCAAGAGGGGCAGGAGAAACTGTGGCACGCAGACGGGGCAAGGCACAGTGTCGCAGGGTTGATCTGTAACGTGCCTGAGGGCAGAACCCAGGAGTCTGGCTCCCCCACCCTCCACAAACAGGAGTCTCAGCCACAGCTCAGGACAGCAAGGTTTATTCGGGGGGGCGATTGTGCAGGAGCTATGTACATGGGGGGAATGGGGATGCATTGATGGGGAGCATTCTCTCTGGGCCCTAATGATGGGTGGGGGCAATGGGAGAAGGCCACTCATCTCTGCAGTGCTTAGCTTCTCAGTTGCTGGGTGTGTTCACTCTGGAATCTAATGATGGGTATGGAGGGCAGTGGGTGGGGCTGGGGTTGCCAACACTCACTGCAGTTTGTGGTGGTGCTAACTCTGGAACCTAATGATGTGACAGGCAGTGTGTAAGGGCTGCCCACTTCTGGTGTCTGGGCTCCCTGCTCTTGGCAGGTTGTTCACCCTGGAACCCAAGGACAGGGTTCAGGAGTGGATGGAACTGTCCCTCCCTCAGTGTCTGGGTGACTTAGGGTTGAGGGTTCATTCTGGATCCTAATGAGGGAAGCAGGGCAATGGATTGCGCTGGCTGCTCCCATGGCTTCTGGGCACTGCTGTCATGTAGGGTGTTCACTCCAGAACCTAATGCTGTATAGGGTGGCAGTGATGGATGGGGCTGCCTTGAGAGGTCATGGAGTCTCCACCTTCACCACCTCTGGGCTCTGCAGTCTTGGGTATTCACTCTGAAACCTAATGCTGGCTGGGGGTGTTGAACAGGGTTCTGCACCCCCACTGCCTCCGGGCTCCTCAGTTTCAGGGTGTTCACTCTGGAACATAACAGTGGTGGTGGATGCTGGGCGAGGCTCTCAGCAGCCCTGGAAGTAGAAGTCAAGGACACGGGCCGGGGCCGGAGGCTGGGCAAGTGCCAGAGGCTGCCCAGACTGGGCTGCAGTGCTGAGGAACCAGCCAGGCCGTGCAGCTGCCTCAAAGCGCCAGGCACCATCCCGGTAGGAGCGGAAGAACGTCCAGCGGGGCTGTGCCTGCCCTGCCTGTGCTGCTGCTGCTGTGATGTTTACATCCTGCCAGTTGGAGGGTAAAAAGTGTGAGGGATGGGGTCTCTCCAGACCCTGTACAGCTCCAGGCACCGGTTCCAATCACACCCCCCTTGCCTACCCCCTGCAGGCTGGATTTGGCATCATGGTTTCCTGGGCAATCACCCCAGTCATCATTGGGTTCCAGGGTGAATGCCCCCCAACTGGTCCCTACCTCCCCCCTCTGATGTCATGGTCACATCCTAGTGAATCTCCATGGCTCCGTGTCCTGCGTGGTGATCTGAATCTCACCCCCCAATCCCTCTGGAGGTGGGGGAGACCCTGGTAGGCACGGGGCAGTTGAGAGATAGGGGATGGGGTAGGGGGCATCTGGGGATTATGGGGGGCGAGAGGCTCACCTCCAGCACCAGCTCAGGCTGCGTTGTGCCACTGCAGGCTAGGCAGCGTGTGCCACTCTGGATGCCCAGCACGATGGGCAACTTATTCTGCTTGAAACCTCGGCTGGGCACCCAGTAGATCTTCTCTGGGGGGCAGAGGGGAGTGTGAGAACGCCCAGGCCTCCCCAAGCACCCAGCTTGCCCCTGAGTCCAGGGGCTGCAGGGCCCAGAAGGGCCATTGGCAGGGATCTGGGGCTGGGGGGAATTAGGGGGTTGGAACTCACCCTCCAGGGCGGTGTTGGGGCCCTGCAGGTACCCGGCCACCAGCTGGTTATTGCTCAGATACAGAGACTGTTGGTTGATGTCCCAGATACTGTAGGTGGGGATGGGGGGGAGGGAGGAAAGGGTTACATTTAGTAGGGCAAGCACTGAGCTGACTCCCTGCCCACTCTCAGGTGCATTAGGGGTGCCCAGCACAGCCCTGCTTCACCAGTGGTGGATGGGCAGGCATCGGCCATGCACAAGTATGGGGCAGAAAAGCACTGGGGTTGGGGTGCAGCCTTATGCCATAGGTTTTATGAGCGAGGTCTTGCGAGTCGCATGCAGTCCTCATGAATCACAAACAGGTCCTGGGGAACGACCAAGCCAGGTCCCAGGAGCTAGAATGGGTCCTTATGAAGGACAAACTGGTGCCTGTGAATCGTGAGTGGGCCTTCCTGAACCATCCTTGTGAATGACAGGCTAGTCCCCATGAACCAGAGCGGATCCTCATGAAGCACAAGCTGGTGCTTACAAATGGAAGGTGGATCCTCTGGAATTACAAGCTGGTCCCTGCGAAGCCCCAGGTGTACCCCTGTGAACCCCAAGCCAGTCCCTATGCATTACAAGCAGGTCCTGAGGCTGCAGGTGTTACATACCACCCCTTCCCTTACCCCGCAGCCCCTCACTGGCCACAGCACGGGGGAGAGAACCTGTACTTACCGGTACCGGAAGACCTTGGTCTGGGGCATGGGCAGCTCGCATGACTGGGAGCCGGGAGCCCCTGCACACAAGAGGGCAAGAAGCAGTGCTGAGACCCCCTCCATGTCCACCCTGGCACTTGCTCTTCTGACGCCTGCCTTGGCCTACTTTATACTTCCCCATAGGCTTGACTGAGAATTTCCAGCTGCCCCATGTTGCAATCACTGGCGCAATTCCCTCCCCAGCCACAACTGCTTCCCCCTAAAGCTTGCCGGGAATCAGACTGTTGGGCACCCCCGCTTTCCCTGGCCCTGCGTGGGACATGGCATGGCTGGGAGGGAGGAGCAAGTGGTCCCCAGTGCCATGTCTCGGAGCCTACCTGTGACAAATGGCTGAGGATCTGTGGCAGCTCCTGGGTCCTCCATGCTCCTGGCCCAACTTCCCTAGGCCCTGGGGGTATTTATAGGGTGGGGAGGCGTGGCCGGAAGGGGATGAGTCAATTGCAGGTGACACAGATGTGTCTGGGCTCCGGCGAAGGGGGCAGTGGGATGGGGCCTGGCTAGGGGCAGGCAGGGGGGAAATCATTCACCCCTCCCCTTGCTGCTGGGGTACGGAGGCTGTATTGCCCCATGGTTGTGCTAGGGGGAGATTGTGGGGCAGTTCACTTCCTTGCAGGGTCAGGGCGATGTGACCAGGGTCATGGCAGTCAGCAGTGGTGGAGACACAGCTAGGCCAGATTGTCCAGTGCCTGGGGGAGGCAGGGAGATAGCTGCCTATCTGTGGCTTATGGGGAGTCAAAAATCAGGGACGAATGATCTCATGGGGAGCCCTGATGATGTCAGCCACGGCTCAGCCTGCCCCAGGTCAGGGCATGAGGCCAGTCAGGGGTGAGCAGGGCATGGAGCTCCGACTTCTGGGTTCCCCCCCATGTGTGCGTGTGCGTGCGCGTGCAGCCCCTGGTACCCAGGCCTGACAGCATATGCAACATTGGGTAGGCGGGGGACCACAGGCCAGTGGGTTCAGGAGTGGGGGTGGGGACACAGCTGAGATACCCTGGAAGGGGTAGAGGGTGGGCAGTGGGAGCAAGGAAGAAATGGGGGGGGCGCCCCATTTTCTGCCGGGAAGACTGACCGACCCACTGTGCATGAGTCAGTATGTGTTTTTTTTCCAGGGCTGCTTCTGGCCCTTTCTCAGCAGGTTGGAAACAGCTCACCAGGCCTGTAAATTTATTAAACCACATTAAATCCGGATTAAACATGTCCCTGCAGTTTCATACCCTGTGAGCCCCGTTGGCTGATGTCCTCTGGTTCCCCCAGCCCCTGCCACCGAGTGGCCGGACCTGTCCCAAGTGGCCGTGTGTCTGCTCTTTACCCTGGACTGAAATCCAGGGGGAACTAATCCTGCCATGTGGCTACAGTTTTTACCCACACAGGCTGGGATTTAGTGCTTGGGGGGAGGGAAAGGGTCTTTGCACCCCGCCCCGAGGGCCTACGTGGCACAGGGGCCATGACTAACCTGGCTGGTCACGTGTGCCCCCCCAAAACCTCTGGGATCTAGGACCACCCCCCAACTTAACCCCTTCCTTTCCAGGTTCCCCTCCCCCCATAGGTCCATACCTAGCTATTGCTGCTCCGTCCCCCACGCTACACCAGAACCACCCCCCATGTGCCCTGCGCTGGCCTGGGGGGATCCTAGAGACTGGCTGCCAGCCAGATCCCCATACTGTGTCCGCTGCACAGTTCAGAAGGGAACCTGGGCGTCTCGGTTCCTGGGCTTTGTTCCAACCCACCAGGTGCCGCTCTATTTCCGCCCCCAAAAAGACCCAGGAGTCCAAGCTAGCCCGCCCGAGGCGGGTCTCGAACCCTCACCGCCACATTGGTTACTTGAATGTCCTGCGCCGCCTGGTGGCAGGATGGAGCAGGTTCTACGCATGCTCAGTACCGCACAAGACGGGGAGGGTGTGGCAGGCTCCGCGCGCGTTTCGTACAGGATGAGGAAGCAGGCGACGCATGCTCATTATGTTCGGTGAAGCCAAAGTGGTGCCAGGGCCTTTGGGCCCGTCCCCCCCCCGTGAGAAGACGCTGTTCGGGCCGGCGGGTCAGAGCTCGGCGCTCGCGACACGACAGCCGGCGTGGGGGGGAGGGGCAGCGGGGGCAGGCTCACGCGCATGCGCCGTCCCGCTCCAGGCCCGCGCTTTTCTTTTCCCGCTTCTAGAAGTTGTGTTTCTTTCTTTCTATCGCATTTATTCATCCTCATACTGTTTATCTGTCTGCCCATCCATCCCAGTGCACTCTCCATCCACTGTGACTGCTCTGCGTGCGCATCCCCTGCACCCCTGCCCGGCTGTCTGGGATATATCCGCATACGCACAGGCACACAGACAGGGAACCTAGGTGCCCAGGATACACATGTGCACACACGACACCCAAGTGTCCAGGACACGCATGCGTGTGCACAGACCCAGAGCAAACTCAGGCATCCAGGACACACACATGCACATGCACGCACACAGAGAACCCATGCATTCAAGTCACACATGCGGGTTCACACACACATAACCCAGGTGGCCAGGACATGTGCATGTGAACACACACACAGAACTCAGGCATCTGGGACGCAGAAACACTCCCCCACCCAGGCATCCAGCACAGACATTTGCACATCTGCTCCCAGGCATCCAACATTGCACACACACAGAGTCATCTGACGTGCACGTCCCCTGATATCCCGCGTGCACGCCTGCAGAAGCACGCAGAAGTGCACCCCTCCAGGCATCCCCCCCTGCCCCTCGCCTCACACGCACAACTCAGGCGTCTGTCACAGCCCTCAGGCATAGTCACGCACACACAAGCGCACCCCCCCTGCGCCCTCCCGTGGCAGTGGGGAAGTCCAGCACACTCATTCAGCAAGCTGCCGTTACGACAGCCCCAAAAAGCCCAGGCAGTTCCGATAACGAAAGAGTTAATCACACATGTGCGCACATACGCGCGCACACACACACACATACATGTACCCTCAGGCCTGGGGGGGGGGTAGACACTCCGGAGATGACTCAGGCCCTGTGAGCACTGTGCCCCATGTGTAGTGCTAGCAACCACAGAGCCCTTTCTGCGCGCCAGGAGATGATGTGGGGCTGGGGCTGTCGGAGCTGAGTGCTTGCTGCTAGCGTGGTAAGTGCCAGTCAGGCAGGTGGGTGGACAGGATGGGGTAGCCAGGACATGGCCTCTTGCTGGTGGCTGAAACAGCCGTGCCTCTCACCCCTGGTGCTTGGCTGTGCCTCTCTGAACCCTGGCGACTGCAGTGGGACTCTGGGGCACAGGGGGTTTGTGGGGGACGTGGTAGTGGGGGGCAGTGGTGAGAGGGGTAGGTGGCAATCAGTGTGAGACAGTGTCCCCCCCAAGCTCCTCGGAGCCAGTGTCTGGCAGGGCTGGTTCAACCATTAGGTGAAGTAGGCGGTCACCTAGGGTGCCAAAATTATATACAGAACAAAATAACAGGAACACTATTCTAAATAACAGCCCGGGTCAGCTACAGCTCCACCTTGGTCTGAAACCTTTGGTTCGGTTAATGGAAAAAGACCTCTGAAAAGATCTCAGAGGAAAGATCAGTAAAAGTGGCCACCATCACAGCTAGAACTCCTGTAAAAGTTCATTCCAGACTTCTTATTTTCCTCTGTATTGGCAGTGGTGGGGGCGACGAGGTACACAGTTCACCTAGGGGGCCAATTACCCTTGAACCGAGCCTGGTGTCCAGCCCTGTCCACCCCCTTTCCTTATACCCTGGCTTCATTGGTCTTGCTCTTCACAGCATTGCGAGACCCCCATTGGCCCCTGGCATGGCAGAGCTGGAAGCGGAGGTCTCCAGCACCTGCGCCAGGTCACGCCATGTTCTCAGCTGCCTGGTAAAGCCGATGGCTATGAGCACTAGCCAGAATCCTTCCACAAGTGCTCTCCAGTGGGTGGTTGGCATATGGGACAAGTGGAAGAGACCCTGGTATCTCGGGAGCTCTGTAGGCCTTGATGGACCAGGCAGTGGGAAACTGAGGGTGGTTGCTGGTGATCTCTTTAGGCAGTGGAGTTGGGAGGGAGGATGGACAAGGGTCTGGGTGCAGAAGACCCTTCCTGAGGTCTGACTCAAGGGCCTGCTGGTCTCCAAGCAAGCAAATCCATAAGCCTAGGATCATATGATCACAGGGAAGTTGGGGACTGGAAGGGACCTCAGGAAGTCACCTCTCATCCAGACCCCTGCGCAGGGCAGGATCAGCCCTGACTAAACCACCCCAGCCAATCCGGATCCAGTCTGCTCTTGGAAACATCCAAGGATGGAAATTCCCCTCCCCTCTAGGAAGCTTGTTCCTTTGCTGGACCCCCATCATGATCAGAAAGTTCCTCCTTATCTCCAGCCTCAGTTTCCCTGCCATTGCTCCTAGTCTGGGAAAAGCCTATCTCCATCCTCTCTGTTGTCACTCTTTGAGGGTTTGAAGATGGTTGTCATACCCCCTTGCCCACCCATTGGCTACGGGTGCTTGTTATCTGTAAGGCAGGCACGGGCACTCCGGCAGCCTCAGCTTTCTAGCTGCGAGGTTGCATCCAGGTGGCAGGGGGTTTCCTGTGCATGGGCACTGGGGTGTTGGGGCTGGCAGCGGTCATGGCTGACATGTCAGGGGTCTCTTCTGTGTCCCCAGCACACATATGGCTCAGCTCTGGGATTGGACTGGCAGGGCTTTGAGCTCTGGGCTTTGCTGGTTCAAGCCCAGCTCACAATAGCCCCTTTGGCCCTATGCTTGCTTTCTGAGCAAGTCTGGGCAGGACATGTCCAACTTCCAGGTACATCTCCACACCAGTGAAGAAGCAGGTGTCCCAAGTGCACTGCCCATGACTTCCCCTCTCTCTGACTCAGTTTCCCCATCCCCTAAGCTGGGGGCAACACCCCTTGTCCCTAGCACACTGCTTTGAGGTGTAGCCCTGAAAAAAGCTATCACAGCCAGTCTCACACTCTTTGCCCTCATCTATAACTGTATTTATTTTCATACCACATGCCCAAATACAAGATCCACTATGTTTTGGATAAGGCAGAACAATGGGGAAAGGAAGAAGAGTCTCACTCTTTGCTTAACTGTCCAGAATCAGACTTGTTGCACCCTCTTCTTGGCTTGCTAAATTGCAGGGACAAGAGGTGTGTGATCGGTGAGTAAAAAAGGTTTAAATCCCAGGGCTGGTCTCCAGCGGGGCCAGCGATCTCAGGGAAATCTGCTCTGGTAGAACAGTGAAGCAGAGAAATAGATGCCCAGGGAGTCTGCACTCTCCATCACTGGAGGGGATCAAGAGGAGGTTGGACAGCCATCAGTCAGGGATGATAGAGGCATAGCTTTGCTTGTGCTCTGCTATGGGGATTTCCCAGGTTTTGCTAATTGCCGCAAGGGGCTGAGAGGGAATTCCACACCGAAGCCCCCTTCCTGCTATGTGTCAGGGGTTTTTTTCCCCCTTCCCCTTGAAACCTTGGGTGTTGGCTGCAGCCCAGGCTGGGGATGGGGACTGGGTTGTGCCTGGGCAGGTGACTTGGCTGTGGAGGGTCCTGGCTAGAGGGTCTTGCCCCTCTGCTCAGACCTAGACTGACACTGCATGGGCTCAGGAAGGAAGTTTACCTCCAGCTCAGACTGGTACGGACTGGGGGTAGGAGTTGCCTTCCTCCGTAGCCAGGGCACAGCTTCTACCTGGGGTCCCTGGAGTGCCTGTTAACTACCTTTACAGCAGCAGGATGTTGGGCATCACAGTCCCCCTGCTTTCCCGTGGCAGGTTCAGGGAGGTGTCTCGTGTCAGGGCTGACAGCAGGTTTGTTAGTTAGACAATAGGTTTGTCCAAGATGGTTTGGACAGGGCAGGAGCCTGGACTAGATGTGACCACCACAGGCTACTTAATTTCTCTCCAACTTCTCTTCAGCTCTGCAGTTTCTCTTCAGCTTAATTTCTCTCCAGCTCTACGACGATAGTGAAAAAGCCCGGGTCCTGTCTGTGCCGTAGCTTTCTCTGCCTGCGCTCGGAGCAGGCCGTTGTTTTTGCTCTGTGTCCCAGAGCCCTCAAAACCTCCCGCATTGGCAGCCGCAGTGTAGCGCTCTCTCACATCCCGTGCGCTGGGCTCAGTGATGTAAGCTGATATTTTAATTCTCTTACAAGGAATGGTGTTTAGAGCAATGATTTAAGTGGATTACTCATCCGCTGTCATACCTTGGCCCCACGCCCGGTCTATTCCTAGACATGACGCTGCAGGCTTTGATTCTTCTTCTTTCTTTCTGTTTTTTTGTTCCCCCCTAACGAGAAATTACACTCTTGTGTTTTTCAAAAGCTCTTCCCGCCCCTCCTGGGCCTGCTGCATTCTGGGAAACGTAGGCTATTTGCATTTAAGGAGCTGAAAAGGCAGCAGCTCCTTCTGGAGAGCCCAGAACCTGACCGCATGGGAAGGATGAAGGGGAGAGACCTAAGGGGGGAGAAGGGTTCAGATGCCTTCTGCGCAGCAGCTGCAGAAGTTATCCTGCATCCCATAATATGACTCGAGCACCTAGACTAGCAATTTTTAACTGGGGTGGTGCAGCACCCTTGAGATCCTTTCAGGGGTGGCATGGGGCAATGCTAGCACTATGAAGCAATCCATCACAATTCACAAGAGATTTGCAATAGGAACGCAGCCTGTCCCAACCCTCCTGCCCCATTGTGGGCTTCCAGAGGTCTTTGCCACAGAAGAATTGCTCTAGAATTTTTCTGGAGCAAAAAAACAAGTGCAACTTCCTTGGGATGCACGCGGCTTGCATTGGCATGCGAAGCGGGTGGATGGATGCGTGCCTCTGCGACTGGATCTTCTTGTGAATGAGTGGATGGAAGTATGGATCAATGGATGTGTCTGTCCTGGGGAAGGGTGGACGTGGTGTATGGGGAAGGATGGCTGGTGGCTGGATGTGGTATATGGGGAGAGTGGAGGAAGGGAGAGGTGGATGGATGTGTGGGTGGGCAGGTGAATGACTGGATGACTCTGTGATGGGACAGCTGGATCTTCTTGTGATTGGATGGGTGGAAGCATGGTTTGATGGAGGGAAGTGATATATGGGGGAGAGTGTATGGATGGCTGTTCCACGCCCTCCCTCTGCTCTCATTAACATGGGGCTTGGGAGAGAAACCATCCCTCAGCCGCCTGCTTCCCAGGGTGTTTCAGGGACCCAGGCCAGGAGGGCAGAAGTAGGGGGCCACACACACACACTTCCCCAAGGATGGGAGCCCTCCTGAATTGGGGTGCATGTTGTAAGCAGGGGGGTTGATTTCTATGGCTCCTGGGGCTCTTCATCCTCCCTGGCTGCCTGGAGGAAGGGCAGAGCCCCACTCTTCAACATCACAGGGAGAGGGTCAGCCCTGTCATGGCCTCTGCCAGATTGGCAGCAGCTTTTGACTCAGCCAGAGCATTCAGCTGCAGGGAGCCCATGTGGCAACTGTTATGATTCTGTGGAAATATGTATTTTTTAACTCCTTTCTGCATTTCCCAGTGGTGGATGGATGGATGGATGGATGTGGCATGTGGGAAAGGATGGCTGGGTAGGTGGATGGTATGTCTAAAATATGGGATGTTTTGGGGGAAACTTTGAGCCCAGTCTGCCACGAGCTGTGCCTGGAAGTCCTCTGACAACACTGCTCTTAGTTCGCTACCTTGGCTAGTCAAAGTGAAGCCATTCAGTTCAAACCCACAACTCATTTGCATGGCTACCTAGAAACACTTGGCTGGAGGGAATAAAGAGGCCAGCCTCCTGGTACTATACTGTAGGTGCTAAGTCCCAGAAGAGTCACCATGAACATGGGCTGTCCCATAGCTGAATATACTACAAGCCCCCACCATATCCACTGGAGATCTTGCATAGTTTCCAACAAGCTGTGGGGAGAGGGCCAGAAGGACTTAACTTTGCAGCAGCAGGCTGTCCCCAGCACCCTTCCCTGTCACCAGGCGGGGAGCCCTGCCTAGCCCCTGAGTTCACAGAAGCCACAGACAACAGTCTGCTGTTGTGTATCGGGTACTGAGGGCTCCGGTGGTGCTCATGGGGCCTATCTTTGCCCAGTTGTGGGCCAGCTGGGGCTGGTGTCTCATGGAATTGCAGCACACAGGGCTAGGGAGAGGCTAGACAGTCTTGTTTATGGAGCTGCATTGACCTGGGCAACTTCAAAGACTTGACTGGCTGCTGTGAAGAAGAGAGAAAGCCCTTTTGAGCATCAGGGAATACTTCTCTATCAGAGCAGCGAGGCAGTGGGATGGATGCCCAGAGGAGCTATGGCCTCTCCATCACTGGAGGATTCAGGGAGAGGCTGGACAGCCACTGGTCAAAGACGATGTAGGCATAGTGACGCCTGTGCTCTGCTATGGGCATTTCCCAGGCTTCTGGGCTTTGCTGGTTGCTCCTTTCCTGCCTTTTTACTATATGTCTCAAGGGGTTTTCAACCCTCCCTCAGAGGTATTGGGTGTTCACTGCAGCCCAGGCTGGAAATGGTGACAGGGCTGTGCCGGTGCTCCAGCTGGGACTAAAGCCGGAGGGCCCTGGCTAGCAGGTCTTGTCCTTCCGCTCAGGATGAGTCTGCATTGGGGTCGGGAAGAAATTTGACTCCCTGATAAGACTGGTATGGGCTGGGGGGCAGGGCTGGTTTGCCTTTCTTTGTAATGGGGTCACAGCCTCTGCCTGGGACCCCTCAAGTATTTATTAACAACCTGTACAGCACTAGGACGTTAGGTGCTGCAGCCCCCCTCTTTCCCTGTGGCTGGTTCAGGTGTGATGTCTGGTGTTGTGTCAGAGTTACCAGTAGACTTTCGTTGAGTTTAGATGATGGATGTGTCTGGGATGGTTTGGACAGGGCTGATCCCACCTCAGGCAGGGTTAGGACCAGAAGTAACCTCTGCAGGTCTCTTCCAGCCCTACTTCTCTGTGACTCTATGGGTGACTGGAAGCCACAGTCCTTTGTACCTGCCCTATCTGGACCTCAGCCCCATCGAGGGGGCCCTGCCTTGTGGTGTCCCAACCCCTTCTCCTCCTGAAGTCCATGGGAGCTGAGCAGTGTTGGCTTGGCATGTGATGGGGGAACCGTTGCCTTGCCTTCCACAGGTGCCCATGGCTAACCCCACGTGGTCAATCTGAAACACACAATGCTCTGCCAGTTCCATGCCTGGCTACCTCTGATGCAGGCTGCCATCACTGCTGAGTAGCAGCCACGCTCCCCATCGACCCCAATGGGCATTCACCTCCCTGGACATCCCTGCTTCCCCCCCACCTCTGTCTCTTTTGTTACCACCGGCTCTCAGGTCTCGCTCTGCTGCTCTCCTATCAGTCCCATCAGGGGATTCTGGGGACAGTTCTTCAGAAAGGAGACTTTGAACACAGAGGAGGAAGTTGTAAAAAACAACTGTGGGCTTCTCAGCTTGTTCACACGCCTCTATCTTTTCTTGTGCTCAGAGCCATTCCCCCGCTTCCTTCAGCCCCTTCCTTCACAACCCAAAAGAGAGGAAATCATGCCAGCCTTGCAGCAAAGATTTTGGCAATGACAGTGACACTGCTCTGAAGCTGGAGTCAGTGAAATTGCAGCTGGAAGGGGCAATAAAGCCCCTACACCACCCTCTCTCACCCTGCTGCTGCTGCTGCCTCTCCCTAGCCCTCCCACCCTGCTCCCCTGGGGGTCCTTCTCCAGGCTCCTCACTAGGGCATGTAAGTGTGTGGCAGGGTTTGAGGGCACAAAAATATCCCGATGCCCCTTTATAAATCTCTGGGGCAGCCACACCTTGAATGCTGCACCCAGTTCTGGTCCCCGCACTTCCAAAAGGAGACAGAAGAACTAGAGAAGGCACAGAGTGCAACAAGGATTTTGCAGCATGGAGGAGCGTCCATATGAGGAGAGACTAATGAGAGAGAGTGAAGCGGATAGATAATTTAGATAGATAGAGCGTGGGGTGGATAGATAGATGCGTAAGCTGAGTGTGGGGTGGATACATGGACATGTAGAGTATGGGGTGAATAGGTAACTGGATAGGGTGGACAGATGGATAGACAAGAGTGAGGGGTGGTAAATGGCAATTTTTATGTTCTTATGAGTCACTTCCTGGACAACAGAGCCTACAGACTGCTCAGATTGGTGGTTCACAACTTTAATAGGAGTCAAGACACCCCTCGTTAGACCTAACATCCCACCTTGTTAGACTGTAGATCCTGCTTGGACAAGGCCAGATATTTGCTTTTGCTTGTTCCTCGATGAGAGAACAATCCTGGAGTGATTCTTTGGCAAAGACCTCAGCAAGGTTGCCAGCAGGGCTTGGATACTTGATTCCTATTGGAAATCTCTGGGTTTCTCTTGTGAATGGTATACAGTGTTAGCACCCTTCAAAGGAATCATGGCAGCCCCAGGTGAGACTCACCAGTGTCAGTGTGTTAAGGCCATGTGGAAGCCTGGCTGGTATCCGTGTCCCGGTGCCTGCAGCTCTTCTGAGCAGAGACACCGCAGGAGGCAGAACCAGGGGGGCACAGTAGTTCCAGCAACATGGACCTGGTCCCACTGCTGTAACCACATTGGTGCAAGGGTTTTACCGCCACACAGGAGGCATGAAACCACTGCCCCAATGGCTCCACCGCCCCTACAGTTCAATGCACCTTCTGTCCACCCAGAGGCTTTGCTGGGCTGCTGTTAAGATGGAGTTTCAATGTAGCTGCAATGGCATGAATGACCAGCTTGCAAACTCCTTCTCTCTGTTGGTATGGCCATTATGGGTGTGAACTGAGACCGTCAGGTTTATTAGCAGCACTGGACTTGCTACTGAGCTAAGAGACTCCATCTGCATCTGTCCGGTCAGTTTTGAGGGTAAGTCATGAGTCTTAATTGAAATAAAGCCCTTTTGCCATGGGAGCGGAAGCTGGAGAGAAAGACCAGATTTATTTACAGGCTCCAATGCTGTCAGTTGGCTCCGTAAGAAGAGCCCGGAAATAGCAGAAAGGGGAATTGAAACAAGGCTGTTAGAGAAAGCTGCTGCTAGAGACGGTCAGAAGCAGCCAGCCGCGATGTCTTTGGGAGCCCTGGCTGGACCTCAGAAAGGACTTGGGAAGCCGAGAGCGTCCATGGGGAGCAGCAGCCAGGATGTTGACAGCCGTGGCAGCAGCGAGCCTGAGAAGTCCATAGCAGCGATTCTCAGCTGGAGGAGCCGGGAGACTCCTTGAAGGGGAACTGTCAGGTGTACAAACGCCTACACAATTCACAAGAAAAATACTGCGATTTCTCATCCACAGTGTCCCAACCCTCCTACCCTACTGGTGTCGTGCTGAGGTCTTTGCCATAGAAGAATGGCTCTAGGACGGTGGTTTTCAGCCTGTGGTCTGTGGAGCCCTGGGGGGCTGCAGGCTGTGGCTAAGGGGCCTGCAAAAGCTGACCGCAATCGATCAAGAGTATGTGAATATCCACCCTTACAATTCAAAGGGGTTTGCGCCTCTGTTTGAAATTCCCAAAGAGGTCCGCAAATGAACAAAGGTTGAAAACTGCTGCTGTAGGATTTTGCCAGCATCAAGGAATGAGTGAAAGCGAAGACTGGCGGGGAACTGGAGTCTAACACAGGGCCCCTCGACCTAAGAGTTCGGGGTCTGGACTCTAAGGGGGACCCTTTGATCCATCCAGGGAAGTCTGGAGTCTAACACAGGAGAGACTGGAGAAGACTGGGACCCTGCTTGGCCGGGGGCGGACACTCGCCCACCGGATCCCGGGTGAGGGACCAGGGCCATGGATCGCCGTGCCCCTCCAGCAGGGGGCGAAGGTGGGACTACAACTCCCAGGGTGCCCCGGGTCGGGGAGGCGGGGCCCTGCGGAGACGGGCAGCGCGTGGGGCCAATGGGCGGCCGGGGCCGGCGGGGCAGCGCGGCGGCCGGGCGCGGAGCTCAGTCGGGCTCGGGAGCGCTCGATGGAGCGGGCGTCGCGGGGCTGGGGTGAGCGTCGCGCGGGGCTTTGCGCGCGGGACATTGCCCACGCAGGGCAGTGCGCCCCGCTCTTTGCACGCTGGGGCTTGCATGCGCGGGACGCTGTACACGCGGGCACCAAGTTGCACCTCCCGGGGGCGTGTCGCCGGAGCCGGGGCTTCCCGGGCGCGTGGCGTGGGCTGCCCGTCTCCCTCCGCTGCCGGGCCTGCCTCAGTTTCCCTGTGTGCAGGAGGCGGGGGGGCGCCGCTCTGACCCCCTTGTGGAGTCCTGGCGGGGGGAGCCCCCCCAGCTGCGTCCCGGAGGTGGGGAAGCTCCGTCCCCATGCCAGGGGCACCGTAGATAGGGCTGGCAGGACTTGCACCCCCCCTCGCCGGGGCTCCGGGGAGGCTTGCGGGGAAAAGGGGCCGTGCCCAGCGGGGGCACATCATGGGGCTGCGGGACATGGAGCTTCCCGGAATCGGCGTCACGGCCGGTACCGCCCGCGCTGGGCGTGTGCCAGGGCCCGGGGGGCTGCTTGTCTCCCCACTCACACGAGCTGGGCTGGGAGCGCCTGCATCCCCGGGGCGCGGGCATGCATACGCATCTGCGTGCCCGGGACACCTGAGTTCCCCGCAGGACTTGGCAGCACCTTGGTGCTTGCCATGGGTCCCATCTCTCCCAGCTCCGCTGTGGCTTAGCTCCCCGTGCCTCAGTTTCCCCCACTCCACAGAGTGGAAGCAGTTGTGGGCAAGTGTTCAGCATGGGTTTGGTGGCTGAAGCTGTCTTGCCCCCCTCGGGCACGGGCCTGAGCCACCGAAACACCAGACTCCCTTTCGCTGCCTGCCTGCCTCCTAGGAGGTCCGTTTTCCATGGCTGTGAGCTCCATCACCAGACCGGTGCTGGGGACTGCTGTTAATAAGCCAACGTGGAGCACGGGGCAGAGGAGCATCACCCCACCTGGGACTTGTCTGGATCCCCCTGTACCCCCCTGATGTGCTGAGATCTGGGGGGCAAGGGCTGGAGCCTGGGATCTCCCCTCTACCCAGTCCTTGCTGGGAAGGATGGCAGAGATGTCCCATCTGCCGTGGGCGGGGCAGGACCGGGAACAGGACGTCCTGGGGGCTGGCAAGAGGCCCGTTCTCTGCGGCTTCAAGCCGGGAGGGGGCTGAGTCTGGAAGGGGGGGGAGATGGTGGTGCCCCAGGGCCCACGTGTGAGGGATGGAGGTCTTGGCGCTGGTGGGATGTGAGCCAAGTGAGGGTCCCATGGGGCATCAGCATCATGGTGTTCCCCACCCCCATGCCAGGGGGCTATGCAGGGTCTCCTCAGGGAGGCAGGGTCTTGAGGGGGCTGGACAGCATCTTGGCAGTGTCACCGTGTGGCACCAGGGTCTCCACAGCAGGCCTGAGGCACAGCTGGGAGGCTCTGTGGCCAAGGGGGGTACAACTAGGGGACCATCAGCCGGGGCTGGGATGAGGGGCTTGGCCAGCTCCAGCCGCTAGAGGCACCTGCCTTGGCCATGCTGGGGCTGCTGAGGCAGCAGTGGGGACATGCGCAGCTCTCCCCCAGTTCCAGGAAATCGCCCCGAAAGTGAAAGTGCAGGGCGCTGTTGATAAATGCAGGAAACGTGTTGGCTACATAGCCTCATTCTTGGAAAGCCCAGCATGAGCCCTGTCTGCCCCCTACCTCCTGCCAACTGGCTGGGTGGCCTGAGCTGCCCTTGCACTGGGGACAGGCATCTGGCAGGCTCCCTCCTCAGTGGCCTGTCTCCTCTTCCTCCCCACAGCCCCTAGTCCCAAAGGGAAACATCAGAAGAAGGTGCTGCCTGCCATGGAAGAGGAGAGTGTGTCTCAGCCAAGTGCTGCCGATGCTGCTGCACCGGATGCTGAGGAGAACCCAGGTCCCACTGACCCCACAGCCCAGGCGGTGAGTGAGATGGGGCACCACATCCCCTTCTGAGAGTCCTGGGATGCGCCCGAGTGCCAGGAGATGAAGAAGTCATGGGGAGCCATGTCTTCAGCTGCCCCCGTGAGCCAGCACAGGGGGCTTGGGGCTAGTCCAGCCTGCATGCACAGCACCTGAACCACTCCAAGCAGGCTCCTTCTGGCCTCAGTCTTGGCTGCTCGTCACCAGCGTGCATGGCTGGGTCAGGCCAGGGTTGGTCCTGTTCCTTCTGGACTGAGGGGCAGCAGCACAAGTTGTGTCCCAGGGCGAGCATGGGGGCAGGGGCAGGTGGGTGTTTGTTCCCTGGCCCCCTGTGCCCTCTTCCTGGCACTGAGGCAGGAGAGAGTTGGAGGAGCTCCATGGAGCGGTGGGTTTCAGGCCAGGCTGGGGCTTACAGCTGGGCATGACTCACAGTGTGGAAACCCAGCCCTGCACCCTGACACCCAGTGTTGGTAACCCCAAAAGGGGACTGCTGGCTACACACAAGGCCCCCACAGCTCTTCCTGGCTTCTAGTTCCATTGTTGGAGGCTGCTGCCTATGTGGCAGCTGAATGAGTGTGTCAGTCTCTCTCACACGTGCATAAGTGTGTGGGGGGGGTCACAGCCATGACAGAGCATCCCATGGTGCCCTGGACCACAGCACAGGCAGGGTGGTGTTGCCCATCACGGCATTAAAGTACATGGGTTCTGGGATGCATGTCAGGTCTTGCCTTGAGGCTGGGAGCTCCCCAGAGACTCTGTCAGTGGCTGGACCCTAAGCCCCTGGCCGGCACCTTCCATAAGAAGAGAGATTGGTTGGATGCCCTGGAGCTGTTATGAGAGGCATCCTTACCTTCAGAACCAGACCCATGGGGTCTTCCTGGCATGTTGTCTCCTAGCACCAGGGAACACATAGGGCCTGAGGGGGGCACTGGTCATCCCTGACCAGTTAGTTGCAGGGTAGAGGGGAGATTTCTCCCCTTCTCTGTCTCAGTGCTGAACCCAAGCTGCCTCCACCCCATGGGGCATGAGGGACAGCAGGGGTGGCTGGGCAGGGCCAAAAATATCCAGCAAAGCCAGGCCTGCAGTGGGCAAGATGAGTTTGTTGGGTCTCAGTCCAACTTCTGCCAGGCAAGAGAGACCCTCCATGCCCTCCTGGGGCAGGCATACGTGGGTAGGGACTCTGCCAAGGTCCTGGCAGGCTTGGGGAGGAATGGGATAGCAAGCTGGAGATGTGCCCAGCAGCTCTGCCCCCTCTCCCCCCTTCCCCTGCCTGACCTCAGCTCTGCTGGGGCTTAAAAAAACAAACCTCCCCCCATCCTCAGAGGCTGGGTCTGTCTCTTGCCTGCGGCGACGAGAGACAGAAGAAGTGGCGGAAGAGGAGAAAAAAAAGCAAAGAAAAGGGTCTCCGGAGCCAAGCAGCTGCTTTGCCCTAAAATAGCAGCGAGTTTTCTAACTCCGGAAAGCACAGAGCAAACACGGAGCGGTGTTTTCAGCCCGGCGTGAGGCTGGGGGAGCAGAGAGGGAGCGAGAATCTCGGTCATTCTGTTTTCCTGGAAACCGTTCCCCGTTCGTGCTCCGCTCTGACCAACTTGGCCACCTGCCCGGGTGGGAGGAGCCGTGGCGGCTTCTATTAGAGCTGGTTGGGTGCTGTGGGCCATGGGGCTGGGAGAGGGGAAGAGGCCCTGGAGGCATGGGGGTGGGCCCTGGTGATGAGGTAGGGTGGCAAAAGCAGTGTTGACTTCTGAGGAGCCATGGGACACATCTTGCCCTGGGAGTCTGGGCTGCCACCTGGGACTTCAGGGTCTTCCAACAGGCCCAGACTCCTGGCTGCTCTTGTGGTCAGGGCAGCGGGGGATTTGGGGCTTGGACTCCTGGGTTCTCTCTTTCTCTGGCTGCTTTAGGAGTAGGGCAGGCTCTTGTGGGCAGAGCAATGGGGGATTTGGGGCTTGGACTCCTGGGTTCCCCTCGGATCTGCCAGGACCATGGCCGAGGTCGCGCCAGCTTTGGCAGCTCCCGGCCCCCGTGGCTGAGCGTGGGGCTGTCTCTCTCTGCAGGCCAGTGGCTCTGAGGGGGAGCAGAGGGACCCCGCGGGGGAGCTGGGTGAGGACGCAGCCTTGAGCGGTGAGAAGGAGGAGGAGCAGGCCTTCCTCGTTGGCCTCTACAAATTCATGAAGGAACGGCGCACGCCCATTGAAAGGATCCCCCACCTCGGCTTTAAGCAGAGTATGTCCCCTGGCACCTCTCGGGGCCTCCCAGAATCCTTTGCTGGTCCCAAATCTGCCGGACTTCTTTCCTGGCTCCTGTCTGTGCGGCACCTTGCCTGTGCCAGGCTGGCCTGGGCAGGACCCTGGTGTAGCAGCACCCCAGGGAGGGCTGCGGCCGGGTCCTGTGGTCACTGCAACCCCCCAGCATGGCTGAGGTCCCCCAGGCCCACCTGAGCAGGTTGAGGGGGGGCAATACTCTGGCTAGGGCACGAGGATGGTTCCCCCCGGGCCCTGCCCTCACTCTGCTCCCGTCCGTGTGTCTGTCCAGTTAACCTGTGGAAGATCTACAAGGCCGTGGAGAAGCTGGGTGCCTACGAGCTGGTGAGCAGAGGGGAGGGGCTGGGATCACATCCTCTGGGCCTTGTGCCCAGCTGGTGGCTGCCTATACTGGCCCTGGCATAGTGGGCAGCAGAGCTCCAGCCATGGGGCAAGGCAAAGGGAGCTTCTGGGCTCTCCTGGCTTGCTGAGCTGGGCTGGGGCCATGGGGACCAAAGCTTGGAGCCAGATCCCAGCTGATTTTGGCCCCTGGGGATGGGTGGGAGAGCAAGTCAGACCTTGGCAAGGTTCCAGCGACAGGTCTCCTGAGCTGTCATCGCCCCCCAGATCAGGGCTCTGCTCGCCCAGCCATGCCCTAGGGCAGGGGCACATGAGGAAGGCGCTGGGCACATCCTGGGGCCCTCACCTCCCTCCCACCACAGGTCACAGGCAGGCGGCTCTGGAAGAACGTCTATGATGAGCTGGGCGGGAGCCCTGGCAGCACCAGCGCAGCCACCTGCACCCGGCGCCACTATGAGAGGTATGAACCCCTACTGCCCCATGTGCCACCTCACCCATCTCCCTTGCTCATGGCCTGGGGGACCCCAGGTCTCAGCTCCAGGCCCTGCCAGTGTCCCTGTTTGTTCTCTGTCCATTGACTCTGTGCCTCAGTTTCCTCAAGGGTGCAATGAGGGCTGATATGCTGGCCTGGCAGGGAAGTGTGTGACACCCTCAGACCCCATGATGGGACCACTGGCTGTACTCACCAGGATCTAGTGCCACCTCTGGAGTGACCACAGGGCCATGGGCTGCTGTTCTGCGCTGGTTGCCTGGCTTCATTGCAGCTGCTGCAGGGCCATGCTCTGGCTGGCAGGACCTGGCCCAGTGCTGGCCACGGCTGCAGCCTCCTGATGGCATGTGCTCCTTTCCTGGCAGGCTGGTTCTCCCATATGTGCGGCACCTGAAGGGCGAGGATGACAAGCCACTGCCCCCCACCAAGCCTCGGAAGCAGTACAAGGTCTCCAAGGAGCCGCGGGCCAAGAAGGAGAAGAGCCGGCAGCAGGTGCAATGGTTGGCGGGGAGAAGCTGATGGGGGCTCATCCCCAGGGTCCCCTCCAGGACCACCCCATGCATGGAGCCTTGGGATCGGGGTGCCAGGAGAACACCAGGGGCAGGAGGGAGAAGGAACACAGCTGGCCGGGAGCCTAGGGTGGGAGAGCGGTGGGCCCAGGGGCCGCATCTCACCCATGCCCCTATCCCTCTGGTTGTAGATTCCGCTGGAGAAGACAAAGCTGGATGCTGCCTCCACTCCCCAGCCTGGCAGGGAGGTGGTGCTGGAGCAGAACCAGCCCCGGGATCCCAGTGAGGTGGCCCAGCCCTCCACCAACTGCCATGGCCACTGCGAGGCCCTTGGCTGCTCGGAGGCATACCAGCGCCTCTTCTCCAGCTTCTACTTCAAAGGCAACCACCCCATCATGTCCCCCCTGGCCAAGAAGAAGCTGCTGGCTCAGGTGAGCAAAGCCGAGGCCCTGCACTGCCCCGAGGGCCGTTGCCGTGAAGGCTGGATGTCAGCTGGCCCCTGCCACAGCCCAGACCACAGTGCTGCCAAGCCCCAACGCCGTGAGGATGGCTGGAGCCCTGGGCCACAGCGGGATGACACCGTGGACCCAGCCCACTCCTGCCCCCCGGGCACAAATGAGGGGGCGCTGAGCCCACAGGCTGAAGAAGGGAGCCTGGGGCGACGCCTCTCACCAGTGCCCACCACCTTCACCGGCTGCTTCCGGGCCTACCGGGGAGAAGTGCTGAAGCCTATGAGTTGCCGCCCACTCCGGGCCCCTGCCGGCTTCCCTGATGCCTCCTTCCTCTCCCAGCCTCCCAGCAAGGACCCACCCCTGCCTGACCACCCACGGGGGGAGCTCAGAGAGCCCCTGGAGAGGACGGGCTTCCGGCAAGGCAGCAAGGCTTTGGCCTTCCCTGCCAGCAAAGCCTGTTGGGTGGCTCCCATAACCAGCTTGGCTAGAGTCAGCCCTCAGCCATCCAAGCCTGGGCAGAGCCCGGGGCTGGGCAAACGTGGGCCAGAAGATGGCAGCTTTGGCCCTGGGAAGAAGCTGAGGGCCGTGTCCCCGTTTGTCAGGGAGGCAGAGCCACGGGAGGCTTCGCCTGGCCTAGCCAAGCCACAGGCCGTGGCACCTGGCTTTCCCACACTGCTGCCACCACCCGGCCCAGATGCCTACACAGGGACGATGCTGAGGTTTCCACTGAGCTTGGCTGGCTCCAGGGAATCATCGCCACTCACACCATCCCTCAGTCCCTTTGTCATCCCAGCCTTCCCAGGCCCTGTGATCACTGCCTCTGCCCAGGCCTCTGAGCTGTGCCGGCCACTGGCGACCAGCCTGGCGCACTACCCCACATCCTATGACAGCTCACAGCGGCACCGCCTCTATCCCGTCGCCACATGGCACAGCCAGCCTGCCTATGCCTCCCCCCACGGCTTCCACCGCCCCACCAAGCTGTAGCCTCTGGCCAGGACATTCTGGGCCAGGACATAGGGGCTTGGTGTGATGTACCAGGCCACCTGGGAACATGTGATCCACCCACATAGGCTCCACCATGGCTTCGGATCCCACAAAGGCAAAGGGCCAAGAGAAAGTATCACATGATCCGGAGCTTGGGACCATGGAACTGTTGGGATCTGACACTGTCCCCCTTGACAGGGCTCTTGTAGCAATGTGTTATGGGACGGGGCTTTATATAAAGTCAAAGCACGTTGGAGGGGTCTCACGATCCTGCTGTGGACTTCAGTGATAAACCTGCCTGAGAGGAAGAGAGCCCCTGGGGTCTCCTGGCTCTTGAGAGCTGGTGCAGGGCAGGGGAGGGGAAGGGAAGGGGACCTGTGGCTAGAGTTGTGGAGTTGGGTACGCAAGTGTGTGTCTGAGTAAGCACGTGTGCGACACTGGTGAGTATGACTGTTTGAGTGTGTGATGGATTGAATGTGTACGTGCCTGTATGAGTGCATATTGTGTGACTGTGCTTGTCAGTGTGTGATACACCAAATATGTGTGTGCGCATCATGGACCGAATGCGGGTGTGTCTGTATATATGATAGTGCATGCAAGTGTGTGACGGACTGAATGTGTCTGTGTGTTTATGAGCATGTGATGGAGCGACTGTGCATGTGACTGCAAGGGTAGGATTGTGCATATGTATTGTGTGCATGACTGCATGTTTGAGTGTGGATTGAATATGCATGTATCCGTATGACTGCATGTTTGTGAGGGTGCGACAGACTGAATGTGTGGGTCTCTGAGCACGTGTGTCTGTGTGTGTGACAGGGTCAGGAACAGGCCCTTTCAAAGGAGGCGGGCGCTCCTATGTCATATTGTCTGCAATATAACACACCTTGGTTTTGAAAGGCAGAGCAAAGAATAAAAGATTTTGTCTTGTACCAAGTACTGGAGTAGCAGCAACCAGGGATCCTGGCCTGCTCTGTGTTCTGCTTCTTGGGAATTGCAGCAGGTTTGGCACTTAGTTTTACCTACCAAATGGCAGCCCTGTGCCCAGATTTCCCACCTGTTTCATGCACCCAGTTTCTAGGGGAAGGGAAAATCCAAGTGCTGCTGAGAGATTCCTACAAGTGATCAACTTTTGGGGCAGGTGTGGCTCATATTAAGCCCTGCCTCTTTCTGCTCTGGCCCTGCCCCCCAGTAGGCTTCATGTCGCAAGGGTGCAGGACTGGGCACTACCATGGCTTTTGGTTCTGACAGGATCCCTTTGAGGATATGCCCATCAGGGACCTGGGCAACTAGCAGACAGTGTTAGCTCAAGAGTTGATGTGGTCCTACCACTTTTTTGCCTTGGCTTTCAGCCCATGGGTCTCCTTCCGGTTCTCTGGCATCCCACAGTGCTCTGTGCTCTCGTTCCAAGGGGCGTGGAGGGTGAGTAGTCACTAGGGGCCAGTGGCACAGTGCCACGAATGAGGCTTTTTTCTGTTTTCCTCTGTTCCTGGGAGACTAAGTGTCCCGCCTTGCGGGGAAAGGCTGAAAAAATGGGTGATGTAGCTTGGGGAAATGAAGAGTGAGGCCAGTTTGATCACCCTCTTCAAACCCCTGAAGGATGATGACAGAGAAGATGGAAATGGGCTGCAAGGGACAGGACTAGGAGCCATGACCTCGAGTTGCAGCAGGGGAAACTGAGGCTGGAGATGAGGCACTTTCTGATGCCTGGGATCCAGCCTTGGAATGGGCTGCTGGGGAGGGAAATCTCCATTCCCCAGACATTTTCAAGTGCAGGTTGGACGGACACTTGGATGAACTGCTTTAGGAAAGGCTGATTCTGTCTACAGCAGGGGCCTGGACTGGATGGGACCTTGTAAGGCCCCTTCCAGCCTGATCTTTTTCTAGGTCCCTACTGCATATAAACAGCTAAGACATGTCTCGGCTGTCCCCAATGGCCTTCTGGGACACGGCAAGGGGTTCTGGATGGGAGGAGAGCAGTGGGTGTGCTAGAGCTTGACTCGAGCAAGTGTGGTCAGAGTTAGACTCACAGGGCAGCCAGGCTGGACCGGCCCCATCCAACCCCTGCTGACATGTCCTTGTCTGAGCTGTTCCTAACATCACACAACACCCCAGGGACCTTGAGAGCCCCTGGCTGCATCCCAGGTGAAGCCAGGAGAGGGCTTGTGGTACCCTGCTGCTGCTGGGTGGCTTCAGTGCCCTTGAGAGACCTTCGGCAGAGACTATGCCCTTGGTGCAGAGGAAGCCGAGCCCCCCCTCCCCCTTTTGTACCTGTCTGACTTGGTGCGGGGGTGGGCAGGATTCCTGACCCCAATGCTGCATCAATCCCACCCTGAGTGGAAGGGCAGGACCTTCTAGCCAGACCCCTCTAGATTTGAGTCCCAGCAGAAGTACAGGCCCAGCCCAGTCGCCTTCCCAGCAAAGCCCTGGGAAATGCCAAGACCCTCCCTGTATTTGCTAGGGGGGACAATGCTCTTGCCCAGGCAGCCATGCAGAGCTGCCCTTGGCCACAGGGTGGCACCATGCCTCCGTGTACCTGCCCCCTGTGGCAGTAGCAGGGGGACCAGGGGGACAAGTTGAAGCGGGGGTGGGAGATGGGCCAGCTTGGGAGGGGGTGGCACTCGGGAGGGATTAGGGCCAGTTTGAGCAGGTGCCACCGACTCCAGTGTGGCCACGAGCTGGCAGTGCTGAGATTCGGGGACTTTCACAGAAGGACCTGGAGCTGGCTGCCAGGGCTGGCATTTGAACATCTGGGCCTGGGTCTCGTGGGTGCTGCTGGGCCAGGCTGGGGTGGGCGCAGGCAGAGCCGCGGCGCTGCCTTGGCCACTAGGTGGCAGCGCTCGTTGACCTGCGCCTGGCCCCGGAGGCCGCCGCAATCCAGGCTCCGCTCCGTGGATTCCACACTCCGGGCTTTTTGGTCGGCGCATGCGTAGCAGGCGGGAGACTCCGCTCCGGGAATGCCTCGCTCCGGGCTTTGCGGCCGGCCGGGTAGCGGCGCGTGCGCAGTAGGCGGCAAGCCCAGGCCAGAGGCGGCCGCGGGCTTTGGGCTGTGAGTAGGGTCACCCTCGCCCCGGGTCGGGGCGGGGGTCATGAGGGAGGGGCTGGGAGTAGGGAGCGCTGGGGAGAGGGTCACACGGGTGCTGGAGTCATGGGATGCGGGGCTCATGGCTGCTGGGGCGGGGTCACGGGGGTGGCAGGGAGCGGGGGCCGCTGAGGCAGAAGGGCGCTGGGCTCAAACGGCGCTGCGTCCGGGGGCGCTGGGGACAGGAGGAGCTGGGTCATGGAGGCCCTTGTGGGGAAGGGGTGCTGGGGCCAGGGGCTGTGGTCTGAAGGTGCTAGGGCCAGGGACGTAGCGGGGAGCAGTTTGGTGCTGTGGGCAGGGGTCACCATCGCTGAGGGCATGGGTCTGGGTCTGGCTGGCGGGGTCTGGGTCATCGTGGCGGTGGGGACGGGCCATGGGTCACTTGGTGCTGGGAACTCCTGGGCAGCAGGGACACAGGGTGCTGCTGGGGTCTCGAGGGCCACTGGTGAAAGGGGAGAAGGGGCTGGAGCACCAGGCCCATTTCCCTGTTGCTCACCCCCTGCCTCTCCTAAGTCAGGCAGCAGGATGCAGGGCTGAAGCCCACAAAGATATGTGGGGCCAAGCCACTGAGCGCGACTTCCAGACGTCAGCCCACAGGATGGGGACCTCTCTGCTCTTCCAGCTCTCTGTCCATGAGCGTGAACTGGACCTGGTCTTCTTGGACCACAGCTACGCCAAGCCATGGAGCGCCCACCCCGACGCCAGCAGTGCCCGACCCACCCGCACACTTTTCGTCACACCGCGACGGCACCAGGACTCTGCTGTGTAAGTCCAAGCCTACCCCAGGCTGGGGGACACTTTCCGAGCGGGCATAAATACCCCTGTGGTTTCTGGGTCAGGGCATTGGCCAGGCCTTCATCTCCTCTGCCACTACCAAGGAGTCCTTGGTGCTTCTGGTTTTGTGTAGTTGTGGGGCGTTTAGCCAAAGAGGACAAGGCTGAGGAGTTCTCAGATGTCTGAAGTGTCATTCTGCGGAGGATGGGGGTAAATTGTTCTCTGTGGTCGCAGGGACAGAGCAAAGAGCCATTGGCTTAAATTATGGTAGGGAATATTGAGGTTGGAGATGAGAAGGAACTTTCTGATCACAAGGGGGTCTGTCTCTGGAACAGGCTGCCCGGAGAGGCAAGGAATCTCAGCTCATGGTCCCCCTGCTTTACCTGGAGCTTGTTCAGGTGTGATGTCTTGTGTGGTGTCAAGGTTGACAGCAGTTTTATGAAGAGTTTATATCATAGATTTGTGGAGGATGGTTTGGACAAGGCTGATCCTGCCTCAGGCTGGGGGTTGGACTAGGTATGTTCTCCAGAGGTCCCTTTTAGCCCAACTGCTCTATGATTTCTACGATCTCTTGCAATGGGATAGTTCAGTAAGGCTTATTTGTTATACTGAAGGGATGGTCAACCAAGACCTGCCAAAGAAAACTGTGAGCCTCCCTTCATGAAGGAGGCCACTGAGGACACAATAGCTAATTACAGGGGGGCAAAAAATGAAGAAGCAGAGGTGGGAGTGAAGTCATAGCTTATTAATGAGGGATCTAAAAGGGGCCGCTAAACAGAAGACACCAGCTAGTGATCACTGCCTCCCAGGTGAGTCTCAGGAGCCTGGGAGGCTGCCAGTGAAACTCTGTCCAGAAACATGAGCAAAGGAGTGACAGAAAAACAGTGCTGTACTTGCTCAGGTTCCCACATCCAGAGCATCCTTCCTGGTTGGTAGATGACCAAAGAGAACCAACAGAGAATTGCTAGGATGGCTATGTGGCGGGGGCGACAACGCTTGACAACATTCACCTAAAATATGTGAAAAGCAGGTGGCTTTGACAAAGGTAACAAGGGTTTTTGGTGACCTCTTTTATTGGCCCTATTGTGTGAAGCAGGCTGTTTTCTCAGCCCCAAACTTTGTGCCCAGAAGCGTGTCTAACATCTCTCTTGACTTCAGTTGCTCTAATGAAAAGAGATCACCAACAATAACACAATGCTGACTTCTCGTGGTTACAGAACTCCAGCTCTTGATGAGGCCAGTACTTTTACAGTACATGAACACCTAAGAGCTAGAAGTGGTAGGTAGCAATTTTGTGCTGGAGAAAAGAAACTGATTGGAGGTAAAAAGGATCTTGAGGGAAATGCTTTGAAATTGTCTAAAGGTCACACTTGGCTATTAATAGGTGATAAGTTCTTGCCCTTTCCTTTGAAAGGATGGATGGTAGAAACATTGCAGTTAACTCCAGTAAAGAAAAGAGTTGGATGGTCATAGACTCCTAGAGAAGTTGGACTGGAAGGGACCTCCAGAGGTCACATCTTGTCCAGCCCCTACCTCCCACTTGGAGCTGGTCCTACTTTGAGCAGAGGGTTAGACTAGATGATCTCCCAGACTTCCTACCAACCCTCATTTTCTAGGATTCTCTAATTTTTCTTTTTGCTTTGTGGGAATGTTTGGCTTTCGTCCCACTACAGGTTTGGAAAAGACCTGAAATCTTTAATTTCCATGGGGTAGAAGACTCTTTCCCACCTAGCTGTCAGGCTACTGTTGTATCTTAAATCATTATTAAGAAGAAACTGATAAGCTAAAAACTAGATCCCAGCTTAGGTTATGCGAATGTACCATTGTTTCATAGTTTCACAGTAGCTAGGGTCAGGAGGGACCTGAACAGATCATCTAGCCTGACCCCTTGCCAGAGGCAGGAATGAATGCTGGGTTCACAAGACCCTAGACAGGTGATTGTCCAACCTCTTCTTGAATTTGCCCAAGGTTGGGGCGAGGACCACTTCCCTGGGAAGTTGGTTCCAGATTTTGGCCACCCTAACTAAAAAATATTGCCTTTTGATCTCTAACCTAAACCTATTCTCCATCAGTTTATTTCCATTGTTCCTTGTCACCCCAGGTGGTGCTGGGGAGAAAAGGACTCTACCTATTTGCTGTTGATCTCCCCTGATGAGCTTCTAGTCAGCCATCAGGTCCCCACTCAGCCTCCTCTTGCTGAGGCTGAACAGGTTCAGGTCCTTCAGTTTCTCCTTGTAGGGCCTGTCCTGCTGCCCTCTCACCAAGCAGGTGGCCCTCCTCTGAGCCCTCTCCAGGCTGGCCCACATCCCTTTTGAAGCGCAGCACCCAGTACTGGATGCAGTACTCCAACTACAGCCTGACCAAAGTCGCATAGAGGGGGAGTATCGCCTCTCTGGACCGACTTGAGATGCACCTTTGGATGCATGACAAGGTACGGCTGGCTGTGGTCTGGAATTGGCAGCTCATGGTCATTTTGGAGTCAACAATGACTCCAAGATCCCTGTCTGCCTCTGTGCTTTCAAGAAGGGAACTCCCCAGCCTGTATGTGTGCTGTGGATTCCTTCTCCTAAGGTGCAGCACCCTACATTTGTCCACACTGAACTCCATCCTATTCTCATCTGCTCACTTTTATAGTCCGTCTAAATCTAGTTGCAGCCTCTCTCTCCCTTCAAGTGTGTCCACCTCGCCCCACATCTTAGTGTCATTAGCAAACTTGGACAGCATGCTTTCCACCCCCACCATTGCTGTGTCTCGACTGGAGTTGTAGGAGCTAATAATTAAATTGAGCTATGTAACTTGATCTGAAATCACACCTTTAAAGTCTGGTCTAGGCCAGAGCTTTGGGGAAGGTCTGTGATGTTTAGGTTAGATATGAGGAACAACTTTCTCATGAGAAGGGTAGTAAAGCACTGGAGCAGGCTACCCAGAGAGGGCATGGTATCTCCATCCTTAGAAGTTTTAAATACTCAGGTAGATAAAACCCAGGCTGGGGATGGTCCTGCTTTGAGGTGGGGGGTTGGACTAGATGACCTCCTGATGTCCCTTCCAATCCTAGTTTTCTCTGATACTATGAGTGAGGTAATTTAGTTTCCAGCCTGGGCTGTGATAAATAATTTCCCCCTGTCTGAGCTGTGTTTCCATTGTGTTAGCTGGCATGTTCAGCTTTGTCACACCATGAATCTCAATTTATGTTGATCACTTCTCAGCCTCCTGTTTTCTTGAGAGAATGACTGTAGAATTTCCAAGTGTGGATCAGGCCTGTGTGTGTGTATGCGTGCGTCTCCAAAACCTATTGCATTTGGTGTTTCTCAGCAGGCAGCAGGAGATTCAGAGAGTGAGATACAGAGAAGTGTGAAACTTCAAGGAGTTGAGATTGGTGGGAGAGGCGCTCGGATTCTCGAGGGCAGGGGAACTCAGTGCCCAAGATAAGTGGTCGTTCCTTAAGGAGACGATACTCAGGGCTCGAGGTGATGATTCCGACTAGAAGCAAGGGGGGGCAAGAGTACTCAAAAGCCTCCTTGGCTCACCAAGGATGTCTGGGAATGCCTGGTTGCCAAAAAGGTGGCGTACACCCGGTGGAAAGGGGGGGCGATCTCCAAAAAGGAGAATACCTCCACTGCTCAGGCCTGTAGGGGGGCTGTTAGGAAAGCTAAGGTGGACATAGAGCTAGGACTAGCGTCCAAGATCAAAGATAATGAAAAAGGACTTTTTCAAATATATAGGGAGGATGAAGAAGGTGCCGGGAAATGTGGGGCCCCTGCAAGATACACTGGGCAATCTGGTGGTTGCACCAGAGGAGAAGACAGATCTCTTTAACAAATTCTTCACCTCCATTTTCTTGTGCAGGGACAGGGACTCCCTCAGAGTGATTCAGATGGACTTGAGGGGAATGCCTCGAGACCTAAGGTTGAGGAGGACCGGGTTAGAGTGCTACTGGAGGGGCTGGACGTGTTCAAGTCAGCAGGTCCAGATGCACTCCACCCCAGGGTGTTGAGGGAGCTAGCAGGGGTTATTGCAGGGCCCTTGGCATGGCTTTACGAGCGCTCATGGTGCTCAGGCCAGGTGCCATATGATTGGAAGATAGTCAATGTGGTCCCCATCTTTAAAAAAGGGAGGTGGGAGGACCTGGGCAACTATCGGCCCGTCAGTCTTACCTCAATCCTGGGGAAGCTCTTTGAGAAGATCATCAAGGAGCACATCTGTGATGGGCCAGCATCGGGAATGATACTCAAGAGCAACCAGCCCGGTTTCATTAGAGGCGGGTCATGTCAGACTAACCTGATTGCCTTTTATGATCAGGTCACTAACCTGATTGCCTTTTATGATCAGGTCACAAAAGCATTGGATGCAGGTGTCGCTGTGGATGTAGTCTTTCTGGACTTCAGCAAGGCCTTTGACACTGCCAACCACCCCATCCTCATTAAAAAAACTAGGCAACTGTGGCATCAATTCCTACACGGTCAGGTGGATTGCAAATTGGCTGAAGGGTCGTACTTAGAGAGTGGTGGTGGATGGGTCATATTCGACCTGGGGGGAAGTGGGCAGCGGAGTCCCCCAGGGCTCGGTCCTTGGGCCCGCACAGTTCAATTTCTTTATCAGTGATTTGGACAACAGGATGAAAAGCAACCTGTTCAAATTTGCTGATGATACCAAAATACGGGGAGAGGTGGACACGTTAGCAGGGAGGGAAAGACTGCAGAAAGACCTGGACAGGTTGCAGGGGTGGGCTAACAAAAACAGGATGCGTTTCAGTACAGACAAGTGCAGGATGCTGCACTTGGGCAGTAGTAACCAGCAGCACACGTATAAGATGGGAAACTCCCTTCTTGAGAGCACGGAGGCAGAAAGGGATCTTGGAGTCATCACTGACTCCAAGATGAACATGGGCCGACAATGTGAGGTTATGGTCGGCAGGGCTAACTGGACCCTATCATGCATCCACAGGTGCATCTCAGGTAGGGCCAAGGAGGTGATCCTCCCCCTCTTCGCGACACTGGTCAGGCCACAGATGGAGTACTGTGTCCAGTTCTGGGCACCCCACTTCAAGCGGGATGTGGACAACATTGAGAGGGTCCAGAGGAGGGTCACCTGCATGATCTGGGACAGCAGGGCAGGCCCTACGATGAGAGGCTATGGGACCTGAACCTGTTCAGCCTTCACAAGAGAAGGCTCAGGGGGGACCTGGTGACGGTCTATAAACTCACTAGGGGGGACCAGAAGGGTTTGGGGGAAACCTTGTTTCAGCCAGCGCCCCCCAGGATAACAAGGAATAACCACAAGTTGTTGGAGAGTAGGTTTAGATTAGACATCTGTAGGAACTACTTCACAGTTAGGGCGGCTAGGATCTGGAGACAACTTCCAAGGGAAGTGGTGCTGGCTCCTACCCTGGGGGTCTTTAAGAAGTGGCTTGATGCCTACCTGGCTGGGGTCATTTTGAGCCTGGTTTTGTTCCTGCCCAGGCAGGGGGTCGGACCTGAAGATCTGCAAGGTCCCTTCTGACCTGACTTCTATGATTCTATGAAAGGGCTTGGGTGTGAAGGATCCATTGTCTTTGGGGGTGGGGGGCGTTGCCCTATACCCTGAATAGAGCAAAAAATTAGGAAAGCAATTTTTGTATTAAAGATACAGTGAGAATGACATGGCCACTATGGTCCAAAATTATGTGAGAAACAAGGACTTCTTAGGGTGATGGCTTTTGTTGCACCAGTGGTGTGCTCGATACCCAAAAGAGGTGCCTGACAATTTACAGGTCTCTCTGCAATTCTTTCTCTTCTCTTTGTTACACCTGACATCTAAAGCTAAGTAATTGGGAGAGGGCACCCTTAAGAGATCAAAGAAAAACATGAGAGCAAAGCCCTAAGAATCGGTATAGAATGCAGTGGTTCTCAACTGTGTTGGACTCCAGGTTCCCTTTGAGTCATCTTTCACTTGCTTCTCAACTTCAGAAAAGTACTAGAGCAATTCTTTCATTGCAGAGAACTTAGAATAGCCACAGCAGAGCAGGCAGGTTTGGACACACTGGATTCCTACTGGAAGTCTTTGGGTTTCTCTTGGCAGTCACATGGAGGTGTTTGCTCACCTGACCATGCTAATAGTGCCCTGCACCCTTAAAAGGAAAGCACAGGTCCCTGGTTGAGAAGTACTGCAACATGGGTAAGAGCCAAGCCTCCCTCCTCCTGAGTAGATTTCAATCTCATTGTAAAAGAGATCTTTACAAATCTGGGTTCTTCAAGGCACATGTGTTTGAACGAGGTCTCTGTAGGCTGAGCTTGGAACAGGTGAATCAACCTGTTCGTTTTTACTGCCTCTTTCTAGTCAGTGTTTGTAACTGGCTTCTCCTGGGTTACCTATGCAATGGGCAGTTGCTTCCCACAGGGGAAGGGATCTTTTTGGTGTGGATCCCTTTGTTCTAGGACTCATGATTCTCCCAGTCTCATTTGCCTTTATTGTTTAGCTTCTGTTCTCTCCGTTACTCTCTAACCTTTACCTCTCTAGCATGTGGGAGATTGGTGTGTGGGGATTAAAACAAAATCTGAGAGACAGTATTTTGTCAATGAAGAGCATTTCAGTTGGGTTCTGCAGGGGTCAGTACTAGACTTGGAGTAATATAAGGATAATACTTTGGCTTTTGATATATTTAAGACTATTTAGTATCCAGATTTATCACCCAATAAATTCAGATGAGAAAGTAAGGATGGCTTTTTGGTAGCAAGGGCCAGTAAGTACTATATCACTTACTTCCCTGGGGAAGTTTGCTGGATCCTCTGTGTCACCAGACCAGATCAGTTGCCTTGTTGGGAGAGCTTTCTTAGCTCATTGGGAGTTGATAGGCATTATGCAGGTGGGGCTGGGGATCGTTCAGTATTATCCAGGGAGTGAGACTAGAGTGGTGATTCTCAACCCGGTGACACAAGATCCTTTTAAGGGCAAAGTACAATATTAGCACTGTTAGGGATGCAAACTCCTACACAGGATTCACAAGAGAAACCTGACATTTCCACTCACAAGAGAAACCAGTGATTTCCACTCCAGAGTGTCTAAAGAGTTCCACCCAGTTGGGGGAATTGCTAAATTCTCAGCAGCAGAAAAATCACTCTTGGATTTTTCCATTGCCAGGAAACAAGTGAGAACTCAGAGCTGGCATCTTCTGAAGCGGGGCTGAAGTCAAAAGAGATTGAGAACCCATGGGCTAAGTTGAACAACCTCTATACAAATATGACTACCTTGCCCCGGGACAGTTCCCTGAAGCTGCCCACCTCTGGCCACATGTTGGATACATGTAGTGTGCCTGAAATGATATGGTGCACCCAGGGCAGCTGGCCAGATGTTTCTTCCTTTTCTGTTTAACTAGGCCACGGTGCAGTCACTCCCACAGCCTGTTGCAACCTGAGCCAAAAAGTTGTAAGGCAGGCAGTTGGGTTGGGAGACTTCAGTTTGTAGGCACAATCAGCTGTTCACACCTTCCAGTGCTGCAGCCTTGGTCTTGGTTATTTGTACTCATATCATGTTTGGGGAACCCTGAAGAATTGGGATCCTGTTGCACTGGGAGGTGTGCACGCACATAATCACCTCTGCTGTGAATGGTGAGACAGGCATGTGCAGCCACACCCAGATGGACGCATCTCCAGTGGGTTTCTTGGAAGTTCTGGGTTTCTTGTCCCTTTAGCCATATACCATAATAGTCTCAGTTGTTCACTGAACTCCATCGAAAACATGCTGACTGTGGAGTGTTGAGGGCCTCAGCCCTTTAGTGGATGAGGAACATGGACCTCTGCACTTAGGAGGTGGGTGGGTATAGGTCTCTGCCTTGAGTGGCCTTGGTCAGCCCGTGCCCAGATTGTCTGGGGAGGCCCCTGCTGTAGGACCTGACCAGTTGTGTGACATTCTGTGTCTCTCTCCAGCGAGGTGGACCTCCCCATCGATGTGGAGACTGTCATGCCTATGCCCATCCCACTCTACGACAACCAGAAGGCCCGCAGCGTGATGAATGAGTGCGAGCGCCATGTCATCTTTGCCCGCACAGATGCTGATGCACCCCCACCGCCCGAGGACTGGGAGGATCATATGAACAGGTAATGTCACGCTGGCTTCAGGCAGGAGAAAGTCCCTTTGGGGAGTGAGGACAGCAGTCAACATCATTAAAATTCAGCATGTGTGGGTCTGGGGTTGGCTGTGTTGGTGATAGAAATAGAGCAGCCTTTTTACTAAGTAGACTCTGCTTCATTTGGGATGAGGCATCTGTAACGCCACATTTTGATCACTGCTGAAAGGAATTGGTGGATGTGACTTTATGTTTTGACAGTGAAAGGAGTTTTTAGTGGTACTTTACCACTTATGCTCCAGATCTCACTGAGGATGTTCTTTCGATAAGCAGGTGTAGTTTTTAGTGTGTCATTTGTCTTTAATATCAGGGTGATGACATAGAGGATGGAGATGAGCTTTTTCTCTCTGGCTGTAGGGGACAGGACTTGGAGCAGTGGCCTCAAGTTCCACCAGAAGAAGTTGAGGTTGGAGATGAGGAAGAACTTCCTGAATCTTGAGGGTGGCCTGGTATTGGAAGGGGCTGCTCAGAGGTGGGGGAATTTCCATCCCTAGAAAAGCCCAAGAGCTGGTCAAACAGCCCCTTGGCTGAGCTGGTTTAGTCAGGGCTGACTCTGCCGTGAGCAGGGGGATGGGCTAGATAGGACCTTCTCGTGTCCCTTTCAGCCTGACTTTCCTGTTTCCCATATCTGCCTTATGATAGTGTCAGAGTCATGATGTTCCCAACCAATCAAGACCAAATTAGAACCAGTTATTCCATCCAAGCTTTGGAGTTGGGTGGTTGGAAAGATCCCAAATAGAACAGGAGAACCTTGTCCCACTGCTCAGGTGTGGTTCCCTACAAAATGGATTCCCTTTATCACTGTATCCTGCAACATGGTACAGTAGTTCAGGCATCCATGTCTGTTGTCCCAAGATAACTCTTGAAAAAGTTTTGTGGCATAAGAAGTGCTAATGGTTTATCTAGGGACATTGCACAGTACATCTGAACATTGCTCATTGGATCAGAAAGCAGCAGCGCATTCAGCTGCCAGATAAACCCCCATTAGAAGGGCAATGTGTGTACACACCTTGGGGGATATGGACTTGGTGTCACCACTCAGAGTAGTGACTTCATCCAGCTTGCCAGTTAGTAGCACGAGTATCCGGGCCTTCAGGGTCCCCTGTGATGGAGCTTGTTGGTGGGAGCCGGCTGGTGTGGTCTCAGGATGCCCAGCTTGTACCACTGAAGCTACAGCGGCTGATAAGGTGGGGCGCCAAGCCCAGGATGAGGTGCTAACAGCCTGAGGCTAGCTGGCTGTCCTTTCTTACCATGTCCTACACCTGTTGCATTGCTTCTGAGAGCAGGCCAGGCAAAGCCAACACAGTATCAAGCTGATACTGCCACCTCCTCCTCCTTCTGAGCTTCCCCTGGGTTTTCCTTCACAGGTCAGGCTGGACGATAGGACAGAACAAGCTCTTCAATAAGATCCACAAAGCCCTGCAGTCTGACCGGCTGGCCCGCTTGGCCAGTGAAGGGGTAAGACCTTTTAGCTCCCTGTCCCCTCGTGTGTCAACAGTTCTGTTGCCTATAGGGCTCTTGGCCATAGGAGTCATCTTCAGCTCCTTTGGATTCAGGAGGGCCTTGGCACTACCCAGTTCCTCACGCCTGCTTGTCCTTGTCCCATCCTGTCCCATGTTTCCTCCCCCTTTCCCCATGTCTAGGCATGCAGTGAGCCGGTGCTGAGGAGGATTGCAGTGGACAAGTGTGCTCGGCGTGTGCGCCAAGCCCTGGCCAGCGTGAGCTGGGACACCAAGCTGATCCAGTGGCTTCACACCACGCTGGTGGAGACCCTCAGTCTGCCCATGTTGGCCGCCTACCTGGATGCCCTGCAGACACTAAAGGGAAAGGTGATTCAGGTCACGAGTCTGGGTTGGGCCCTGCCAGTATGCAGGGGAAGCAGGGAAAAGCCATTCCTCCCCTATTCCCAGGGTATTTCACAAGTGCGTTCCCATGTGGGCTAATAGCTAAGTTTTAGCCAGGACTCCAGGATTCTTCCTGCGTCAGCGTGCCTTAATTGCTGTGGTACTTCAAATGGGCCACGTCAGCTCCTTCTCCCCTTGTGGCTTGGTTAAGAAGTGAGAGAGGAGGTTGCCCTGGTGGCCATAGTCTGTTCCTTGCCCAGCAGCAACCTTCTTAAATGGCCATGGGCAAGTCACTTAATATCTCCTGGCCTGAGGGGTTGACAGCTGTGGGCAGGGTACCGAGTCTCCCCTGTGTCTCCTGGACTGAAGGGGTGATAAGAACATAAGAACTGCCATTTACTGGGTCATACCCTAGGTCCATCTTGCATGGTCTCCTGTGTCCAGTGTCCTGGTTGACCCCCGGGAGACGGGGCTTACATGGCACTGGCCTGCTTTTCCTCCTCAACTGGGGGTGCTTGTGCTGGGTTTTCCATGGGTGCACTAGAGTCCCTCCCTGCTCCATGTTAACAAGTATCGACCTTCTGGTTTCAGATCCCCACTCTGATCGACAGGATGCTCCTGTCTTCCACTACCAAAACAGGGGCTGCCGGTGCTGAGGCCCTGTCCCTTCTGTTGAAGAGACCCTGGGACCCGGCCGTGGGCGTCTTGTCACACAACAAACCAGTGAGTAGGCCCTGGACCCAGCTCCTGTCCCAGTCTCTGTAACACTGCCTGTCTCCAAGCGCCATTCCATGCCCCTGCCCATGTCCTAGGCCACACCTGCTCTGTTTGCTCTGCCCCCCTGCAGGCAAGTGTCGTCTCTCACAAATCAGGTGTGACTTGGGAGGAGACCTCTACCCTGCCTCTTCCTTATCCTGAGACAGGCCCACTGAGGCATGGCCTGCCTCTGTCTGGCAGAATGAGCTGAGCAGGGTCCCACAGAGGAGCTTGGCCCCCTTGAGGACTGTGTCCCAGCAGCACAAGGTTAAACTATGAGCTGCTTCTTTAGCACTGCAGTCACTCATGTTGATGCAGCCTGCGTGTACCTGTGCCCTGCTATACCGAGCTGCCAAGGGAAAGAAAGGCTTGGGGTGGGTTGGTCCACTTGGCTGATGCTACTCCTAGCCTGGGCTTGTTTTTGCAGGGGCTACTGGGATGCAGGAGGGAGGGTCCCGGCCTGTTCTGATCCATCTTTTGTGCATTTTGCAGAGCAAACTCCCTGGCTCCCCCCTCATCCTTATTGCCTCTTCCGGCCCCTCCAGTTCCATGTTCCCCACCTCCCGGCGGCACCGCTTTTGGCAGTCACAACTCTCCTGCCTAGGCAAGGTTGGTATCTCTTTGGGAGGCTGCTGGGACAGGTTGGGCTGGGTACTCACTACTCACCTCACCCCTGCCAGCCTCTGCCAGAAGTGCACCAGCCTGCTTCTCTGCATAGGAAAGAGCGTCTCACACACACTCAGTCTTCAAGATGCTCTTTGCCATGAAGTGAGAACCTGTGGTCCTCATCTATGAGGCTGCATCAGCAGCTTGATGCCTAATGATGGGGAGTGAAGGGCATGTGGTTGGGGGTTCTCTTACCTTATAGTTTTGCATATAATGCATAGCTTGTTTTTTTCAAAAGGCTTATGAAAATAATAAATCCTACTCAGAGTTATGGCTACAGAGAGCAAAGACAGATCCTCATTTTTATCTGGCTCGTTAACTCAAGGGCCTATTCATGAGCTACTGACTCCCTTGGCTGCCTGAGGAATAATACCAGAGCTGCTGCTCTGGAGCAGGGATCAAAATTGTAGGCTTCTATGTTGGGTAAAAAATCAGCTTCCTTGTTTAATAAGTACACCCCATTTAGGGGGGGGCTGGTATTTTTTGGGAGAAAGGTGTGTTTTGTAGGCAAGAGAACATGGTAGAAAATAAGGTAGTAGAATTAGAAAAGGTCCAGAGAAGGGCAGCCCGAATGATCAGAGTCCTGGACCCATTGCCAGACCAGTAAAGACTAACAAGGCTGGAACGCTTCAGCTTGAAAAGGGAGATGACTTAGGGGGGGAAGTAATACAGGACTATAACTTCCTGAAGGGCATGGACCAAATGAACAAAGAACCATTGTTCATCTAGTCCCAGGACATTAGAATGAGAGGGCACCTACTGAAATTAATAGGTGACCGGCTTAAAGTGAACAAGAGAAAATACTTTTATGCAACACGTCATTAACAAGTGGAATTCATGGCCACAGGAAGTGGTGAAGGCAGAGAGCAGAGCCGGGTTCAGCACAGGACTGGAGAAATTCATGACATAAGAATTGCCATCTACTTGGTCAGACCATAGGGCCATCCTACCCAGGCTCCTGTGTCACACAGCAGGAGAGGGCAGATGCTGAAAGGGAGAGTAACCTGAGATTTTTCTCCTGTTCCTTTCTCACTTGCAGCCTCCAGCATTTGAGGTCTAGCAAGTTCCAATTCAGAGACCATATCATTAACTCCTAAGCTTTATAGCTTCTGATGCCCCTTTCCTCCAAGAATGTGCTCAGTCTCTTTGTGAATCTGGCTATACTCTCCACTTCCATCACATCTGGTAGCAATGAGTCCTACCCTTGAATGCTGTGCTGGGTGAAAAAGAACTGCTTTGTGTTAGTTTTAGACTTAACAACCTACTTGTTTTATGTTGTGACCCCTAGTTCTTGTATGGTGAGAGATATTAAATAGTAAATCCCTGTCGACTTTTTCTTTGGCATTTAGTATTTTGTAGGCTCTGATGCTGCCCCCACAAAGAGTAACGAATAGGGGATAGAGCACTCAAGTGATCTCAAGTTTGATGCTCTCTCTGTATAACATCCATTTCTGCTGCTGTTGGACTGGATGGACTGTTGGCCTGACCTAGTCTGGTCTTGCTGATGTTCTCATTTGGGGTGTGAACAGGCCAGAAGAAAGGGAGAGCTGGCATTTGTGCACCTTGGGCCACACCAGAGCTGAAGAAGAAAAGCCAGTGGCTGGTTGGAGGAGACCCTCCATCTCTGTTCCCTGAGGAGTGAAATGGGAGGAAATCCTGGCACCACAGTGCTGTGCATGTCAGGCCTTGCCTGCATCCATTGCTGGCTGTATGGGAGAGCAAGTGCTCTTGGTCTTCACCCTTCTGCTTGTCTTGCAGGTGATCCCAATAGCCACCCATCTCCTGAACAGTGGCAGTGGGGTGGGAGTGCTGCAGTGTCTGGAACACATGATTGGTGCAGTGAGAGGCAAGGTGGTGGAGGTAAGAGCAGTGGCTTCAACTGGGCTTTGAACCCAGAACTGTTGGCCCCAGCCAGACCTGCATCCTGGGCTGCTGGTACATGCAGTCTTATGGTCTGCCCTTCTGTCGCCACCCTTTGCCCTTTTCTCTCTTCTCCAGATCCACAGTCACTTCTCCCACAAGCCGGTCATCCTCATTGGGTGGAATACAGGAGCTTTGGTAGCCTGTCATGTGAGTACCCTTTCGCCTGGTATCCTAGTGGAAACCACTGCTCTGTATCTCCTCATCACAGTCACCCAGCATGCCTCAGTTTCCTAAGTGCCCTTCCAAAATGTGGCCTCAGGCTGGCATGGGTATGGGTGTGGCATGGCAACCCTAAGATGGTCCCCAAGCCACTTGCAGTAGTGTGAGGAGGCTTGACATTCCTTTACTGATGTGCTCCCAGACTAAAGATGTCCTTGTAGCTGAGAACCTCCTTTGGCCTACCTGAGTGTTTGCCTGAGGAGACTTCAGAGCTGTGAGCTTTCTGTGGCATATCTTCTATGCCTCCAGCTTTCCTCATCCCAGCCCTGGGCAGTTGGGGCTGACACACCAGCCCATGCAGAGAAATGTGAGGGGAACCCAGAAAAGAGAAGGAGAAGATGGAGCTGCTTTAGGGAGGAGACAGTTGGGTGCCATGGGTGTCCTGTGGGCCTGTGCTGCTGAGAGGGCCAGGACATGGGCAGGATGAGGTGGCTCAATGCTAGAAGAATTGTCTCTGCTTGCCTTTTCTGTGCCTGTTTATGCCAAGTTATTCCTATTCTGTTGAGAAAAGCTTGGTGGCACGTCTTCTCTGTTTTCATGACTATACAGCCACCAGTCTGCTGGAAAGTGCTGGCTGGCTGTCAGTATGCCCAGGGTCCATGGGACTTTTCCTCTGACCCTCTGTCTTCCTGGTCTCAGGAAACTGAGCAAGTTGAATTTTTCCTCATGGATTTGCTAGAAGTCACCGCCAAACAAGTCATCCCTATGGTGTGACAGGAGCCTGGGCTCACACTTATACAGCTGTCCTGCTTCTTTCTTCAGGTCTCGGTGCTAGAGTATGTCACTGCCATCGTGTGCCTTGGATTCCCACTTCTGACAGTGGAAGGACCCAGAGGGGTAAGGGCAACACTGTGGTCAAAGTGGGAAAGGCCCTGGGCTGGGATTCTGTAGCCAGTGAACCACTGCTACTCTCCTTGGACTTGCCTGGTTCCTGTTAACTTGCAAAGAAAGTGGCAGAGCTCTGAAGTTTGATTCTTCCCCTCCTGGTGGGCTGAGAAGCTCTGTTTATGTTGGCACCTCCTGTCATTCTGTGTGGTGGGGCTGCAACAGCTCTAGAGCCAGCAGTGTGGAGACTGTGAGGCAACAGAGCTTCCCTACACAGTTGCCTGATCTGCTCCGTCATTAGCAGATCTGTCCTATATCAAGGCAGGGTGTGGAGATTGTGCCTTTGAATCTCACAGGGCTCTCTAATTTGCTTGAGTCATTGGGCCAGGTCTGGACCCACAGGTTGGATGACTCACATTTGATGATGTTAATCTCTGCATATCAACCTTACCACTGCCCAAAGGCATCCCCCATGGGGATTTTAACCCCAAAATTTGATGGCTAGGTGACTGGCAGCCATGGAGTTAACACTGCCAATGCTAATCATATTTCCTCACGGCACCAAGGTCCCAAGCCTTCATGCCTCTGGGTCTGGTGACCATTCATCCTCTTTTGTCAATTCCTCTTTCTCCTTTAGGACGTGGATGACCCCCTCTTGGACATGAAGACACCTGTGCTTTTTGTCATTGGCCAGAACTCGCTGCAGTGCAATGTTGAGGCCATGGAGGATTTCCGGGAGAAGATCCGTGCTGAGAACAGCATGGTGGTGGTGGGCGGGGCTGATGACAACCTCCGGTAGGTGCTCTGAGGCAGCCACAGGCTGCTAGGGACCCTAGTAGTGCAGAGGAACAGCAGGGTGAGCCCTTGTGGTATACAAGTAGGGTTGGAA
Organism: Caiman crocodilus; assembly: GCA_030014935.1. Lineage (NCBI taxonomy): Eukaryota > Metazoa > Chordata > Crocodylia > Alligatoridae > Caiman > Caiman crocodilus. Next base: position 4,037,079 of record JAGPOW010001890.1, on the reverse strand, counting down.
GGCTCCATTCAGAAGAGATGGGGATGGAAGATGAAGAGGATACAGAGGCTTTTGGCTCTGAGTCAGCAACGTTCAACCAGGGGTGCCATGAGATCCTTTTAAGGATGCCTGCAACATGAGCACTGTTCAGGCTGCAGACACTTGCACCTGATTCATAAGAGAAACCCAGAGATTTCCCATGGGAATCTAATGTGTCCAGCCCTTCTGTCCTGCTGGGGCTTGCTAAGGTCTTTGCCCCAGAAGAATTGTTCTAGGATTTTTTGGTTGTCAGAAATAAAAAGATAAAAGCAAAGAGCTGGCATTTTCCTAGGAGGGCTTGGAGTCTTAACAAGGGGACTTCTGAGTTTAAAAAGGTTGGGAACCACAGCTGTAGGTACTCGGCTTAAGTTAGGCCCAAATTAGGGGTGAGAAGCCAGAAGAACTCCCTGGATTTGGATGATTGAGATGTTGGAATGTTCCTTCTGAGCATGTGTTCATGGTGCCCACAAGATGGTAACTGGTTGCCTGTTTCAACAGAGGTCCCAGCTAGAACAGGCAGTATTGGGCAGGCTCCCTTTCCAGGTGGGAGGTAGAGGCCCACAGACTGGGGTGAACTGCTGCTCCTGCTGTGGCAGAGAGCCTGTTGGCCTGATGCCATGGGCCTTGGGTTGTCTAGAGCAATGGGTTTTAGACGGGTATGTGTCCCTGGGGGATCCCTCTTTGCCAAGGGGTATGCAAAGAACCAATGGCAGTGAAGTTTCACTGTGGCTTGACCAATCAGTATTTGGAGCTGCAGCTTCTGAGTGACATTGGCATTGATGTCCTTCCTGATGTGTAAAGATGTGGGAGAAGAGTACAATCCAAAGTAGTTGGCGTGTAAGGGCATGTGTCCAAAGCCAACTGAAAACCATTGCCCTAGTGCAGGGGTAGGTAACTTCTGGCATGCATGCCAGAGTGTGGCATGCAAAGGCATTTTGCTTGGCATGCATGCATTGGGGTGGATGGCGGGGAGCCATGCAAAGCCCAATCCTTGCTGTAGCAGTGCAACCCTGCTCCCTTTCCTGCCATCTGCCTTGAGGCAGACATGCACCCACCACTTGCAATGAGCTGTGCTGCAGCTCTGCGGACCTCGGTGCAGCTGCTTGCAAGCCCCTCTGCCACCTGCTCAGCAGCCCAGGCTCCATGTTAGGTATGTGCACCTCAGGGTGGACAGTGAGCAAGGGCTGCGCTGCCACAACAAAAATCAGGTCCGTCGCTGCTCTCCTGCCATCTGCCCCGGGTATGCCAACATCTTACAAATTAAGATGGCTGGTGTTTTTGGCACGCTGTCCAAAAATGTTGCTAACCCCTGTATGAGTAGTCTCAAAGTGTTGGGGGTGGTGTTCACTGTGCTCTGAAGGAGAGGTCTCATAAGGTAGGGAGAAGGAGACAGGCCTCTAAGGCTTCTGGGAAGGTGGGAGCCTTGTTCCCTAGTCTCGTTGTTGTGGATTTACATGCAAATATGAGAACAAATGATAATCACACTGGCTGCAGTGGTGGGGAAATTCACCTTGCAGCATGATGTATGGGGATTTCATGCTTGATTGCTGGCATTCAGGTTATGCATAGTGTTTGGAGGGAAGGAGTGGAGACAGGAAGAAAGAACGGATGGGTGTTGACTCCTTTCCTTGCTCCATCCTTAGGATAAGCAAAGCCAAGAAGAAGTTGGAAGGGTTGACCCAGAGCATGGTGGACCGTTGCATTCAGGTAAAGCTTCAGCATTCTCTGTGCAGGTTGGGCCTATGCCTAGAGGCCTCAGTGGGTGCTAACCCTGATGTCCCTGCCAGGCAGGATGGATGTAACCCAGGAGTGGGCAAAATGTGGCCCGTGGGCCAGATGCGGCCCGCCAGGCCATTCTATCCAGCCCGCAGGGCCCCTAAAAAAATTCAGGAAATATTTATCTGCCCCTGGCTGCCTGTCATGCGGCCCTTGATGGCTTGCCAAAACTCAGTAAGTGGTCCTCTGCCTGAAATAATTGCCTGCCCCTAAATTGTAACCTCATCACATCTCTCAGTTGCTGCTCTTGTGATGCCAGAACCATCTGGGATGCTAAGGAACCATAGCCTTGGGTTGTTCCCAGCATCCTTACTGATTTTTTTCCCCCTTGCTGCACCATCCTGTCCCATGTCATAGTTTGGATCCTACCTCGACCAACATAAAACATGAAAAAGAAGGCCCATTGTGAAAGTGCAGCCCAAGCTGGCCTGCTCCATTGCCCTCTGCTGCATGGGCTCTGAAATGAGGTGTGCAGCTGAGGCCTTACAGCTGTGGGGACACCCGGTGTGCTAGCCTGTGGCACCCACATGTTTCCCTTGAGCCCCAGACAGTTTGACATTCCCCAGGGCAATCTTGACCTCTTCCCTGGGGGACCATGCGCATGACTTCCCCACAGAAGCGGCCATTGCTGGAGGTCCTCTCAGCTTGGGTAGAAGCTCCTAGCTGCACGGACCTCAAGGGAAGAGCTGGTTTCCTACTGGACTGGCCAGAGGCAGCAAATGCTCTTGGTTCTTCCTCTGACATGGTGGTGCTGTGAACTGCCCTGGTGGTTCTCAGGGACCTACAGAGACTTGGCTCTAGCAAGAGAGCTAATCCAGTTACCCATCCCTGACTCCTGTTCTTCTGAAAGGGGAGGCTGTTTTGGGGTCTCCATTTGGCTCTATCTGAGTGTGGCAGGTGAAGGGAAAGCCCTGAGAGGTCCATCTCTTTGGGTAACCTCAGTATTAAAGGTCTTTTTAGGCACATTGTTAAGTGCCATCCTGCTCCCCATCCAGGATGAAATTGCCGACTTTCTGACTGGAGTCCTGACCCGGTCGGAGAATCACACTGGCTCTGACCCTCGTGACCTTGACGCCGAGAAGAAAAAGAAGCCACGGGACCCAACCAGGAGAGACCTGTCATTCGACTTGCCAGAAAGAACCAGCCGACCCGCATCCCCAGCTGCCAAGGTGCCGGCCTCGCCTTCTGGCTCAGAGGTGAGGACAGTGCCTGCAACTAGTGTCAGTACATGGTGATGGCCTTCTGTCCATGAACTGTGCTGGCAGGAGACAGGAGGGTTGCAGATGGAGCCAATTCATTGTAAGGCTTCCAGCCTATCCCAGGCTCTGAGCATGGGGGCCAGGTTTTTCCCCTTCTTCTGCCCTTGAGTGAATTGAGCCAAATCCCCACCTCCTTGCTTTCCTGTTAAGTGCAAATAATGGCATTAGACTGATATCACGGCTGACAAAGTTAATTAGTGCTACCAAAGGACTGGAGGGAATGGTGTTGTGGGACCCTATTGGAAATCCAGCTGCCTCTCCTCTGCAGGACCTCTCCAGTGTCTCCAGCAGCCCCACTTCGAGTCCCAAGATCAAAGTGGCCACTGTGCCAGCTGTCCAGAAGCCCAGCCAAGTGGGCACCACTCAGCTGCTGAAGAGGCCAGTGCAGAGGCCAGAAGCAGTCTTGACGCACAAGCAGGCTCAAGGTAAGAGCCCAAGCACCTGCTCCCCTTCAGTATCCCACTAGCATCCTGGTAAAACCCTTTCCAAGACCCTTGGTAGGTCTTCAGGACCCCTTGGCATGTCACCACGTTCTGTGGAGACTGTGCTCCCTACTTCCTGTAGCAGCACAGTGATCAATCTGTTCCCAGCTGCTTCTGGGCACTGAATCAGGGCAGGAGTTGTGCTCTCAGCAGCTCAGCATGGTCATGGGTAAGTCTTGGCTGTTGTCCAGACCAGGTAGGATCACCACCATCCCTAGCCAGTCTACTTGTCACATAGTGGTGTGAGGAGGGTGCTGTCATGTGAGGCACTGGGACATCTGTGTAGAGGTCACCTGGGAGCTGCTGTCTCATGTCCAAGAAGGCCGCCAGGGTTTGATCGGGCTGAGGGAAGTGGCTGAGCCACAGTGCAGATCTAATGGGCTTCATGGAGACACGAGAGAGCCTACCTCCCTGAGGAAAGGGGACCCAGGTGTTTGAGTGTCTGGGCAATGGCTTCAAAGGGTGCAACTAGAAATTCAGGTCACCAGGAGGTTTCTTCCAGAACCTGTGAATAACACGGAGCACCTGGGAAGTAGTCCATGGCCTGCAGCTCCCTGTGAGGATGCCAGCTGCTCCCCAGCTCGCTCCCAGAACTCCTTCTGTGGGGGGAGCCAACTTCAGGCAGGATCTTGAGCCCCAGGCTCACCCATAGCACAGCAAGCAAATCATTAGATGCAGCTGCATCCTTCTTGGGACTCATGGGAGCCAGGGAGGGGCAGTGGCTGCTGAGCACGGTAGAGCAGAGTAGCTCTTTTGAGAGCGCTTCGAAGGCTGAGTACTGCCAGCGCGGGGGTCTGTGTACATCTTGCAGAGTGTATTCCAGTTTTTCTCATCAGAGATACCAAGTCTTAGTGGCTGAACTGGGCCTTTGTGGGTAGTTTGGGGCCCCTGACTTGGCTCAGTGCCCTCAGCTGTGCTCAGGGGCTATGGGGAAGGTATCTACAGCATGGATGTGTCCTATGGGCTGGCTGGGAAAGAAATCAGCAGTGCCCCTGGACCTACTGCCTTTTCCCAGGCTGGCATAATTCAGTGCATCATGGGGGAATACTGCATTTTCTTGCGTGCCACATGCCTCAGATAAGATGTACCTTGTTTGGGGAAAGGAGAAAAAACAGATTTTACCAGAGTTGTTGTTGCGCACAGCAAGGACAGTGTGTCATCTTCAGCTCCTTCACACACACTTTTCCTACTACAGTTTGAACCCTTTCACAGCTGATTTGCCAGCAGCTCTTGACTGTTCAGCCAAAAGCTGAAACCTTAGATGTTGCTGGAGACTTGAGTTCATGGACAGATCTGGGATTTTGAAGAGAGCCTGTAGGGTTATGATGCAGGAGAAGAGAGATCAGAAGGAGCTAAACTACACATTCTTCAGCATAATGGCTGAAGAAAGGCTTGCGTGATTATTGGACCATCATGACCATTTGTTAAAAAGGAGAAATGCGGAGAGAACTCTGGAATAGGGAGAAATTTGGAAATATGGAGAAATCCAGACACATTTCTCTGTCTCAGAGTGGGGTCATTTAACTCCTGTGGAACAAAGAGCAATTAGCAGGCAGGTGGAGTCTAATGAGCCAATTGACTCTCTCAGCGCTGTGTGGCTAGAAATGCCACTGCTGCTGTTCCAGGTAGACACGGCACCCAAGTTTGAAAGGCTAATTTTTTTGCAGGGGAAGGTGTGTGTGGTAGGTGAGTGTGTACAGTAGCTGTACAGGGAGCCCCAAGGCCAGAACATAGCACGTCCTGGAGCTGCGAGGTCCCTGCATGCCTGCAAGGGGAGCGGGGATGCGTGGGGTCTCACCAGCCCTATCTGCTCCATAGCTGGGCTGTGATTCTGTAATTCTCTCTGATTCCTTTCAGCTCAGTTTGCTGCTTTTCTGAAACAAAACGTGCTAGTGAGGAAAGCTCTTCCTCCTGGCACCTCTTCATGTCTCTTTGGTGAGTATCTCCTTGCTACCTGTCTCTCTCTCTCTGCTCTCCTCCTCCACCACTCTTCTCTCCCCATCGCACTGCCTTGTCAGGACGGGGGGCTGCAGCGTGCATTCCCCCACCCCGCTCTGCTTCCTACTTTCTCATTGCTGCACAGTGATCAGCTCCTTACTAACTTATTCTCACTGACCCATGTTCCTCATGTCTGAGGTAGTGACAGGTGTTTCTCAGTCGCACAGCATCCATGGCATGGCCTGGTAGCTTCTTTTAGTCATCAGCGTGGCCTGTTGTCAGCTGTGCTTTTGGTTCCGGTGGAGTGTCCTTTCTGCAGGCGAGCCAGCAGGGACAAGTACTGCTTCGTGGCCTGGAAGGCATGGAGCAGGTCTAGGAAACAGTTGGTGGAATAGGAGCAGTAGAAAGAGTGAGTGGGTGTGTCAAGGAAGTGGGAAGCCAAGGGTCCGGGTAAGACCGAGAAAGTCAGTGGGTCCTGATTGAGCTTGAGAACTTGGAGCTTGTGACGCCCCTCAGTGTTTGATTGCTGAGTTTAAGGGGGGAAAGTTGTGTGTTGTATATGAACAAGTAAGATACTCGGCTTGGCTGCTGGCAAAGACTGGGACTGGCCATCGCAATGGAGGAGTAGGGGGGGAGTCTTCCAGCCTCATGTCCTGTGATCCCAGCATAGCAGGGGCCTTCACTAGCTGGAGGCTGGTACTGGTTGTCGTTATGACTTGGGTTTGAGAGGTCAGTCACAATGGTGCAACCTTGTTGACCTCGGGGGCATTGAGAGATTGGGTGTGAGTGGTAAATCCAGAGGAGTTGGGCTGCAATGCTCAGGGTCTGTCTCTGATTCCACTGGCTGTGGTGGTACATGATGCCCTGGGGCCACTGTTGGGGACTCACAACAGGACAGGGATGAACAGAAATGTGCTGGATGGTGCTTGTGGTCTTGGCAGAGACTTCCCACCCCACTCATACCCAGTTGCAGACCAGGACATGTCACAGGGTGGTTCCCTCAGCCCCCCAGCACACACCGTGCCTGGCAGTTTGGTTACCTTGAGAAGCAGGGCAGAGGCTGGGGATTTCAAGAACTTTTCTAATCATCAGCTCCTGCCCAAGACAGCTTTGCAGTGTCCCCCAGATGTCAGCATTGGGGTCAGCCTGGGCATGTCAGCAGAAGAGTTCTGCACATTCTCCCCAACTCCTACTGCCCTGTGGAGCACTAGGACCCTGAGCACCACTACCAGTACATGTGCTGTTCCACTACACGTGGTCAGAGTTCTCCGGGCTCTTCTGCAAGGAGTTGACACCTGCTCTCAAAGGGTTAAATAATGGCCATGACTTTTTGGGGCTGATCACATGTAGGGGCACAAGTGCTTTCTCACTGCTTCCAGCACTGTGTCCATTGGTGCTGTGCCCCATGGAAGGGGGTCGATTCGGTCGCTGCTGTCTGGTACCTTATGGCACTGCTCCCTTGCTGCTTCCTCTGCTTTGCCCACACTGTCGGGAGCTGCCCTGGCCCTGGGATTTTCTAATTCATCTCCATATCCCAGGTTTTGGGGCCATTTGGAGCCTTAAGAGGTGTGAGACCAGGGTGGGATGTGTTCCTGCCACCTCAAGCAGGAAGTGCCTAGGGCCTCATGTTGCTGGGCTCCTGACACATTCCCCTTCACTAGCAACCCTGAAGCCAGGGCTAAGACAATGTCTGCCAGACGGGAACTGTGCCAGGCTGTGGAGTCCTTTGGCTGCACCGTTTGACTGATCATTGTGTGCGGGGTGAGGGCTGATCTATAAGGATTAGAGATCCTAGGGAGCTTCCCTTTGCCCCCATGGACTCTGGGGAAGGAGGTTGCAAGCTCCCAACCCTTCATGCACCCCACATGCCCACTGAAGTAGTTTTCTTTAGTGTCAGGCTCAGATCTCTCCTGGGGTCCAGCTCAGTGCCCACAGCTATGATGCAGTGGTATGGCACCCATCCCACAGAGGCTTGTCTCCAACTCCCCTGCGAAACCTGGGGGCCAGGAAAACAATATCCCTTCTTATCTCCCAGGTCTGCACATGTCAGAGGCCTGTGTCGGTATAGGGTGGCTTTTGCTGGGGGGCACTGATTAACATTTGGATGCATTCCTGTGGGCACTGGGGCCCAGGCCCGGGCTCAAGCCACCAAGGCATCAGTGCATACTGGTCGGTGATCAGGGGGCTGGACGTGTGGCCTAACCTTTTGCTATGAACCAGCCAGGCTGCTCCGTATCCCTGGAGTCCCTGGGGGGAGGTGGGTAAGGAGAGGGGATGCTGCTTGTGTATGGGGGTTCTGGCAGCCTGGGATGCTAGAGCAGAGCTGGGACAGCAGCTGTGACTTAGGAGGTGTCTCCTCAGGCTCTGGGTGTGAGTTCCCCAGGGCTTGCAGGGGGCTTTGACAGTGAGCAGAGCCTCTGTCTGAGGTTCTTATGCCTTGTTTATCAGCACAGAGACCAGGGGTATCCAACTCACCCTGTGCCCTGGGTCAGATCTGGACCTGGGGCCAGTAGAAGTGGTGGCACCATGCAGAGCATTTGGGTCTGTGTTAGCAGGAGCTAGAGGGGGCCACAAGCCATGTGTTTGATGCCATTTCCTTAGAGCGCTCTGGGGGGATATAGAAGATGGTGTGGGGGGCTGGGAAACAGCCGCTGGAGCATACTGGGAGTGGCAGAGCCATGCTTGAGTGCATGTCCCTCTCCTCTATGCTGCGGCTACCAGTCCCAGGCCTCCCATCTGTGTCCCCCAGTGCCTGTCTCAGCTGAGCAGCAAGACGGGACCGACAAGGACGAGGCACGCCTGCAGCTGAAGCGGCACCAGACCCCCAGCCCCACCCCGTGCGGCAAGGCATCCAAGCGGGCCAAGATTAAGGTGACCATCGTCTCCCATGGGGACACAGCCAGCACCGGCACCCAGGCGGAAAGTGAGCCCTGACACCCCCTGCCCTTGCACCCTGGGGTAGTGGGGGCACACCACAGCCGGTTCCCACCTGTGGCCCCACGTCCATTCCATCTCAGATAGCATCTGAGTTCTGGTGGGCGGTGGGAGGCGTCGGAGCTGGGAGAGCCTCACGTTGTATCTTCCTTTGGCAGTGGCTGCAGGAAAGCCCCTTACCATGACTGTCGGCCAGGCTGTGCCAGGCACCAAGGAGCTGTCAGGACTCCTCACCACCTCCAAGTGAGTGCTGCAGCATCTGTTGGGGTCTGTTTCCCGGGGGAGAGGGGTGGCTTTGGTCTGGGAACCCTAGAGCTTGGGGCGGCTCTGTGATCACCCCGGAAGAGGTAGAGCTGTGAGCCAAGACAGTACCCATACCATTGGCTCCAGAGATGGGGGGCATTTGGGTGGGGTGCCCCAGCAGCACCAGGTGCTGTATTTTCTGGCATACCACACATTCCCTAAAGAGGACCTGCACCTTGCTTGGGGAGGCAAAGGGGAGCAAAAGAGATTGTGTCATTCAGAGGCTCTGAGGAGGTTAAATCTGTGCGCTAAAGATTGCGCTTCACTGTTTCTCTCCCTGAGGCCAGGGAGAGCGGCACAGCCCCAGCAGGCATTACTACCTCGCTGTGCTTTAATATGGGTAGAAAAATTGACTTCCCCTGCTTCAAGCAGCCGCCCTCCCAACCTTCCCCCCCACCTTGCAGTTTTGGAGGGCAGATGTGCTGAGGGGGAAGGTGTGTGTGGCTTGCAGTTAATTACAGTAGAGAGGGTGCTGCTGATAGGTACAACCCCGAGACTGAAAGCCTATCTACACAGATGCAGGCTCCATTTGAAGGCCTGACACCTTGCTTTTCAGTGCCTGGTGCCTTGCAGTTGGTGGGTCATCATTCTCCCCAGCACTGGGGCAAAGGGCAGGTAGTCATTAGTTGTTAGCTGTTCCTCATCTCCAGCCTTGGTGTCCCATGCTGCAGCTTGAGGCCATTGTTCCTAGTCCTGTCCCTTTGCAGCTGCAGAGGAGAGCCCCCATCTCCATCCTCTGTCATCATCCCGGGGTGTTTGAAGACTGGTGGCACAGCCTAGCCATGCTGTTAAGCTAACAAGGGGTGCCGTATGGAGGCCTCCCTGTCCCACCCGCTTGGGAATGGAGCTCATCAAAGTGGCTCTGTCTTGCTTCCCAGGCTGAGCTCGGCAGGAGAGACCTCAGCCATCAGCCCGACCCCCTCAGCTGTGATCCCCAGCAGCACAGCGCCCAGCGCCTTCCACACCCTCCAGAGCCGGCTGGTGGCCAGCAGTGCCCACTGCCTGCAGACCCAGCCCAGCAGCACTCTCCAAGGTACCTGCCTCTCTTGATTTGGTGGGGGGAGGGCATTTTCCAGTGAGGGAGCAGCAGGGGGGAACCTTCTTGGCTGGTGGGCCACAAGTTAATCTCTTTATTCTTTTTGAGTGCCACTCCAATCCCCTTTTCCTGCCTGATCTTCTTTCTGCTCTCTGCCTGTGCCCCTGCCCTACCTGCTGCTGTGCTTTCTGCCCCCTGCCCCATCTGCTGCTGTGCTGCCTATCCCCTCCCCATCCTCCTTCATGTCACACATGGCAGCTGCCCATGCCACTTGTGGCACATGTTCCATAGATTGTCCACCCTTGCAATAGGGAGCAATGGTTACGTTGACTCCTGGGCAAATCCAGTTGTCCTTCAAATAGCAGCCAATTCTACATGCCGCACACAGGCCTTTTGTTCAAACTTTCCCGTATTCCCACCCCTTCCTCTGAGCAAACTCTGGGCCAAACCATAGGGAAGCTGGGAACTCCATGAGTTGTGTGGTGTGTAGTCAGAGTCTGTCCCTGGTGGGGAGTTTATCAGCATTGGCATGGCCTGGCCTATTTATCTCTGTTCATTTCTGTCTCTGTGCAAGTCAGGCTGAGCCTGTCTCTGGGATCTGCACTCCATGAGGAGAACTCAAGTGAGGCACCAGCATCGAGGGTTTGGGGTTATGAGGACTCCCTCATGACAACTCGGCACCTTGCCTTCGGGCTGGCAGGGACAGCCGAGTGTTCTCTCTGGGCTTGGGCACTCCAGCGCCAAGGCACATCCTGCTCCTACAGAAGCCTGTGGGACCTTTCCAGTGGTGTCAGGAGGAGTTGAGGGGTGGGCTGGTCATCTGTCATTGGGCCGGGGCTGCAGTCATGGCCAGGAGCATACATGGGAGGCTGCAATCTGTGGGTCAGCCCCCGGTGATCACCTCCTAACTCTGTTTCCTTCCAGGTGCTGCCTCGGCTAGCAGCCTCCTGCAGGGCTTGAGCTTCAGCCTGCAGGACATTGGTACCAAGACTCCAGCCCTCCCGGTCAGCAGTGTGCCCCCAGGGTCGCCTGCCCAGGTAAGCCCCCATCTGGGAGGGGAGAGTTTGGGGTGGGAGGTCACGGGTGCCATGGCATCCTTCCAGATGCCTTCTCTGGCTCAGACACTGAGTACAGAGATAGTGGAAGAAGGGAAGGGGGAGAAGGACCTACAGCCAGGGTTTTCTTTGAGTTGGGGTGCAGTATACTGTGGGCCCCACGGGCTTCAGTGGCCTGCTGCCATGAGAGGAAGATGCAGGGAGGGAGCCACCTCTTTCTGGTGCTCACAGCTCTTCCTGGCTTCCTTTAGCAGGCCTCAGCTGTGAAAACGCCCGCAGCCATCCAGAACCTGGGTACCATCACCACGGGTGCGGGGACCATTGTCCGCACCATCCCCGTGGCCACGTCCCTGGCACTGGGAGCCTCTGCTGGGGGGAAGCCCACAGCCATCCACCAGCTGCTGACCAATGGGGGCCTGGCCAAGCTGGCCAGCAGCCTCCCTGGACTGGCCCAGATCTCCAACCAGGCCGCAGGTGAGAATGGAATCCCTGTAGCTGGCATGACAGCCTTTCTTTTTCTCTGGCAGGGGTCAATCTGAGGCTCTCTGAATGTCCTTCAGTACTGGGCCAAGCTGAATCTCGTAGGTCAGTCTGTGGGTGTGCTATGGAGTGTGCCAGGTGCCCACCCTGCCTGTTGGCTTTCTGAGGTTCCTCTTAAGCTTGTAGCCCTTTGTTCCCTGTGGGCTCATGCCAGGACATGTCTTGCTCCCCACTTTCGTGACTTACTTTGCCTCCCTGTGACCTATCTTGTCCCCCAACACACTGACCATGACATGTCTTGCCCCCCATGAACTGTAGCTGTGACATGTTTTGCTCCCCTACACACCAGCTGTGATATGTCCCAACCCCCCATGGCCATGATGCATCTTGCCCCTGCTTGCTACTCATGATGTGTCCCACACTTGTGGTTTCTAGGCCTGAAGGCCCCAACTACCATCACAGTGACCCTCCGGGGGCAGCCCAGCCGTGTCACTACGCTGAGCCAGGCAGCCATGGGGGCTCTTCAGTCCCCACTGGAGGAGCAGCCAATGCAGCCCCATGTGCCTCAGGTAACTTGGGTTCCTCGTCTCAAGGGAGGATGGGCCGCGGGGCAGAGGTCATGCTGCTGTCACCACCTACCAGGGCCCATCTCTTCTGGTGGCTGCTGGAGGGAACTGTGTGCTGTGGTGCCCTGGCCTGGGAAGCCCAAGTGACCTTGTCTTCCATACCCAGGGGCCAGGAGACCTCTTTCCCTCCCAGCCTGCCCTGCCAGGGCAGTCACACCCATGGGACTGGGGCTTGACTGTAGCACTGGGAGGACGTGTGGCTTGGGCTGATTTAGCCTGGCTGAGTCTCGCCAGATGCATCTGACGCCAGGTGCTGCTCTGTGTCCGGATGCAGCAACAGTATGGACCGCCCCACACAGAGCTGTAGTGTTGGTGGCCTTTCTGGGGAGGGTGCATGTCAGAACTAGCCTGGCCTCTGCTCTGCTGCTTTGGGACAATGCTGGGCCTTCAGGACAGGGGAGCCCTTGAGGCCAGCTGTGGCTGAGGTCTCCCATGTGTGTGGCATCCAGCTCCTGCAGGTGAGCAAACATTCCACTCCCACAGGGGCCAAAACCCTAAGGGTAAGGGAAGACGCTTGAAAGGTGTTGTCCCTTCTCCTCACCTCCTTCTCTCCTGCTTTTAACTGCTTCAGGGCAGGCCTGGAATCTTCCCAGGATCCCCAGCAATGCCCAGCTCTCAGTCTATCTGCGTGGCAGCTGAACCAGTGTTGTCAGAGAGGTTGCCAGGCACTGGGAGCCCCGGAAAAGAGATGCTGTAGTGCATTGGTGGTGCCAGGGGTGTCTGAGCCCCTGGAAACCTGGCCTGTTGGAATAGGCATGAGGGCCGCAGAGAGTCGGCCTTGTTTGTCTGTTAAAGGCAAAGCAGGGAGCAACTGGATCCCTCATCCCCATTGCTGGTGCCATTTCACCAGCCTGGTATGATTGAGGAGCATTGCCAGAACTGGAATAGTGGGTCTGCTGAAGGTAGTAATAGTGGCAATGAATCATGCCAGAGACCTGCTGGAGCCTGGAGATCTCAGCCTCAGGCAGTCTCTTCTGTCCAGGTGTGCCGTGAAGCAGCTGTCCCAAGTGGCACAGTTCTCTCCAGGGCTCCATTACCCATGTTGGACAAACTGCTTAGGGTGGATCTGTAACTAGCGTCCAGGTACTGGCAATTAGGCTATGCGATACAAGCCATGAAGTTGACTACCAGTATGAGCCTGTGTGCCAAAGCTACTTTGTTGTATGGCTCTTTTCGGGAGCCCCATGGGAAGCAGCTGTCTTACTGGATTTTTTGCATATAGTATATAGCGTTTTTGGCTCGTGATGTGATGTGTGTTATATGCAAGAAATACAGTAAGAGCAGGTTTTGCCCATTCTGGGCAAAAATGAAAATAAAATTTCACCCGATCCACAGGAAGCAGAATAGTGAGCAAGCCCAGTTCCCTGACAGCTGCTCCTCAGTCACTTCCTTGAAGAAAAGATCTTTTTTTCCTCATCTGTCATTCAAAAGCAATGATGTGTCTTATATTTCAGGGGTGTGTTCTATACCAGAACATACAGTAATAAGAATAGGGAGCTGTTTCCTCAGTCATGCTCCAGTAGTTACTGTAATTATTGCCTTTTTCGGTTTCCGGGTGCAGCTCCAGCTGTGCCTTCATGAAAAGGGCTACAGCGGGGTCTGGTACGGTGCTGACATGTCTACAGCCTGGATCTCGCCATGATGCTGTTGGGGTGAAGCGAGTAGCATGGGGTTAGGAGGGAAAGGGGGGTTGAGATGCATTTCAGAGACAGTCCCATGGCTGCAAATCCATTGCCTGTGGGGATGGAGAGATTGCCCATCCCAGCATACCTTGTGGTTCTCAAGCTTGTTAGACTCGAAGCTGCCTCCATTAGACTCCAAGTCTCCCTTGGAAAATGCCAGCTCTTTGCTTTTACTTATTTCTTGATTACAGAAGACATCCTAGAGCAGTTCTTCCATGGCAAAGACCCCAGCAGGGCACTCAGGTTCCTGTTGGAAATCTCTGGGACTGTGCCATGCTTTCAAATGGAAGCTGGATAGAAACCGGCTATAAAGTTTTTATGCCTGTTCAGGGACTAACTTGGTTGCAAGTTGACTCTTCTGTAGCTGGACAAACAGTTTTATGAAGTGATAATCATTTGGTATGTGTGGCCAGTGTAAATTTATTGTGTGATTAACCTGTTAAATGTGTGACCGTTACTTTGCATGTGCAGCCGATCTAAACTTATTGCGCGATGGACCAGTGAATTGCTTGATACGTGTAATGTGCTAGGGGCCTGGATTTCCCCTTTTGAATCACACAGAAGTGTTTGTTCACTTCACCATGCTAATATTGTGTGGGACCTTGCAGCACACTTAGAAAAGGATCTCAGGGCACCCCAACATGCTATGACCCCTCCCCATGCCCCAGTGTAACAGGCATCTGTACACTGCCGTGCTCGGATCAGTGTGATTGTTACCCGCTCAGAGGTGGTTTGGAGTGCAAGGGACCTATGGAAAGAAAAACAGCCTGGAGCATCCATCTATCTGGCTGCAAATGGGCTAAAGCAAGTAGACAGCAGGGATGCATGGTCATGACAGCTTTGTGAGTGCCCAGATGCTGACACCAGTGGCCTGGCCTCTGCGATTGCCCAGGCCAGGCAAGCATGGTGAGATGAGCCACCCCCCAGTCTAGCTGATTCCTGCTCAGCCTGATCGCCCATAAAGCTACATCCTGAAGACCCTGGTGCTGCCTTTAGGATGGCCCCAGCCTCATCCATATTCGTTGCACAATCTTGTTACAGTTGCCTGGGCCAAGAACTGCCAGGCACAAAAGGCATGTATTGTATGCTAGAGAGAATGGTAATGTTTGCAGTGCTCGGTTCACCGGGCACAGCTGTGGCAGGCAGTGTGATGAAGTGCTAGCTGTGCCCAAGCTGCCATGGTAGGAGATTTGGCATGGTCGGCAGTGAGGAGGGGTCCTGTTCTGTCTAGAACACTCCAGAGGGGAAAGGACCCTCTGTTCAAAGCATAGGACTCCTTGGGTCTTCTCTTTAGCTTGTGTGGCTGGGTGTCTGGACTCAGGTCTCCCTGCCTGTGCCGTGGAGCTTCAAAGGTACCCCATAGAGAGCTTGAGTTTTCTCCCACCATGTCCATCCAAAGGCCAAATGATTGGAGTGAGCGTCTGATCAAGTGTGTGATGCCCCCAGATAGCGGGGCCAGGGATGCAGCACAGGGCAGGGAGTCTTGTTAATTCCAGGCCTCTGGGCTCTACTGGTTGGCATGCAGGGGCCAGGAAGGAATCTCCTTCCTTCCTGTTGCATGGTGGTCAGGGGTTTTTCCCCCTCTTCAGCCAGGTGTTGGCTGCAGCCCAAGCTGGGGAGGGTGATTGAGCTCCTGCCAGGAACAAACCTGTAGTATCGTGGCTAGAGGGTCATGCTCCTCCGCTGAGGCTCAGCCTAATGATGCATTGGGATCAGGAAATAACTCCCTTCCAGCTCGGATGGGCACAGAGGTGTCTGTGAGTAACAGGCCTGGTCTCTGTGCATGGGGCTGGGGCAAAGTTTAAACAGGAACATGCATTAGTGGGGGCTTGAATGTGGCTGATCCTGCCTAGAGCAGGGGTTTAAGCCAACCATGATCTTCAGCCAGCCCAGCTACTTTGCAGTCCTCTCTGCTCTAGGCTTGGAGCTGCCCAGGTGCAGGCTAGTTCAGTGCCACTGTTGTCAGCTCCCCTTCACTCAGCCCAACCCAGCTTAAAATCCCCAAGATGCCAGGATAGCACCGACTTGCATTTGTATAAAGGGGTTTGCAGGGCCGGCTTGACACCCCTGGAGAGTGCGGTAGGTGCCAGTACCAAGCAGGGAAGTGGGGCATGATGGGGGCTCCCACGCGGCTCTCAACTCCTTTACCCCTTCCAGGCTCTGGATGGCGCTACTGGGAACGTGGCCTCCCCCGCTGCCTCCGTGGGCAAGCTGCTGCCTCCGCTGGATCTCGGCAAAGGCCAGGCCGGCGCAGAGACAGCCCCCGGAGACCCTGCGTCCCACCTGGCGCCTGCAGCAATGCCATCCCTAGGTGAGGCGCATGGCAGTCGTGGGGCAAGGCCCCTGGGCCCGGACAGAGCTGCGCCGGCCTGGTGGGGCACGCAGTGGGGGCACACGGCTGCCTGGCTGCAACTGGTTCTCGTGGCTCAGAGCTCTGCACTGGGGAGCAGTAGAGTAGGGACCTCCATGTATACCTCACTAGCTCGCCTGCCTAAGTGTCTCTCTGTTCCCCTCTCTAGCCTGTGCTTAGGTTCTGGAGTACAACTAGGTTTACTCAAAAGCATGCATGGCTGATGCCAGCTCCTCTCCCCAGCACAGGCCAGCATGGGCTGTGGGTCCACAGCTCAGCTGGGCACAGCCTACTGTGTCCTACCCAGTTCCAGCCCCAGCGCCACAGCTCTGCCCTCTGATGTGAAGGGAAGGGCTGGGGTGGGCACAGTGGGCAGGCCAGAGCTGCCCACGTCGTGTCTGGTTCTGGTGTTCGGATCCGCACTCTCCTGACAGCTCTGTCCTCCGTAAGCGCCAGAACCACTGTACCCTGGCTATGCTTCTCCTTGCCTGGGCTGCCCCTGCTCCCACGCTGTGTTGTGCCTGAGCCAGGGGGTACTTAGTGCCCTGGAAGAGAGGGGTTGTAAGCCATGTTGGTCAAGTCAAGCTGGGCTCTGTGGGCAGCTGCTTTCCAGCTGTAGGGCCTGCAGGCCAGATTGGGCCTATATGGGCCCAGTCGCATCATCTGGCGCACAGGGGCCTCTCATTGCAGCTCTCAGAGCCAGCACTTAGGGGGGGTTAATGCCGCCTGCCCCTGTCCCCTTACCCGCCGCTGCATTCCCTGTTCTTGCCTGCTGTCCTCCAGGTACCTCACTGGGGCCCTGGGACAGGTTTGTTGCAGGCTTGGGGCAAGAGAGCTGGCTGTCCTACTGCTGGGCAGGCCTGGCTACTCCCACTGACATTGATGTGCCTGTGGCCACATTGGTGCTGCTTGTATTCCACTGGTGTCTTGTAAGCACCAGGTGCTGTATGCACACAGGCCACGTCGACCAGGAGCAGGAGCGAGGGGGTATAAAGGCCAGTTGTGGGGTCTGGGACCTGGAGTAAGGAGCTATGTTCCCTCTTCCCCCCAACCATGGCTTTGGCAGCCTCCTTCCACCTGGGGCAGGCCATGAGGGAAGGAAGAGACCTGTTTCCATGGCAGCAGGGCGCTGGGATGGGCTGTGCTGCCCCCTCAGGAGCCCTATTGGGGTCAAAGGTGGTGTTTTTCACAACCTGATTGCCCCCCAGCCCCCAATCTCCTGGATGCGTGACCTGGTGCCCCAAGGCGTCTCTAATTGAGTGGGAGCTCCCCTGGCTAGGTTGTCATCCCCCTGGCTGGAGCTAACTGGGCCCAGAGGCCTGGCTTCGGGGTGCTGAGAGGGGCAGGCTGGTCTTTGCCTCTCCACTCAAAGGGCATTGCAGGCTCCTGCCACCCAGGGCGGGGTGAGGGGCACGGGCTTCTCGACAGATGGCGTTGGTGCCCCCATGGTGCTGCTGGATAGCAATGAGCCAGAGTTGCCCAGGGCCATGGTGCCCTGCCATGAGGAGCTGGTTACACCCTGGGGAATTATGCAAATATGCATCCATGCAATTTTGTGCATAAAAGGCATGACTGCATACTTGCATAATTTAACTGCAACAGGCTCTGTGCCCCCACCTCCAAGATGTGGAAGCTGAGCTGTGTGACTAGACAGGTGGGTAAGTGGGGAGGGGAGCTTCTGCCTGTAGAAAAGGGGCTGGATGTGGGGGCATGTGTGGGTAGATGTGGAGTTTGTGAGGTGGTTATGGGCTGTGCACCATCAGGCCGGGTCAGCCAGTGGGGCTTCCAGCACTCCAGTGGGAAGCCGCACATGGAGGCACGGAGCCTGCCCGGTCCAATAGCAATTAACTCTGTGCCTCCAGGTGCAGTTTCATGCTGGAGGGCTGGAAGCCCCACATGGAGGCCTGGCCCGGCCCATCTCAGTGACTCATGGACTAGGAGCCACGCACCATCAGGCTGTGCAAGAAGCCGCACATGGAGGCATGGAGTCGTGTGTCATTGGGCCAGGCAGCCTCCTGCTTGCCTCTAGTTGCAGCTTCCCACTGGAAGCCCCAGATGGAGGCACGGAGCCTGCCTGGTCCAAGCGCCATCGGGCCAGGCCAGCTGGCTCAGTGCCTCCACGTTGGAGGCACAGAGCCTACCCAGCTTGATGGCATGCAGCTCCTGCCATCAGTGCCATGAGCCTCACATGCTGGCACAGAGCCAGCCTGGTCTGGTTTGAAGGCACATGCCAGTAGGCCAGGCCAAATTCTGCCAGCACATGCAGGCTCTGAGACTCAGCCAAAAGCATACACTGCCATGGGCTCTTCCTGCCACAGCCATGATTGCTCTGAGGGCCCACTGCCTGCTGTTGCTGAGCCGCCAGAATGTGTGGCAGGGGGGTGGGGGTCCCACACCCAGGTACAAAATGCACACAACCACACCCCTTTACCCCTCCACCCACAAACCCCACATTGTCTCATACCCACACCTGTCTACAAACCCTACACACACCTCCATACCCGCAACCCCCACAACTTCATAAATCTACCCCCTACACACCCACACACACCCTATACTACCCCCCCAACCATATAGAGTACCTGCATATATTTCTAAAGAAGGTTCAAATAGTGGCATATTTAGTTTGTTTGTTTTTGGGGGGGATTGTTTACAACTTAAAGTAATTAATTTTGCCTAATTTTGAGTTTTCCGGTGCATCATTTTGAATTTTTCTATGCATAATTCCCTAGGGTGTTGGCAAAGGCAATCAAAGGCAGCAGAAGCAGCACCAGGGTGGCCACATTAGCTATCAGGGGAGGAATGGGGCTGCCACAGGTGCAGGACAGGTTGGGACATGTAGGGCAACTCATGCCCCCATGTGGTCCAGCTGCCAGTGTGGTGCCTGCACCTGGGGCAGAGATCCAGCAGGGCCAAGGCTGAGCTGTTTCTGGTTCCCTCTCTCTGTAGCGCCCAGCACCAGCCCCATGAAGACGCTGTATGTCATGTCAGATGCCAAGCTGTCTGCACTCACCAAGTCCGTGATGGCTGAGGCAGCCTCCAGCGCCCCGTCAGGCTCTGCTAGCTCCCCCACAGGCACCGTCACCTTCACCGCCTCTGCTTTGGCTGGCACCCCCAGCCCGCCCAGTCTGGCCCACACCAAGGTAGGCCCGGTCCTGCAAGCCACCTCCAAGACCGTCATCCTCACCTCAACGTTGGCTGCTGTGAAGAGCGATGGGGCCCTGGCCCACACTGGGGACAAGGCTGGCCTGTCCAAAGGTGCCGCTGCAGCCCTCGGCCATGCACTGGGGGCCGTAGAGACACTGGGACGGGTACCCTCTGTGGTGGACGAGGGCAGTACAGTTCTGCACACCCGGGAGACACTGACCAGCAGGCACTTGCTGCCACAGGGCGTGCTACCCACTGGGGCAGGCACCACCCTCATCGCGCTGAGTGGCAGCCTGGCCAACCCCTCTATCATCACCACAGCTGGACCCGTGCCCACCCAGAAGCCATAGACACCTTGGCCACAGTTTGCCACCACCTGCATCCCTTGAGCCCTGGACACTGGGAGACAAAGGGGGTGAGGGAGGCACCCAGATGGGCCCCGATGGACATTTCCTTTACTCTGTTTTTCCACTGTTGTTGAATAAACCCGTTTCTTTCCCTCTGGCCCTTGCCTGGTCCCTGCATCACAGGGGAGGGGCATCCAGACAACTGTGATGGCATGCAGAAACAGCATGGGCTCCCCTTTCCTGGGCATATGCACCAACAAAGAGGCTTCAGACTCAGCTCCTCCTTAATCTTTGGCTTTGTGGGGTGTGGGGTATGAAGTCGGGGACCCTTCCTTTGGTACATGGAGGCATCAGTGCTCTCCCCTGCTCCACTTTTGGTGACCCAAGTGCCCCCAGAGCATATGTAGTTGATGGGGGGTGGTGTTCAAGGCCATATGCCTTTGCTGCATTTCTTTTGTCTACTACCAAGTATCTCAAGCTGTTATCGTGAACCCACAACTGGACCCCTGGAGAGAGGGAGCCAGACCACTCGTGGACGTATTCTAATGTGGGCGACGGGGCTGTTTGTAACAACCCTTTTCAGTTCCCATCAGGCAGTCTGATGTTGAGAGAGCACGGGGAGAAATACAGCAGAGGGCGGCATGAGAACAGACAAATGCCTGTTTGTTCAGCTCCATTGCAGATCAAAAGCCCTTCGTGTAACGGCAGAGAACATATGTGGCATAGGACACGTCCAAAAGTAAGAGCAAGCAGTCTGGCCCATTGAGCAAACAGGTACGATGAAGAATGGGCTCATCCATCACAATATCTGTCTCAGCAAAGCCACAGTGGAGAGACACTGCTCAAATGTCAGTTAGGGGATGCACTCTGAGCCTCATCTGTCCCTGCGTCTGGGAGGGCCAAGAAACGTGGGCCATCACACTGAAACACAGCCACTGATTGAGACCAGCATCTCAGTTTAGTGGAGACCCCTCTGTCCCCTCCAGATCTGGAGCCCAAGAACCAGATGCTCCCCAAAGCTCCAGGTCTAGCAAAAAGGTTTGTTGTTGAAACGTGAGCACAACGGAGATCCAAGATGTCACGGAAGGATTACTGAGATTTTTCTGACCCTCTGACTACTACTCCATGCTGCTTATCCATGTGGGTACCAGTGATAATGCCAGGGAGATCTTGAGCAGTTTAAGTATGACTACAGGACTCTGGGTGTGAGGGTGAAGGGGGCAGGGGCTCAGGTGGTGTTCTCAATTCTTCTGATCAAGGGGAAGGGCCCTGGCAGGAGCAGATGCATCCTGCAGATCAGTGCATAACTGCGCAGATGGTGTTGCCAGCAGGGATTCAGCTTCTTCGACCATGGGATGATGTTCCAAAAAGAAGGATTGCTAGGAAGAGGCGGGACCCACATGACAAAGAGAGGGAAGAGTATCTTTGCAAACAAACTCACTAACTTATTAAGGAGGGCTTTAAACTAGGCTTGCAAGCGGTTGGAGAACAAAGCCGTCAGGTAAATAAGGAAGAAGGGGAACTGGAGGGGGCAACAGGAGAGCTCTCATTCTTCCTGAGAAAGGGCAATAAGCTAGTCACCTTGGGTGCCTGTACATAAATGCACAGAGCCTTGGAAACAAGCAGGAGGAATTGGAAGTCCTTGCACATTTACAGAACTATGATGTGACTGGAATAACAGAGACTTGGTGGCAGCTTGCATGATAAGCATGGTCATGGATGGGTGCAAACTGTTCAGGAAGAACAGGCAGGGGAGAAGAGGAGTTACACTTTATGTAAAAGCTGTATGATTGCTCAGAGCTTCATTATGAAACACAAGATAGGCCTGTTGAAAGTCTCTGGGTTAAGGTTAGAGGGCAGAGCATCGAGGGTGATGTCCCGGTGGGGTTATGAGGCTTTCTTCAGACAACTAGCAAAAGTTTCCAAGTCACTGGTGCTGGTTCTCATGGGGGACCTCAGTCATCCTGACACCTGCTGGGAGGGCAACACAGGCAATCCAGGATGTTTTTGGAGAGTCTTGGGGATAACTTCCTGGTGCAAGTGCTGGAGCAGCCAACTACGAGCCATGCTCTTCTTGACCTGCTGCTCACAAACAGGGATGATTGGGGAATGTAGTAGTAGATGGCAACTTGGGCAGTAGTGACCACGAGATTGAGTTCAGGCTTCTGAGGAAAGGAAGGATGGAGAGCAGCAGAGTAAGGACCCTGAACTTCAGAAAAACAGACTTCGACTTGCTTAGGAAACTCATGGGCAGGATACCCTGGGAAGCCAGTCTGACAGGGAGGGGAGTCCAGGAGAGCTGGCTGTACTTTAAGGAAACCTTACTGAGATTGCAGGAACAAACCATCCCAATGCACAGGAAAACTCGCAAGTACAGCAGAAAACCAGCTTGGCTTAGCAGGAAACACTTCATTAAACTAAATCACAAAAAGGAAGCTTATAAGAAGTGGACACCTGAAGAAGTAACTAGGGGATCATATAAGAGCATTGCTTGGACATGCAGGAATGAAGTCAGGAAGGCCAAAACATAATTGGAGTTGCAGCTAGCGGGGGATGTGAAGGGGAACAAGAAGGGTTTCCACAAGTATGTCGGTGGCAAGAGGTGATTCAGGGAAAGTGTTGGGTCCCTTACTGAATGGGGGAGGCAACCTAGTGACAGAGGATGCAGAAAAGGCAGAAGTGCTCAATGCCTTTTTTGCCTCTAGCTTCATAGGCAAGGTCAACTCCCAGCCTACTGCATTGGGCAGCACAGTTTAGAGAGGAGCTGAGCAGCCCTCAGTGGTGAAAGAACAGGTTCTGGACTAAGAAAAGCTGTTTGTGTACAAGTCCATGGGGGCGGATGGGATGTACCTGAGGGTGCTGAGGGAGTTGGGTGATGTGATTGCACAGCCACTGCCCATCATCTTTGAAAACTCAAGGTGATCAGGAGAGGTCCTGGATGATTGAAAAAGGGCAGAGTGCCCATATTTAAGAAAGGGAAAAAGGAGGATCCAGGGGACTACAGACCAGTCAGCTTCACCTCAGTCCCTGGAAAAATCATGGAGCAGATTCTCAAAGGAATCCATTTCTAAGCACTTTGAGGAGAAGACAGTGATTAGGAATAGTCAGTGTGGGTTCACCAAGTCATGCCTGACCAACCTGACTGCCTTCTATGACGAGATGACTGACTCTGTGGATGCAGGGAGACCAGTGGATGTGGTGCACCTTGATTTTTAGCAAGGCTTTTGTTACAACCTTCCTCAGCATTCTTGCAGGTAAGCTAAGGAAGTATAAGCTGGATGAATGGATTGTAAGCATTGGGCTCAGAGAGTAGTAATCAATGGCTCGATGTCTAGTTGGCAGCTGGTATCAAGTGCAGTGCCCCAGGGGTCAGTCCTGAGGCCAGTTTTGTTCAATGTCTTCATCAATGACCTGGAAGATGGCATAGAGCACCCTCAGCAAGTTTGCACATGACTCCAAGCTGTGGGGATTAGTAGACACACTGGAGGGTAGGGCTAGGATTCAGAGTGACCTAGAAAAAATGGACGATTGGGCCAAAAGAAATCTCATGAGGTTCAGCACGGACAAATGCAAAGTCCTGCACTTAGGACGGAACAATGCCACGCACCAGTACAGGCTGGGGCTGACTGGCTGGGCAGCAGCTCTGCAGAAAAGGCCCTGGGGGTGACAGTGGGCAAAAAGCTGAATATGAGCCAGCAGTGTGCCCTTGTTGCCAGCTTTAGCTGGGATGATCTAGTTGGGGTGGTCCTGCTTTGAGCAGGAGGTTGGACTAGATGTGACCTACTGGGGTCCCTTCCAACTCTCATTTTAGATGATTGTATGGAGCTCACCCAGGAGACATGGGACAATGGTAGGGGTCTAGAAGAGGGTAGATTCCCCCCAGCCCCACACCGTGCTGTTATGAGGCATGCAGAGTGGGTTTTTTGAGATACCTGCTTGCTGTCACTTGTGATGCGCTAGTATCTGCAGTCTGCCTTGGGTGGTGGTTGCTACCCATCTTCCAGTGTCCAAAGGCAACTCAGAAAAAACAACTCAGATTTATGTTGGTGGTGAAAGCTCAGACAGGTTTATTGTCCTTGGACAGTCCAGCAGCTTGTCAGATGAACAATCAGTCCAATACAGTGATGCTTGTCCTTGACAGGTGGAGACACCTTATGTGATTCACGCTCCCCTCAGCTTCTGTACAAGGGACAGGTCTCCCAACCTCTGCATTGATGCTGGCATGCCCCCTGTCTTCTCTCTCTGGTGTGCATCTCAAATTGTTTCACTTGCCATGTCTCCACATCTACATTTTGACTCTTGTGATCTGTCTCATTGCAGAGTTCTTTTTACATTCACCCTCCAGTTTTTCAGCTGCTGTGTTGTCCTCCCTGCTTTGAATCAGCATATTTTTGCTCATTAGTGTTTTCATTTTTTTCTTGCTTCTCTGGTCATCCAGCAGTCATGAGGCCCCTTTCTCCCACACTGTAGTTTGCTATAGCTTGGCATAACTGGCCTACCGCAACTGGGATGCCTATACCTGCTATTTGTCTCATTTCAGCCCAAGCTCTTTTACAAAGACTGGCTACATAGGGCAGAACCATCACAAGCGCAGATGCAGGATGGGGAATGACAGTCTGGGCTGCAGCCAGAGCATGGGGTTATAGTGGACCTTGCCTTGAACATGGAGTCAGCCATGAGCTCCTGTTGCAGAAGAAAAACCAGTAGCAGATTGGGCTGGATGAACAGGTCTGTTGCCTATGAGGCAAGTGGTTCTGCTCTATTCAGCACTGGGGAGGCCTCCCTTGGAGTCCTGTGACCAGTTTCACACCCTGCTCTTCAAGAAGGAGGTGGACCTATGGGAATACGTCCAGGGGAGTGTGACCAAAACGGTGAACGACCTGCAGAGCAGGAACAATGCCAGGTCCGTCTTGTCCTGGCACCTGCGTCACACACAGCAGAGAGCAGATGCTGAAATGGAGAGTGAGCTGGGTCTGAGCAGTGTTTTTCCCCCACAGCTGCCTGTGCCCTGCCATGGGTCTGAGTAGGCATTTTCCCTCTGTTCCTCTTTCTTGCAGCCTCCATCACTTGAGATCTAGGAAGTTGTGATTCAGAGGCCATATCCTTAACTCCCACATCCTCCTGATGCCCCTTTTCTCCAAGAACATGTCCCATCCCTTTGTGAAACTGGCTGAACTCTCAGCTTCCACTACATTTGAGACAACAAGTTCCACCCCTTAATGCTGTGCTGGGTGGCAAAGAACTGCCTTGTGTTTGTTTTAAACTTAATGACTTACTGGTTTCATGTCATGACCCCTTGTTCTTGTAGGTGAAAGATGGTCAATAATAAAGCCCTACTGTCTTTCTCTTCGCCATTTAGCATTCTGAAAACCCTTCTCACGTCCCCCTCAAGCATCTCCTTTCTACACTGAACAGCTTTGGTTTTGTTAGTTTTTTCTTATACGGAAGCCCCTCTGGATTGCTAATCATCCTTGTTGCCCATCTCTGCACCTTCTCTAGTTCTATGTCCTTTAGGAGGTGCAGGGGCCAGAGCTGGGCATGGTCTTCAAGGTGTCGTTGCCCCAGGGGTTTATAAAAGGGCATCAGGATACTGTCTGCTTTGTTCACAGTCCCCTTCTTTATCATCCCTAACATGTTGTTTGCCTTTGCGGCAGCTGCCCTGAAGGATGCTTATAAAGAGGACATCAATGGACTGTTCTTGGTGGCTGCAGGGACCAGGAATAGGAGTCATGGATTGAAAGAGCAACAAGGGACATTGAGCTGGGAGATTAGGAAGAACTTCCTGGCTGTGAGGCTGGTCCAATGTTGGAACAAGCTGTCTAACGAGGTGTGGACTCTCCCTCTTTGGGAGTCTTTAAAAGCAGGTTGGACAGACTCTTGGCTGAGATGTTTTGCCATGGAGCTAATCCTACCATGAGTTGAGGCTTAGACTAGATAGGACCCCTGGAGTTCTCTGCCAGCCCTGTATTGTTGTGACCTTCTGGGTCTGTCCTTGTCTATAATCCAGTTAGCAGCAGAGCTGGAAGCTGAGCTCTGGGACCCTTCACAGCTCTAGACAATAAACCATCACTCTGGGCCTGCCATTCACTTCCCTGCTCTGAGCAACGCGTCGCTTCTTGGCTACAGCAGAGACGTGGGGCTGTGTGATGAAGGTATTCTAGGCACACAGGCTTCTCCAGAAGTCCCCTCCCTCACAGGTCCTGAACCTCAGAGTAGGCAGACTGGCAAGGCCTTCAGAGGGTCATATATTTGCTGCTCACACATGCTGTGGGTGGGGATTTTGGCAGCAGGTGTATGTGGCAGGTGGGGAAGGTGGCTGTGGAAGCATTGCCTATCAAAACTCCCTATGTGGCCCTCAGGCCCAAATAATTGCTCACCCGTGGCCTACCTGCTCATAGACGCCAGAGCCTCCCGGCACCCCCACCATGCCTGGACTTTGTACAAGGGATTGTCGGAGCCTTTTCTTTGGGCCCAGCCCCATGCTGCAGCTTCGTGAGAAGATCCTGTTCAGCAGTGGGCCCAGCCTGGTCAGCAAACATGCGGGCGGGTGCAGCAGTGCAGCCAGCAGAGAGTACGTACAGACACCACGGAAACACGGCCCTCTCCCGGAAGGGGCTTAGGCACATCTGCTCACTCCCACGTGGCCGGGAAAGGGACAGGGTCTTGTCCGTCCTCCTGCCTGCACATTGTATAAATCGAGGCTGCCTTTGCTCCGCTGACATCCTGAGACAACCCAGAGCTTTCGTCTGCCAATGCCATTGCTGGACACAAGAAAGCCAAGATGATGAGTGGCACCTCCTGCTTTCTGCCCCATCTCCCTCTGTCTCTTCCCTTCCCCTGTGCTCGTTGTGCTCCTGGGAAGTTGTCTCTGAGCCAGCATGTGCAGCTGATCTACCCCAACTGAAACTATGGAGGATTTACCTCCCTGTCCTCAGGCTCTGAGATGAGCAAAGAGCTTTGGGGACAGCAGAGTTCAGTTCTGATGGGATATGCCTATGTGAACCCCTGCAAATGGACAGCGAGGGCTTGTGCACCACTTGGCATCTTCCCCCCCACCCAGGCAGCCAGCCAGTTAACAAGTCTTCTCTGTGCAGGTTGCATGAGCTTGGGTGAGAGTTTGGTCAGTGCTCCCATAACCAGTGATTCTCAGCCGTGAGATCCTTTGAAGGTGGCTTCATTAGGAGCACTGTTAGGAGTGCCAGCCCCTCCACATGATACAGAGAAACCCAGAAATTTCCCATGGGAATCCAAAGGGTCCAAACCTCCTACCTTGCCCTGGGCATGCTGAGGGCTTTGCCCCAGGATAATTGCTCTTGGCCAATGGTGCGGGATTGGGTCCTAGGCGTCTAGTAGTGTCCCTGCCCAGCCCTGCATTCTGGGATCAGGCATCCATTGAGCATACAGGACCTGTGGGTCCCCATGGGTCCAGAAGTTTAGCATTGGGGGCTGTGGTGGGATTTTCCATAGTCAAGAAAAAAGTGAAAGCAAAGAGTTGGGATTTTCCGAGGGGTCCTGGTGCTGTGAGGGGATCCTGAAGCCCAGTGAGGCTGAGACCTGCTGCCATAGACAACGTACATAATACTTCTGGCCTAGCAGATCCAATCCAGCCCAGCTTTGGAATGACCCAAAGCCCTTAATGACCCTGGGACACTGAGTCTCCCTTGGGAGTGGATGCCTATGTTGCAAATGCTAAACCTGGGATCAGAGCAGGCTCAAAGTGCTTCCTTGTTGGTAGAGAGGTTGTAATAGGAAGGGATGGTAGATCCTGGAGTCAAGCCAAAGGAAGACTTCCGGTCCAGAGTGGAAGCAAGCAAGGAAGGGGGCATGGGGCAGCTTGCCTGGTATCCACTCAGGCTATGGTTAGGGGTTTGCATTCTCAGCACTCAACTCAGCATATTTAAAGTGGTGGCAGGGCTCTGGGAAGGCACGATGCCCAGAGAAGCTATGGAAAACCCCAGGAGGATGGAGCTGGTTTGCCCTCTTCCATGGAAATAGCTCAAGGGTCTGTCAGAGAGCTTTGGAGACCTTCTAAGCTGTCTTCATGCCTCCTCTTGCAGAAGATCCTGATGATCCTGAGTGTACTCTGTACCACGCTGACTCTCATTCATGCGGTCTGCTTCATAATCAAGAATGAACTGGAGATCAACACAGGTAAAGCTGTGGGCATCTGCTCTGGGAAACTGTGCCTGTCCCAGTCGGATCCTGGGGTTATCTAATGGCTTTATTGTCCAATCCCCACACCGCTGACCTGGGGCTGGGGGGTGCTGGACATACTCCCATGGGTGGCAGGACCTGCCTATGCCCCATGTCACAGGGGGGAGAACTTGTGGGTCTGAGCTGGAAGGAGCTGGCCCCATCTGTTGCTGTGCTGTCTCCTTGCCCTTTTTTCCCTGCCCCATTGGTTGCTCTGCTCTCTGCCCCTTGCCCTGTGCCTCCTTCCCCATCCACCATTGCATTCCTTGCTCCCTTCCTAATCCGCCATGTGCCACATGCAGAGGCCACCTATGCTGCATGCATCACTTACAGTGTGGGCTGGCCCGATAGCTTTGTGCTGCACAGTGAGATCTTGATAGCATGATGAACATGAGTGCTGCCTGGCTAAGAGCAGAATACGGACGTCGAAAGCGAGTGACACTGGACATGGCCATATGGCCTACACACGTCTCCCCAGATAGACTCATGGTTCCCCAGAAGTGCCTGGACCCATATGACAAGAGTGAGCATGCCATCGGGACCTCATGAAACTCCAGCTTGTACATGAAGTGTAAATGCTATGGGTCCACCGTATCTTGCTGCACCAGGTAAGTGTCTGGGGTCCACGTGCCCCTTGGGAATAGCTCTATGGGACTCTGGAAAGGGCAGGAGCTGCATATAGTGTCCCATGGTCTGCATCCAAGTGTCACAGCTGGCCTTGACTTACTGGCCTGTGCCATGGGCACTTAGAAAGACATCAGCAGGATAGAGAGGTCATGGCATGAAGAGATCCCAATTTGGAATCAAGCAAAGACCCTTCCAGTCCAGGATAGAAACAAGCAGGGAAGGCAGTGTGAGGCAGCTTGCCTGGTACCACTCAGGCTGTGGCTAGAGGGTCACGCTGTCAGTGCTCAGCTCAGCCCATTTAAAGTGGAGACAGAGCTCTAGGGAGGGCATGATGCCCAAAGCAGCTACGGGGAACCCTGGGAGAATGAGCTGGTTTGCTGTCTTCCAGGGGCATAGCACAATAGATCTGTTCAAAGCTCTGGCAGAAATGGGCCCACAACTTTGCCCTGAGGGATGAGTAGGGGTCAGCTAAATGGTCCATCTCACCTGGTATCCAGCCTCTGGTGGGAGCTGGAACAGACGCTTCAGAGGGAGCGCATGTGAAGGGTGTGGATCTGGACATATCCCTATCTATGTGTGGTCCGTCTTGGCTGATTAGCTGACAGCAGTTGGTATCAGAGGCTTTAAAGCCATGGTTCCCACTCTTGGTAGACTTGGGCATCCCCCTCATTAAATTCAACCTCTGCCCCCCCTTGGAAAATGCCAGCACTCAGTAATTAGAGGCAAACTTCCAACTCCTCCTGAGGGTAAATCGCTGCTAAATGAGGTGTCATTGGCGAGAGATGGGTGAACCCCTTCCCATCCCTACACATTCAAGGCTTTGGATCCTCACTTGCAATATGACCCTGGGCCTCTTGCTGGTGACCTGTTGCAGCTCCTGCATGGCTGGGGGTTCAAGGCCCCCTCTCTCCCTCCAGCATAAAAGCTATCAGATACACCTCTGGGGAGGTGAGGTCAGAGCTGGAGGGTTGGGCTTGTGGTCAGCCCACTTTTAAAAGGTTGGCCAGCGCTGGCCTACACAGGGGGCCTGAAAGCCAACAAAAAGGGGCTGTTTGATGGGCATTGAAAAGGGAGGTGCAGGTGTTTGGGTGCATCCTCGCATAGAACGCAACACACATTTTTCTCCCATTAAAGAGAAACGAGAAGCCTTACTAATATGCCAAGGGGCTAGCACTACGTTATTTGGCTTGAGATTGCTGCAGAAACTTGCACAGCTATTGGAAGGTGCACTCATTTGCTAGAGAGAGTACATATCAAGTTTTTAAAAAACACAAGTAACTAGGCAAAAAATAGTCAAAGGCTATTCAATCGTTCATCCTGGAGTCATTACAGTTAAACGTTCATCTCTTATTCAGGTCTATAAAAGAAAATCTAACCTTTTTGAGAGTCTTGACAGTACCTGTTACTTTACTGTCAGTCATTTCTACATCTGAGTTAATAATGATGGCACTGGAGTAAAGGTTTTTAGCTAGAGAAAGTCTGCAGAGCTCAGAAAGAGAAGGGATGTGACCAGGGATAGCCAACAGGCAGCCATGGTGGCAGAAGAAATGATCGTTTGAAGAGTGAAATGACAAGAGCATTAAAAAGGAGAGAGGGGCATGAACACCTGCAGAGTAGAGAGAGATTAACAGGAATCAGTGAGAAGATGCTGAGCCAGGAAGGCAGTTGACTCTCTCGGTGCTGCTTGG
This sequence comes from Caiman crocodilus, assembly GCA_030014935.1. Classification (NCBI taxonomy): domain Eukaryota; kingdom Metazoa; phylum Chordata; order Crocodylia; family Alligatoridae; genus Caiman; species Caiman crocodilus. Next base: position 4,007,138 of record JAGPOW010001890.1, on the reverse strand, counting down.
ATAGAAATATTGCTGCTCCTCCCAGGCAGTTGGCTTTAAACTTTAAACAACTGTACCCCACTCCTCTTGGATCTGCCCTGGATAAGGCCTGCTCTGAGTGTGCTTCTTCCTGCAACCAGGTAGAGTCTGTCTAGACTCAGGGGAGAGAAGGCATCTCCTGGAGAGTTGGTCTTTAGCTTGACCACGTTATGGGGCTCCTGGTCTAACAATGAGCCTTTGTGCCCTGGTCTCCCCTCTTGCTCCCTTTCAGGTACAGCAGTAGCATCTCAACCCCCCCGGTTGTGAAGCGACACTGGATGAGCAGCTGTGCGAGTACAAGATCCACAGAATCAATGACCTGGAGGCTCCCTGCAAAGTGTGAATGAAAGAACCTATGTGAGTGGCTTTCCTCCAGGGGAGACCCAATAAATCTCACATTTGCTCTGCAGAGCCTGCCAGGGTCTTGGCTTTTCCTTGAGCGAATGCTGGTCACCTCCCAGCTCCCCTGGGCCAGGGTTGGGTGCAGTATCTGGTGCTGGGTCAGGGCTGATTGTAGTTGTGCTAAGAGTTTGGACAGTGGAGTTGGAGAGGATGGGCTGGATAGGGCTGATCCTGCTTCAGGCAGGGGTTGGACTGGATGTGATCTCTGGAGGACCTTCTGGCAAAGGACCTAGCTTCTGGGCTATGTTTGCCCCCAAGAAACAAAGCCCCATCCAAACAGAATCACCAAGCAGCCTCCTCCTCCCTACTGTGACATCACTTCCTGTTTGTTCTACATCAGCAGCTCTGCTTGTGATGTCATGCCTCCTTATACCTGACTTCCTGGAGATGAGTGTTGAACTGCCCGCTGGGCAACATAGAGCAGAGGGGTCACGGGGAAGGTGACTGGGGGCACAAGCTCTGGTCTGGCTGCTGGGGCCTCACAGTACCAGCCGCAAAATGTTGCACCTCGTTGTCGTCTCCGCCTGTCTCTCACCACCAAAGTTCACTGGTCGCGACCTGTTTGCAACAGCTGGCTTCAGAGGTAGCTGCACCTGGCATGGCTGGTCACAGGGGATGGGTTACGGGCACCCCTCAGCCCTTCTCAGGGGTGTCACATCCCGGGTCCTAGCTAGAGGGTCTTGCTAGAGGGTTCAGACTGATGCTGTGTTGGGGTCAGGAAGGTATGGGTCAGATAGGCATGGACTGTAAGAATAGCATGGTAGTGGAATAGATGCCCAGGGAACGGGTGGCTTCTCCATCCCTGGAGGTGTTCAAGGAGAGGATGGACAGGCAGAGGTCTGGGATGATACAGGTGTAGCGATGCCTGTGCTCTGCTGTGGGGCTTTCCCAGGCTTTCCTGGTTGCTGCCTGGGTCTGACTGGGAATTAGCAGCCCTCCCCCCGGCCGCCCGCCTTGCTACTACGTGTGTACGGGGATGTAAGCCTTCCTCAGAGGCACTGGGTGCTGGCTGCAGCCCAGGCTGGGGATGGCAACTGGTCTGTGCCTAGTGTTCTTGCTGGGCCTCCAGCCAGGAGGGCCCTGCCTAGAGGGTCTTGCCCCTCTGCTCAGGCTCAGTCTGACACTGCATTGGCGGCAGGAAGGATTTCCCTCCCTGGTCAGACTGCTACGGACTGGGTGGGGTTTGCCTTCCTCTGTAGCAGGGGGCACGGGGCTCTGCCTGGGATCTCTTGTGTGTCTATTGATCTTTTACAGCAGCAAGACATTGACTGCTGTAATGTCCCTGCTTTCCCTGTCGCAGGTTCAGAAGTAATGTCTTTTGTGGTGTCGGGGTGACAGTAGCAGTAGCTTTGCTAAGAAGTTGTACAGTGGGTTTCTCTAGGGTGGTTTGGAAAGAGCCAATCCTGCCTCGGGCAGGGGTTGGACTAGATGTGACCTCTGGAGCCCACTTCCAGCCCCACTTCTCTGCACTTTTATGGTTTCCTCTCCCTCTGCAGAGGGGTCACAGCCTCTGCCTGGGGTCTCAGTGCATCAGACCCCCTGGCAGCAGCAGGGCATGGCCAGCCTTTGTCCCCCAGCATCACCTGGGGCAGGGCTGGGGCTCTCGGTGTCCCTGAGCATGGGGCTGTTATGTGGTATGAGGAACAGGTTAGGCCAGGATGTGTCTGGGAGAGTTTGGATTGCGCTGGCCTTCCTTGCAGCACAGCCACAACTGGCCTCATCTTGGGCAAGGCAAAGGAGCACAGGCTGCAGGAATGCTGGCCTCAAGGCAGGGTGGGCAGGAGCCAGAGGGGGGTGGAGATGCCTTGGTCATCGTGTTGGCAGCCCCAGGACCTGCATGGGGTCCCCCCTGGGGAGGTACAGCCCTGTGTGGCACTGTATATTTGCTCTCTCATAGGGATCACGAGAAGCACGAGGGTGGTGCAGGTGGTACAGGAGGAAAACAGCGCCATGTGGAATGAAGTGAGACCTCCCCCTCCTCACATTCATGCTTGTGCACACACATACATGCATGCACACAAACACACACAATCACATATGCACACATACAAACACATGTGCATATAAATGCCCATACAGGTAATTGCACATTCATGCACACGTACAAAAATGGGTGCACATAAACACATACTCATAAACTCGTGCATACTCATACACATAATCACCCATGCATATGCATGCATAAACATATACACACGTGTACATGCATGTGCACGCATACACCATGCATTCACACTCATGCACATGCTTACATGCATGCACACATAAACATAAGTACACCAAAACACACACGCAAATGTATGTACACACAAACACACATGTATGCATACAGGCATACGTATCTGCAGCCTGGGAATGGCTGCTGAGGTTGTGTTCCAGCATGGAGACCTCTCCCAGGCCCTGGGACTCCTCAGATGGCCGCAAGGCTTCTTTTCCTGAGGCCATGCGTGGGTGTACCCCACACGCAGCCCTGCCCCTTCCCTTCTGTAGCCTTATGCTTCTCGCTAGGCTTCACTCCCCTGACAGCAGAGAGGCCTGGCGTGAGCAGGAACCACAGCACAGCTCTGTGATGCATGTGGCTTCCCTTGCAGACTCTGGCATGGCCACTGGGGGACCAGCCTCTGAATGCCACTTCTGCCCTGGACATCCATCTCCGAGAGCTGGATCAGGAGAGGTGCGTGGCTGGAAGGTGTATGTGAGGTGGTCATCTGGATGGGGAGGCCTCTCTTGACCATCCCAAAGCATTTTCTTCCCAGGTAAAGCAGGTGGGTGAGACTGCTGCCTTGCCCATGACAGCCACGTTCCCATCCTCCAGGGACCTAGGCTCCGTCACAGTGCCGCTGGTATTCCTGGCCACCAAACCAAGCCACGTCCTCACCCTGAAGGACCTGCTTCTTCTGGACAGTGACAAGCAGCCCATGGGGGTGAGTCTGGGGTAACCAGGCTGGACAGAGGGAGGTTCTTCCATTGGGATTGTTCCTTTGAAGCCACGGGTCCCGGCGGGGGTGAGGCATGGGCTAACCTCAGACAAGCCCTCAGTATCCACCACATGGCTGTCTTGCCTGTGAGAGAAGGCAGTGGCCAGGAGCTGAGATGGTGGCCAGGAGCCTCCAGTCCCAGCCCGTCATGTCTGGAGACCCACAAGGCTCCCCCCAGTCCTATCCAGCATCTCATCCCATTCCTCCCATGTCAGCAATATGGTGGCATCTTGCTCCATCTACCCTTTGCCATGTGTCTCTGCCCCTACCGTGGCCCAGGACGCAGCAGAGATTGACTCACGGGTGGCAGGGACGATATCCCAGCTTTAGCCTGAACAGCCAGAGGGAATGTTTCAGGACATGAGAAAAGAACTTGCAGTCAGCAAATGTTTTGCTACCGTATTTATTAGTAGAATACTAAGGGAAGGGACAGAAGAGTTTTCCTTCTACCAGATTGAGGGTCAGGATTGAGGTCCTCAATAGCTGTGTCCTGTGGGTCCTGTGTCATGCGTGCCACAGTTTAGCCCCCACGTGGTCTGAGGCATCCAGGACGTGACAGGGCATTATGGCCTGGAAAGAACCGAGCCCTGTGGGGCGTCTGCTGCAATGGATTCCAGGGAGGGCAGCACCTAGGATTACCCCATTCCCATGGTGAGCTAATCCCATCTGCTGTTGGCTTTCAGGGTACCATCAGTGTAAATGCCTCCTATATCCCACCAGGACACAAGATATTCAGGGAGCCAGGAAAGCAGGAGGCCAAGTGGGGAGGTAGGTGAGGAAGCCTCACATTGATGTCTTCCAGCTTCCCTTGGCCTTGGTGAGTGGCGGGGGGAATTTTCTTGGCTGAAGGGAGGAAGGAGGTTTACTTGGCTGGGCACCACCTCTCCAGATCCTTCCCCCAGGCAAAAACATAGTTCCCAGATCCCCCAAGGAAAAGAGCAGAGGACACAGACGAGGGCCTGGAAAGCAGCTCACGGGGGCAGGACACCACAGGATAGCCCACCTCTCTGTCTGTGGGCTGGGCCCAGATGATCACAAGTCAAGGCACCATCTCAGGCCTGTGAGGCATGTCCAGCCTGTGCCAGGCCTGCACAGGGATCCCTTTACCCCACTATAAGGCACCTGGCAATGCTCACAGTCCATCCCAGGGGGCAGTTCCCCATGGCAGGCCAAGATTCAGGGTATCCAGCAGCCTGTACATGAAGGGTACATAGGATGATGTGTGTTGGGCTTTGTGTTTCTGACCATACTGCATTATGCAGGCAGCCCCATGGGTCATATGTATGGTGAATCAGGGGATGGAGTATGAGTTCCCCTCTGAGCACCATCCAACCCAGGCAGGCTGTATCCCTCCCTCTCCATCCTTCTGCAGTCGGGCCAGCCAGGGCCACTGGCACGGACCATCAGAGACCAGGATTTCACAGCCCAATGCCTTGCAGGCAGGAGCTCGGGGACAGGCAGCAGGATTTCCAGGTACCAGGCTGAGGTCTCCAGAGCAGGGATCTCCTCAGGGAAGGTGGCTAGGAAGGGGTCCAAGTCAATCCTGCCTGCCACAGCCTAGCTAACCACCTTAGCTCTGTCTAGAGCCAGAAGTCGTGTGTACACCCCACTGGCTGGATTGAGCCCACAGAGCAGCTCCAAGCAGCTGACCAGAAGCATGAGAGCAGCATTGGGTCTGGCTGGGGCTGGGATTTGAGCTGTGGCCCCTGCCCTTACCTCAACAGGTGCGTGTGAGAGTGATTGAAGCCCGCCAGCTCCAAGGGAACAACATCCGACCAGTGGTGAAGGTTTTTATCGGAGAGCACATGTTCCGCACCCGGATCAAGACTGGCAACAACCCCTATTTCAATGAGGTGTGCATTAAGAGTGGGGCTGTCTCGGAGGGAGCTGTGACTGAGGGATGATGGGAGAGGGCATCATCCAGGGATGGATCCAGCTGGGGGTAGTTGTATCTCCCTTGGATTCCTGCTCCACTAAGTCAGCTGTGTAGCAGTGGCAGGGGCATTTCTATGTAAGCAACACTTGACTGCATGGCTAACAGTTATCTACCCGATTCCTTCTAAACTCTTCACTCCACAGGTGTTTAATGACCCTTTCTCCTTTTTTTAATGGTCCCCATCTTCCCCAAATCAAACTAGCTTTTCCTCTGCAATTCTCCTGTCTCTTAGTTCCTCCTAGAAATGTTGCTTCTGTTTCCTGGCCTTGCAGACTGTTTTTAACTCTAGCTCAAAACATCCACTCAGAGGTGGAAACCTGAACTTGGGGTAGAAATAACATTCAGGGAAGCATTAGGTGCCCTGTCAAGAAGGCTTGATTTGGTTTTCAGAGATCTGTGTTTCATTCTAACAACTGCAGGACTAGTAAGCCAACCTCCCTGGGGTATTTTTGCTTAGCTGGTTCTGTACAAACCATATGCAGAGGAATAGCACATTCCCATAAAGACGCATCTGTTTGGGCTTTGGATCTGAGGCTGAATCAGACAGTCCCAACCCCCTGTCAGTAGTTGGCCCCACATCACCTGCACCCTGTAGATCCAACCACGGCATCTCTGCCAGGCTGGTGTCAGGACCAGCATAGAGATGAAAACCTGTTAGCCCAGCTGCCTTGAGTCCTGTCTGACTTCCCGCTGCCTGTTTTCCTTCAGGTGTTTCTCCAGAGCTTCTATGAGACGCCAGCTCAGCTCTTTGATGAGACCATAACCATCCAGGTAGCATCAGGAGCCCTGTCCCAGCTGCCCGGGGTCAGGGTAGTGGGGTAACATGTCCAGCCCTGTCAAGGTCAGACAAGACAGATGTCATGACTGTTTTCCTCACTCAAGCTGATCTGGACCTGGACCTGGATTCACAGGGGAGTCAGAGCCACATCTCTACCCAACCATGTGGCAGGGATTCTCTCACGTCCACATCGGATGTGGAGTCAGATCTCAAGCTGTGCGGTCTGAAGCTCCGTGTCTGGGGCCGGGCTATGTAGGCATGTAGAGTGACACAGGAATCAGCCCTTCATGCCTCCCTGTAATCAGTGGTGGAAAATGGGATGCAGCTACAGAAATAGTTGAAGCCTAGAAAAGAAAGCTTCTGTCAGTGAGAGACTTGGTGGGCACACCAGTTGAACAGCTCAGTTTCCTCTGATTGATGCTGGACCATGTTCCTAGTGGATCCATTTTTGGATCCCCATTGGATTCCCAAAGTGGATTTCTGATCTTCTGTTTTGAAGCCTGGTTCCATCTTCCGTGGTGTCTGCTTCCACGCACAGCGCTGTGTCACCTGGTGATTTATTTATTGGATCCTCCAAAACATTAATGAAATTATAAGTGATGCAGAGTGGATGCAGGACAGACCTGTGGGGAACCCCTTGTAATATCTCCTCCCCCTTCATAGGGTCATAGGAAAGTCTAGGGCACATCTAGTCCAGCCCCCAGCTCAAGGCAGGATCAGCCCTGACTAAACCACCCCAGCCAAGTGTCTGTCCAGCCTGCACTTGGAAACTTCCAGGGTGGAGATGCCACTAGCTTCTCTAGGCTGTCTCGCAGTGGTTTGTCAGGTCAGAGGTGGCTCTTCTTGGTGTACTGTCATGGTCTCGGGGAGTTTCACGTTAACTACATTTTCTTAGGAGGGCGTCATTCAGAGGTATGTGTCAGGAGAGGGGTTTCCTCCCCTTCTTTTGTGTTGTTGAGTGTTGGCTACAGCCCAGGCTGTGGGCCAACAACTGGGCTGGGCCAGTGCTCCTACTAGGACTCAAATTCAGAGGGTCCTGGCTAGAAAGTCTTGCCCTTCTGTTCAGGGTCAGCCTGATGCTGCATTGGGGTCAGGAGAGAATTCTCCCTCCTGGTCCAACGGGCATGGCCCGGGAGGCTTTGTATGGACTGGCAGGGCACGGTCTCTGCTTGGTATCTCTTGAGTGACTCGAACCCCAATGGCAGCAGTGGGCACTGCCAGCCCTCATTGCTCAGCATCACCTGGGGCAGGGCTGAAGGCTCTCAGTGTCTGTGGGCCTGGTGACTGTGCACAGGGTTGGGATGTGGTATTAGGAACAGGTCAGGCTGGGACGTGTCTGGGGGGGTGGATGCGGCTGGTTTTATTGGAGAAGTTATTTTGCCAGGGAGAATTCTGATTGGGTAGCATTTAGGTGGGCATTGGCGAACCACAGCCCTCTAGACCAGCTGCATCTGCCCCGCCGAGTCAAGGATTATGGGTGATAGACCCCTCCTGCTCTTCAGTGTGTGGGGCCAGAGATAAAGACCCGTCCGCAGGAGCATGGGTAGTGAACCAGGCATGGCTTTGATTGGCAGGTGCTGAACTCCCGGGCGATACGCGCCAACTCCATGATCGGCATGTTCAAAGTGAGTTGAGGCCTTGGCCTTGGTCTCCCCCTTCCCTGCCCCCACTGGCCAGAGCCCCATGGAGAGGGGCTGTTGAAGGCAGAAGTCTCCAAGTCCCTGCCTAGCGCTGGCTTTGCCATGACAAGGCCCTGCAGTGCAAAATGCCAGCCAACCTGTCCAGGGCAGCTAGCAGAAAGGGTTAACTCTGGCTCACTGTCAAGCTTTGCCACGAGATGCTGGCAGCCATCTTGCAGCACAGCATCTCCGTGCTTCTATTCCTGTGAAGGAAATGGCCTTCTCTCCTCTGATTTTGGGGAGCTGATCTCTTTTTTTTTTTCCTGAGAAGTGTGCGTAGTGCGCATGGAAATAGGGTCATTTGCTGTTGGTTCCCAACTTAGCTGAGGTCCCTGAAGCAATTTAGTTGCCCATTCTCTCCCAGGTGGGGAGATCCACTCCTGGGCCTAGTCCTAATGCAGGCCACTAATGATGTGTGGTTCCCGTGGCTCATTAAGAGGCTGCCAATCAAAGCAGCCTGGTGCAGGGTGACAAGCCCAGTGGGCAGAGCCATCTCAGAGACCTCAGTCATGTGCTCAAACCACAGGTCAAGGTGTCAAGAGTTTTGGGTACTGTCCTAACCGGTGCCTCTCTCTGTTCTGCAGCTCGAGTTTGGACGTGTGTACAGCTCCCCTGGTAGGTGAACATGGGCATGGGCTGGGTGGCTCCTGCACCCTGGGTACAGAGGTGAAAGATGGTCTTATTTCCACCCCCTGCAGTCCAATCCAGCCCATGAGCCAGGGGTCATACCACTCCCCAGACTGGCCACATGGCCCTCACGTCATCAGCCTCCACTTACCCTCCCTGGGGCAGTGCCCCTCGTGCCTCTTCCCTACCATCACTCGAAGCAGACGCTGTCTCCCTGCCACATGGTCTTGTAATCCAGGGAGCAGGCTCCTTGCTGACCTGGGCCGTGAGAGCGAGCTCCAGCCTGGCCCAATGCCTTTGGGGGAGCCATGGGTAGGTCATCGTAGGTGCTAATTTTGACCTTTTCTTTCTGACCCCTGAACCAGGCCATGCTCTCAACTGCAAATGGCTGAGCCTCTACCACCCTGATCACCTTGGGACGGGCTTGAGGGGCTACCTCCAGGTCAGCCTCTGTGTGTTGGGAGCTGGGGACCCCACACCGGTAAGTGCTGCTGGGTGCCATCAAAGGGTATCCCCTGGTTCCAGACTAAGTGGGGCTGGTGAGCTTGTGGCAGGGCCTCCCCTGTGCCATGGTTGCCTCAACCACCACCTGCCTCATGCCTTGTGGGAGGTGGCCCCTGCTCCCCGCTCCCTGTCCTGCCCCATGGCATGTACTCAGTGCCCTTCCATGTGCCCAGTGCCTTTCCCACCTCTCTGCAGGGCCCAGACAAGCCTGCCGAGGACAAGGATGGGGAGGCTGCTGTGCTCAAGTCACCCGGGGTGCCCGTGTGCATGGCCACCTTCCAGCTCTGCGTCTACAGGGCTGAAGATTTGCCTCAGCGTAAGAGCTGCAGGGGAGGTTGTCTGTCCCTTAGGCATGTGCTGGTGCCTGCCTGAGACATGTGTGTCCTTTGGGGCCTGCCTGGGATGCACATGTCTCCTGGTGTCAGTGCCTACTTGGAGCACTTGTATTCCCCCAGTGCCTGCCTGGAACGCGTGTTCTCTGGTACTGGTGATCACCTGGGACACGCATGTTCTTTGGTGCTGGTGCCTACCTGGGACACGTGTGTCCTTTGGTACCAAGGACCACCTGGGATGTGCGTGTCCTCTGGTGCTAGGGACATCTCAGGCTGGTGCTGCTTCCTGCCTCTCAGGCCCCAGCCAAGGGAGGTGTCCCCACTCATTCAGACTGTGTACCTGTACCCTCAGCAGAGTACATTGGGCAGAGCCCATCGCAGCCCCTGCTCCCTGCACAGCCCCAGGACAGTGATGTGGCTGGCCTCTGCGTGGAAGTCAGCTTTGCAGGGAAGACGGTAGGTGAAGCGTAGCTCCAGGTCAGAGATGTGTCCACCAGGGACATGTATGTCCTGTGCCCATGCCCAACTGCTAGCACCTGCTTGGGGCATGCATGTATTTCAGCACCTGCCTGGCACATGTTTGTCCTCTGTCGCAGTGATTTTCTGGGATGTGTGCGCTCTGGTACTGGTGCCTGTCTGGGACACATGTTCTCTGGTGCAGTGAATCCCTGGCACATGCATGTCCTCTGGTGCTGGTGACACCTGGTACACATGTGTTGTCTGGTGCTAATGCCTACCTGAGATTCACGTCATCTCAGGCTATTGACCACTTGGGACACATGTTCTGTGGTGCCAGCACCTACCTGGCACATACATGTCCTCTGGTGCCAATGACCACCAGACATGCATTAACTTTGGTGCTGGTGACTGTCCAGGACACGTGTCCTCCAGTGGTGGCACTCACTTGGGACACGTGTGTCTACCAGTGCTGGTATACAAGGCCATGGCTGGCTTGCTGGGGCCCAAGTGGGGAGGAGGGGGACTTCCACATGCACCCCAGCTGTGCTGGTCTCCTCAGCTCCGGACAGGGTCAACGCCAAGACAGGACAACCCCGTGTGGAACATGGCTCTCTTCCTTCCTGTCCAGGTGAGCCAGGCCTTGTGCCAGATATCTCCTCCAGCCCCCAGCGTGCCCCGCTTCTCACCACCCCCTTCTCCCTGCAGCTACCATCTGTGTGTGACACGATCAAGCTGGCTGTGCTGAGCGGGTAGGTTGGGCCACATGCGGAGCTAGGAAGGGCCTTGAGGGGTTAATCAGGGCACCTGCATGGTGCTGCTTGGCTGCCTGCCCGGCTGTCTGGGGGTGCACACCACCCTCCCAGCTCCCATGAACATCAGCCTGTCTTGGGGGAGTGTAGAGTTGGGACTCGGCATCACACCTCCCTGATACAGTCAGCTCCAGGGCATCCCCCACCCAGCCCTGGCACCCCCTAGAGCAGGCAATGGGTGGCTCAGAGCTGAGCCCCCTTCTCACCTGCTGTCTCTTCCATCCTTGCAGGGACCAGCCCGAGGCCCTGGGCACTGCAGCTATCAGACTCTCGCAGGTGTCTTCAGTGGGGACAGAGGCAGAAGGTAAGGGCAGGTGGGGGCAAGGCTGGGGCTCTCCTCTTATGTCAGGGGTGGGTCTCTGGGCTGGGGCCCTCGCTGCTCTCAGCCACCGTCTTGCTTCCAGGGGACTTTGGTGGATTCCTGCCCTGCTTTGGGCCCAGCTTCCTGGTCCTCCACAAGTGCCTCAGAGACCTCCCCAGCCAGCCGGACACACAGGAGGCACACAAGGCTGAGAGTGTGAGTCAGGGGCCTCGACCCAGGGTGGAGAGGGCCAGCACCCTGGTAGGGGTCTGCCCTGAACAGCCAGGCCCCCCACCCCCACCCAGCACTCATGCTCCCTGCTGTTTCCCAGGGGGATGCCGTGACCTACTGTGGCCGGATCCTGGTGGAACTGAGCACCAGCATGGAGGCCCCACCTATCCAGGAGATGCAGGAGATCCCTGATGATGCTGTGGCCCGTCTGGAGGTAACTGCCTTGGGAGGCGGGAGCTGGGGGTCTGTGCTGCCTTGGCACTGCAGCCCATCTGAGCATGGCCCGTGGGCTCCATCCTCTGTAGCGCTACCTGCCCAGGCGGAAGTACGGGCTGGGCGCCGTCTTCTACTCAGCCACCATGCTGCCCCAGCTCAAGGGACTACTGCGCCTTCAGGTCAGCATGGGGCACTACGGGGACAACGCCGAGCACAGCTGCAAGCCTGTGCCTTCCTCCACCCCATATGGCCAGGCCATCTATGATGGTAGGCACCAGGCGCAGGAGCTGGGTGCTGTCAAACACGGCTTCCTTAGGGCTCCTGGTTAATCCAGAGTGAAAATGGATTAAGCCGGTGACTGGACAGTGGTTACAGTGTTTAGATCTGTGGCTCCCAGTGAGGGCTGAAGCTGAGAAGCCTCCCCACCACACACCCCTAGCCCCTCACCCTCAGCCTTAGGGCTGGTCCTGAGTCTGAACCTTTTCCCATCTTCCCTGGCAGGGAACCGTTACCATTACCTGCCCTGGTATGACACCAAGCCTGCGGTGGCTGTCACCTCCTTCTGGGAGAACGTGAGCTACCGTCTGGATGCCCTTAATGCTCTGCAGACCACACATGACAGGCTGGTAGGTGCCAGAGCCATAGGGCAGGGCAGATATGTGCCATGAGGTTCCCCCCATGGGGGGCAGTGCCAACAGGAATGCTTTACCCACAGGGGAAAGGGCATGTGCCCTCCCTGCCAGGGCCTACCCATGGCCTCTGCCTTTCAGGGGTGTTCATAGAGTTGTACACCTGCCTGAGGGGATCAGGCTGGACCTGAGACCACACACAGGGCCCTACAGGCTGCCAGCACGGCCGACGTTAGCTACATATAGGGTTGCTGGCCCCAGAGGAGCTGAGCCAGCCAGCACGGGCCTGTCCCAGCACTGCCCGATAAAATCAATGGGATAGAAACCATGGGTTTCTGGCCCCCGCTGGGGATGGGAGAGCCTGGGAGACGCTGTCAAGAGTTTCCTCTTCCCCCAGAAGCAGAACCTGGAGGCCCTGTGCACCGTGAAAACCCCTGACAGCCCTGCTTGGACCCGCACCTCCAAGAAACTTCTGGACGAGCTGCTGGAGGACTGCAAGTGAGCGCAGCCCTGAGCTGGGGCAAGGCTCTGTAGTGTAGACAAAACCTTGGTACCTCTGGCCAGGCCTCTGGACCCTCTGCCTGAGGGTGCAGGCACCGGCAAGGCAGGGCAACACGCAGGGGTGGATCTACCCTCATGTATTCTCCCTGCCATGCATATTTATCTCTAGTTAAAGAGAACAGAGATTTCTTGCCACACCAGGGGGTCTGGCACTCTGTTATCTGGTCAAAGATCAAAACCCAACACAGCTGGATCGGTCAGCATGCTAGTTGGCTAGAGGTTGAGAGATCACTAGGATCCCCTACTAATTGGCTGGAGGATAGATTAGGTTAGGGTATAAAAACACAGTGGACTGGGCAAAATCAGTCAACCTATTTTTCTCTAGTTAAAGAGGAGCTTGCTGTGCTCATATTGATATGCTCAGGGCCTGGCACCATGGTATTCCACTCGAGATCAAAGCAAAAACAGATCTTTCAGCCTTTCTTAGAGGCATTCAGTGTTGTCTGCAGCCCCCTGGCTGGGGATGGTGACTGGGCTGCGCTAGACTGGGACTCATACCCAGGGTAGAGATCTTGCCCCTCTGCTTAGCCTCAGACCAGTGCTGCACTTGGGGTCAGAAAGGTATTTTCCCAGCTGGTCAGACTGGTATGGACTGAGGAGTGGGGGCAGGGGGAAGGTTTGCCTTCCTCTGTAGCAGGGATACAACTCTACCTGGGATCTCCTGAGCATCTATTAACAAGATAGATTAATTGTTGTTGGCTACCATAGATTGAATAGATTTTTATGGTTGGAAGGGACCTCAGTAGATCATTGAGTCCTATCCCCTGCCCCAGGCAGGAAAGAGCACTGGGGTCAGACGACCCCAGCCAGGTGCTTGTCCAGTCTCCTCTTAAAGACCTCCAGGGGAGAGCACCACCTCCCTTGGAAGCCCATTGCAGGTTCTGGTAACCCTCACCGTGCAGTTCTTCCTGATGTCCAATCTAAATCTGCTGTCAATTTGTGGCCGTTGTTTCTAGTTCCCCTAAGGGAGTGCCCTGGTAAACAGAGTATCTCCCATTCCTTGCTGCCCCCTCCGAAGAATTTGTAGATGGCCTCTCACCTCTCAGCCTTCTCTTGCAGAGGCTGAAGAGATCCAGGTTCCTCAATCTCTTCTCATAGGGCCTTACCTGCATGCCCCTAACCATACAAGTAGCCCTCCTCTGGACCTTCTCAAGGTTCTCTGCATCCTTCTTGAAGTGTGGTGCCCAAAACGGGATGCAGTACTCCAGCTGTGGCCTCACCAGCACTGCATAGAGGGGAAGTATCACTTCCTTAGACCTGTTTGTGATGCATTTGCTAATGCATGGTAAAGTGTGGTTAGCTTTACTTAACCCTTCATCACATTGACAACTCATGTTCATCCTGTAATCTACTATGACTCCGAGATCCCTTTCTGCCACTGTGCTACTTAGAGGGTCATCTCCCAGTCTGAGTGTGTTGGCGATTCTTTCTCCCTAGGTGCAGCACTTTGCACTTATCTTTGTTAAACTGCATCCTGTTCTGTTCTGCCCACTTTTCCGACCTGTTCAAATCTGCCTGAATCAGCTTCCTGCCCACCCGTGTGTTTACTTTGCTCCATAATTTGATGTCATCCGTGAATTTGGACAGAATGCTCTCCATGCCCTCATCCAAGTCACCAGTGAAGATATTGAGCAGTACTGGTCCAAGGACCAAACCTCGGGGGACGCCACTGCCCATATTTTTCCAAGTTGATACCAATCTGTCCACCACCACTCTCTGGGTGCATGCCATAAGCCAATTCACCACCCACCTGACCATGTAATCATTTACGTCATGGCCACTTAGTTTATTTATAAGAATGAGATGAGACACTATATTGAAAACCTTTTAAAAATCCAAGTAAATGACATCTACCTTGGCTCCTGCATCTAAGCATTTTGTGACCTGGTCATAAAAAGAAACAAGGTTAGTCAGACAGGATCTACCTGCTATGAACCCGTGCTGGTTGCCTTTCAGCATTATTTTTCCTGCTGGACTCCCACAAATGTGTTCCTTAATACTTTTTTCAAAGGTTTTCCCAAGGACAGAGGTGAGACTAACTGGCTTGTAGTTACCTGGATCCTCCTTCCTCCCTTTCTTGAATATAAGAACCACGTTGGCCCTTTCCCAGTTATCTGGGACCTGTTCTGAGCATCACGAACGTTCAGACAATCTTGCCAGTGGTTCTGCTATGACACTGGCTAATTCTCTCAGCAACCTAGGATGAAGATCATCTGGGCCTGCTGACTTAAACATGTCCTCCCATGGTTCCCCTGCTTTCCCTGTGGCAGGTTTGGGTGTGAAGTCTGGTGTTGTGTCAGGGCTCATGGTAGTTTTGCTAAGAGGTTGGATAATTGGATGCGTCTGGGATGGTTTGGACAGGACTGATCCTGCCTCAAAGTGGGGGTTGGACTAAATGTGACCTCCAGACATCCCTTCCAGGCCTCGTTCTCTGTGATATAACTATTGGCACGTACACTGATTTGCTAGATTAGCATAAAACAAACAAAACAAAAACCAAGTGGAACTGGGCAAAAAACAGCCAGAATAGCCCAAAGGTGTGTCATGAGTCCCATAATCATTAGAATTAAGCCTAGGTCTCTTGCTCAGTTTTGCAGAGCAAAACCTAGTCTTCCTGAGAGTCTAGACAGGGCTTTCACTACTTCCCTACAGAGTCATTGCTACCCCTGAGATAATACAGCCACAATGGAGGTAAGGTTTTGTTTTTGTCTTTTAGTAGAGCTAGCAACAGGCTGCAAGGCTGTGAAATAGGAGAGAGGCATCATCAAGAAGGGCTGACAGATTGTAGAAGAAAGGATAATCTCAGTAGACAACAAGACCATTAAAAAGGAGAGAGGGGTGTTAAGACCAATGGAGTGAAGAGATTAGCAGGAAGTAGAGCCATGAAATCAAATCCAGGGAGGTCCTGACTACCTCCCATAGGCCAACCTAGGAGCTCTGTGCCTGCATACAGCTGGGCTACGAAGACTGGGCAATGCCCCCACATGGGGTCTCGCTCTGGGTGTGCCTTGACCCATGGGGCTGGGGGGCAACACCTTGATCTCAGAGCCTGTGCTAGGCCAGATTCCCCTTCTCCAGGGCAGTGGGAGCCCTAACCCACCCCTGGCTCTGTGTCCCTGCAGGAAGCCGCTGCCTGACTTGGAGGGGCGGGTGACAGCCACGATCCTAGACCAGCGACTGCGGGAGCAGCGGGTTCGGCTCCTCCGTCGGGTGGCCCGGTGCGCTGAGAAACTGGGCGCAGAAGCGCTGGTGGCCCAGGCTCAGGATTGGCTGCAGCAGCTGGCCGCCGTTGCCCACGAGGTACATCCACGGCCGCCGCAGCCCTGGGGGTCGGGGGGCCGCAGCTGGCTGCTGACGCTCTCCCACCCTCTGACACCAGCCCCAGGTCAGCATCCCTGACGTGATGATCTGGCTGCTGTGTGGCGAGCAGCGCGTGGCCTATGCCCGGGTGCCAGCTCATGATGTCTTGTTCTCCAAGGCCGGGCCACGCACCTGTGGCCGGCTTTGTGGGAAGACCCACACCCTCTTCCTGAAGGTATGGGGCACCCTTGAATCCCTCCCCGCCAGGGCACTCCAGGCCCTGGTGAGCACTGCCCTGTGCTGAAGGGGTCCCAGAGCTGAGGTCTGCCCCCGCTACTCTCCCCAGAACCCTCAAGGTGCTGGGCAGGATGAGGCCGGGCGGGGGCAGCTGCGGATACGGCTGTGGCTGGGGCTGGTGACTAACAGCGAAGCCTTCAAGCGGTGCTGCGAGGGGCGGGTCCAGGTCTATGCCGAGACGGTGAGAGGGGCATAGAGCCAGCCTGCACCCAGGCATGGCCTGACGGGCAGCAGGCAAGGGTGGGGCACCGTGGGACCTCATGCTCGTCACGTGGCCCACACCATGCAGCTCACCACGGCACCGTGGCCAGGACTGCTCTGGCTCAGGCCTGGATCTGACATGCCCCTTCTCTGCAGTATGAGAACCAGGTGAAGGAGCTGGGCAAATGGGGGCCAGGGGAGCTACCAGATGCCATCTGGTTCTCCGACATCACCGGCAGGCTGGGGCTGCCCATGGACCGGTTCCAGCTGCCCCGGGGCTGGCGCTGGGCAGGGGACTGGGCTGTGGAGCCACAGCGCAGGTGAGGCCAGGGATCTCCCCCTGCTCTCACTTGGGAGTAGGGAGAAAGGGGGTGGCTAAGCTGCAGCCGGCACCTCCAACACTGCCCGCTTCTTCAGGCTGCTCCTGGACGCAGAGACCAACCGCAGCGAGGTGCTGGAGGAGGTTTATGAGCAGGAGAACCGGCTCCCGGGGCAGGACTGGGCACCTGGCCCTGTGCCCCACACCAATGCTGTGAGCAGGGGCCACTGGGCTGGGGATCCCATCATCCCAGGGTGTCAGCCCTCCTCCCCAGCTGCAGCCCACCCCATCTGGGGGTACTAGGGGCATCGGCCTCCTCTGTAGGGCACGATTCCTGTGCTGGGAGGGCCCTTCACAGAGACCAAACCCATGTTGTCATCTCCCTTCACAGGCTGGGGTGCCCGTGCCCCCGAAGGAGCAGGTGCCATGCCCGCGGGGCTGGAATGTGGAAGATGACTGGCATGTGGAGGTGAACCGTGCGGTGGATGATGCCGGTGAATGGCCCTTGGCTTTGCCCCCTCACAGACCGCGAGGATCAGGGTCCCTCTCGGCCCAGCCCCACAGGCTTATGGGGGGCTTAAGGGAGATGGTGGGAGGTTAGCCCAGTGCCAGAAGGCCATGGTTGTCTCCTTCCAGGCTGGGAGTATAGCATGGGGTCCCTGCCATTGACGTGGGCCGCGGCCGAGAAAACGTACCACACACAGCGGCGCCGGCGCTGGCTGAGGCGGCGCCAGCGGGAGCTGAGTCCCCGGCGCCAGGCGTGGGAGATAGCCTCCTTCCTGCAGCTGGTAACAGGGTGGATGGGTGGTGAGGATCCGGCCTCTCTGCCTCCAGCATCCCTGGTGGTAGATGGAAGCAGGCGGCTGGATGCCTGGGACGGCTGGGGGCTTCACCTGGGTGTGCCCGTCTGACCCAGTTCTGCCCACAGCATGTTTCTGAGGAAGCTGCAGCCTTGGAGAACGAGGATTATGGCTGGGAATACTCTGCAGAGCCAGATGGGAAGTTCCACCTGCACGCCCAAAGCAGTGATGAGTATCGCCGGCGCTGCTGGCACCGCCGGCTGGTCCCAGCCCGGGCCTCTCGCGCGGCCTCCATCTTTCTCCTCGAGGGCTCCCTGGTGAGTGCTAGGGGACCTCTGCTTCTCCTGCCGCGGTGGCTAGCCCTGCGTGAGTACTCATGGTGCCTCTCTGGGCCCAGGGCACGGAGCCAACAGGCAAAACTGTGGAGACGGGCAGCAGTGAGGTCGGGACACAACAGAGCCCTTCGCAGACCCTGCTGCAGCTCCCCACACCCCTCATCGTCTGCATCTTCTCCCGTGAGTCCCTGCGCAGGGCATGGCTGGGGTGGGGGTAGGGGAGCACTGGGAAGGGGTGAGAGCCACGAGCACTCCCCTCTCCCCCACAGACCCCACATACTACCAGCTGCGCTGCTACATCTACCAAGCCAGGGACCTACTCCCAGGCAGTGTCAAGACTGCAGCAGGTAGGTAGCACCCTGTATCTCCCCCACAGACCCCATGCCCTTACACCTGTGGCCTTGGGGTGGCCTCATGGACCTATTGTGATGCCCCTTGGTAAATCCTTGGGGCAGCCTGACTTTGAATCTGTCCAGGTCTGGCCCCCTCAAGCGTCTCTTCTGGAATGAAGAGGCTAGGCCTCTTTAGTTTCTCCTCTTGGGAAGCCCCTCCGTGTCCCTGATCATCCTGTTTGCCCTTCTCTGCACCTTCTCTAGTTCTTCTGGATCCTTGGAGGTGTGGGGACCAGAGCTGGGCAGAGTCTTTGAGGTGGGGCCTCCCCAGGGATTTATAGAGGGGTATCAGGACACTTTCCATTCTGTTTACAGCTCCCTTCTCCATCACCCTTGACATGTTGTTTGCCTCTGATGCCTGCTTAGCTCTGAGCTGATGCATGTAGCCACCTGTCCATCATGACTTCCAGACCCCTTTGCTGCATGGTAACAGCTAACACAGAGCCCATCCGAGTGCAGGTCGAGCTGAGGCTAGTTTTGCCCAGGCGCCTCCCTTGACACTGATCTCCACTCAATTTAATTTGTCCCATTGGTCATTTGGACTCATGTAGACTGCCCATTTACATTTTGCTCTTTCTCTTGGAGCCAGTTTCTAATCCATGCATGGATGTTCCCTGCAATCCCCCGACTCCCTCTCTTTGTTAAAAGCTTCTGATGGGGGACCTTGTCCAAGGCTTTCTGGAAGTCCCAATAGACCATGTCAGCTGGATCACCCTGATCCACCTGCTGCTTGACACCCTCAGAGAGCTCTGGTGAAGCAGGCTTGCCCTCTGACAGTGCCAGGCTGATTCTTCCCAAGCAAGATGTGTTCATCCATATGCTGAACACTTCTTTCTTTTCTTCTTGTTTCTACCTGTTTCGCTCCATGGAAGTCAAGGTTGCTGCCCTGTAGTTCTCTGAGACTTTTCTAAACAGGGGAGTCACATCCGCAACCTCCAGTCCTCTGGTATCAAAGCTGTTTCTAGTGCCCAGTTGCACTAGGACAGTTAGGAGCTCAGCAATTTCCAATCTGAGCTAGTTCAGGACCCTGGGGAGAGAGGCTGATCCAGTCCATGGCAGATCCAATGGGTGCTCTGGAGCATACAGGACCCCCCACTTGCTGCTGCCAACTGATGGGGTTCCCTCTCCCACCCCAGACCCCTTTGTCCATGTGGCCTTTCTGCACGTAAGCCAGCACACATGGACAGTGCCGGACACCCTTCACCCAGCCTGGGACCAGACATTGCTCTTCCACCACTTGCTGCTCTATGGGGACCCCAAGGCCTTGGCCCAAGACCCCCCTGTGGTGGTGCTGGAGATCTTTGACCAGGATGTAGGCGTAAGTGCGGCTGTCAGGGCTGGGGCTCAGGTCCACAGTTCCATGGCCTCATGGTTCCTCTTTCCAGGGCCAGGATGAATTCCTGGGCAGGAGCATGTGCCAGCCCACCGTGTGCCTGCAGCCCAGTGTCCGACACCCACCCCGGCTGCAGTGGTTCCCCATCACTTGCAGGCAGCAGCAGGCTGGGGAGCTGCTGGCTGCCTTTGAGCTGCTTCTAGAGACGGAGGTGAGGGAAGGGGCTGCGGGCTGGGATTGAGGGGCACTGGCTGGGCCTATTCCTGCTGACCCCCAGCTCTGCCTCCCCACAGGATGGGGCACTGAGCCGGCTGGCGCCCCCACCGTGGCAGAATGGGCACCACATCACACCTGCTGAAATCCGGCCTGCCGTGCGCCCAATGGCCATCGAGGTGAGTGAGGCCAGAGGGAGGTTGGGAGGGGCTGCAATGCCTAGCAGCTCCCTGACCTATGTGCTGGATGCTGCAGGTGCTGGCGTGGGGGCTGCGGGGCCTGGCCAGTTTCAAGTTGCTGCCCGTGGTCTGCCCGGCACTGACCGTGGCGTGCGGGGGGGTCTCAACCACCACGGCCCCGATCCGTGACCTGCAGCACCACCCCAATTTCCCCCAGAACGTCCTGCTGCTGCGTGTGGTGAGCTGTCTGTCTGTCTGGACTGGCCTCAGCTGCCTGTTGAGGACCCCCATGCCTCGTCTGTCTGTCCGTCTCTAACCCCACACCAGGCCTTGTCCAGCTGTCCCTCACCCTGTGCCATGCCTTGTCTATCAGTGTATCTGTCCCTGGCCCCATGCCAGTCCTAGTCCATCTGTCTCGCAACAGATGTGCTTGTCCATCTGTCCTTCTGTGACCTCGTGCCAGGCCTCCCCCATCTGTTTGTCTTTCTGTCCATCCATCCCTCTATCCCTAGCCCTATGCCAGGCTTTGTCTGTCTGTCCTGACCCTAGGGCCAGACCTCACCTGTCTGTCTGTGCTTCCATGCTGGGCCTTGTCTGTGTGTCTGTCCTGGACCCTAGACCAGGCCTCGCCTGTCTGTCCCTCTCCCTGCCCCTTCCCCAGGTGCTGCCTGTGAATGATGACTATGCGCCTGCGCTGGAGCTCAAGGTCATCGACTACAGGGACTTTGGCTACCAGCCCGTGGTGGGGCAGAACTGCCTCCGGGACCTGCACCCCTTCCTCTGCCAGCCCCAGCCTGGGGGTCTGCACCTCCACCTGCCCCCCCGAGGTAACCCCCTCCAACCTGCAAGTGCCCCTCATGCCCGATCTGCAGCCCACCTATACCCTTAACTCTGTGTTCATCCCACCATACAGGCAAAAGCAAGGGCTGGATCGCCAAGGTGAGTGCCTCAGCCCCACACCATGGTGACCCCAAAGCTCCCTTGCCAGGGGAGCCAAGCAAGCCACACTTCTCTGGGACCCAGCAGGGAATGAGGGGGCTACTCCATTGCCCAGGGGGCTGCTGATTTCCTGGAGTGACGCATCCTCTCCCCCTCTCCCCGCAACAGGTGCTGAGCCGTGTGGCCAAGCGGACATGGGGTCGCTGGGTGTTGAGGCCAGCACAGGTGAGCAGAGCTCCTGGAGGGCCACGGGCATGATGGGCACTGACCCATGACCTCTGACCCCTGATCCCCACCAGGCTGATGGGGCAGAGGAGGAGGAGGAGGCTGAGGCCGACTGGTGGAGCCGATTCTATGCAGCCACGGGTGACCTGACCAAGAGTGGGGAGGCTGTTGCAGCACTGGATCCCCTCCAGGTGGGTACAGAGCAGGTACCATGGTGTCTGCCTTGCCCCGAAGGGGAGCATCCACACCAGTCCTGCCCCTGCCTCCATGGAGGGAGCTGCCAGCACAGCGAGGGCCCCATGCTTGTCCCACTGCACCCCAGAGTGGCCGCATTTCGGCCGCTGCTCCGGGGCTGGAGAGGCCTGACCTAGCCACACATGTCCTATCCTCCCTCCCCTCCCGTCCCCCCATGGCAGATATACAACTGTGAGCTGGAGGCTGTGAAGCAGTTTGAGGGGCTGCAGGATTTCTGCCAGACCTTCCCGCTGTACCGGGACTGCACAGAGCCTGGGGATGACCCACTGGTGGTGGGAGAATTCAAGGTGAGAGGGCTGAGGCTGTCAGCTGCTCTGTGCTCTGCTCCCTGCCACGTGCCTCCTACCCATCAGCTGGTCTGCTTTCTGCTTCCTTCCGTGTGCCCCCTGCCCCATCTGCTGCTCTGTTTTCTGCTTCCTGCCTTGTGCCACTTGCCCCATCATCTACTCTGCTCTCTGCTCCCTGTCCCACCCAGCTGCCACTCTGCTTGCAGGGCCTCTTTCGGATCTACCCGCTGCCCGAAGACCCTGGAGCACCGCTGCCCCCACGCCAGTTCCAGGAGCTGCCCCCAAGCCAGCCCCAGGACTGCCTGGTGCGGGTCTACGTGGTGCGAGCCTTCAACCTGCCCCCCAAGGACCGCAACGGCCTGGTAATGCACAGGGGCTTTTGCACAGAGGCTCTTGCATGGGGACCCTTCCAGGGGGGTTCTTGCACATGGCCTATTGCATGAGGGTGTGCAACATGGGGTGGAGTGGAAAAGGGCCCTGGCCCCCCCTCAACTCATCCATGACCCCCCGGTGCTTGTCTCCCACAGTGCGACCCCTACATCCGTGTCACTCTGGGCCAGACGAAGCTGGGGGATCGGGATGACTACGTGGCCAACACCCTGGAGCCCATCTTTGGAAGGTGGGGCTTGGGGTTGTGGGGTCTGGGAGCTAAGGGGAGATCAGGGGTCTGGGAGCCAGGGACCTGCTCCCACTCTCATTCCAGGTCAGGGGTGGCTCCCCAGGTGCCCAAGCTTTGCCAGGGGGTAGAGGGGGGATCTGGCCTAGCCTGGACTACCAGCGTGTGCCCCTGTGCTTGCAGGCTTTTTGAGCTCTCCTGCCACCTGCCCCTGGACAAGGACCTGTGTGTGGCGCTACTGGACCGGGACATGGTGCAGCCTGACCAGCCCATTGGGTCTACCACCATTGACCTGGAGAACCGCTTGCTGTCCCGGCACCGTGCCCACTGTGGCCTGGCCCCTACCTACCGCCTGTGAGACCCCCCACACCTCCCCACAGGGCCTGGGGATACCAGCCAGGGCTTCCCACAGGTCCGGCTAGCTCCACTGCTGCCTCAGTTTCCCCCACACCTCCTTCACTCACCCCAGTCCACCTCCAAACCCACAGCCCTCTGCCCCCACTCAGCCCAGTCAGTGCCTCTCACTCCCAACCTGCAGCACCCCCACCCACTAGTGCCCCCCGCTCCTGACTTGCAGCTCCCTGTCCTCCCAGCCCTGCCAATGCCTGTCACAAGGCAGGGAGCAGAAAGCTGAGCAGCCAATGGGGCAAAGAAGGGGTGGGGGGCATGGGCCTGCCTCAGGGCTATCTAACTTGCCCACCCCTGGTCTCCACAGCTCAGGCCTGGGGCAGTGGAGGGATCAGATGCCCCCAACACAGGTGCTGGAGGAGCTGTGCCGAGCACAGGGCCTGGTGCTGCCTGAGTTCAGTGAAGACGGCCGCCAGGTTGGCTTCCTGGGCCGCAACTTCTTGCTTGCCGACTTCGGTGAGTGCTGGAGTGGGGGAGCTGGGATTTGAGGGGTGGTTGTTCCAGCCTGAGGGCCCTGGTTCCACATGCCCTGTTGCCACAGAGCGAGCAGTGCCAGCACCAGCTCTGCGGTACCTGGGTCCCCCCCGTGAGCGCCTGGCACTGCACCTGCTACACACCTGTGAGCTCGTGCCCGAGCATGTGGAGACGCGGCCCCTCTACAGCCCCACCCAGCCTGGCATCCCCCAGGTAGGCCTGGGTGGGGGGCAGCCAGAGCTGGCCCCAGAGGGGGCTGGGGTGGGGGCAGAGCAGGACGGGGGTATGGATGGCTTGCTGGTGCCCCTCACTCCTGACTTGCTGGTGCCCCCGCCCAGGGCAAGCTGCAGATGTGGGTGGACATCTTCCCTGAGAGCTTGGGCCCCCCTGGTCCCTACATTGACATCATCCCCCGAAAGCCCAAACAGTGAGTGGAGCAAGCCCCACACCATGGCAGATTGACCAAGGTGTCTGGGAAGGTGGGAGTGGGGGCAGAACCCAAAACCGGAGAGCCCCCTGGGGGGTTTCTCTTCTGCGAGGGCCCTGCTGCGCCCAGAAAGGAAGGTTTGGGTGCTCCCCACTCACTTTTCTCCACACCCTGCCCCAGGTATGAGCTGCGCTGCATCGTGTGGAACACGTGTGATGTGGAACTGGAGGAAACAAATATCATGGGGGAGCAGATGAGCGACATCTTTGTCAAGGGGTACAGTGCCCCTCACTGCTGACTCAGCCCCCTGCCCTTTCCAGTGCAGCTGGTGCCTCTCGCTCCTGACCCATGACTCTGTGCCCGTTGCAGCTGGCTGGATGGACAGGAGGATGCGCAGCAGAGAACGGACGTGCACTACCGCTCGCTGGGGGGTGAGGGCAGCTTCAACTGGCGCTTTGTCTTCACGCTGGACTACCTGCCGCTGGAGGGTGTCTGTGTGCTGCCCCGCAAGGTGAGGAGCTGTTGGGGCAGTACCCCCTGCGTGTGGGGAGGGGGATTGGCGTCCAGTGGGGGCTATGAGGGGGTCCAGCCACACTCACCCCCATCCCTGGGCTAGGAGCACCTATGGAGCCTGGACGAGACAGTGCTGAAGCTGCCGCCCAAGCTGGTGCTGCAGGTCTGGGACAATGACAAGTTCTCAGCTGACGACTTCCTGGGTGAGGCCTCTCCCCTGCTCCCTGCAGCCACAGGAACCCTGTGGGGGCCACAAGTTGGGAGTGAGGGGTATTTGCAGGATTGGGACTGGGGGCTGGTCCCCAGGGCACTGATCCCTGTGGCCATTGACTGCCTATGCCTGGGACGGGAGGCTACCACCCCTACAGCCATGAGCACCCCTAGCCCACATCCTCCCCCCCACCACAGGGGCCCTGGAGCTGCCGCTGACCCAGGTGCCGCGCCCAGCCCAGCGCCCCTGTGACTGCACCCTGCGGCCTTCACGGGACCCTGGCACCAACCTCTTCCGCCAGCGCAGCTTGCATGGGTGGTGGCCCTGTGCCAGCTACAACAAGGAAGGGCACCCACACCTGGCGGTAGGTGGGTGGGGTGGGGCTCCCAGCACCTCCCCCAATGCCTCGGTTTCCCCCTCTGTACCTCAATGTCCCCCTCTGGTGCCTTCATTTCCCAGGGCAAGCTGGAGCTGACACTGGAGCTACTGACAGCCAAGGAGGCGGAGGAGCGGCCAGTTGGCCGGGGTCGAGAGGAGCCCAACATGTACCCCACACTGCAGCCACCGGTGTGAGTATCAGCAGTGCCCCCAACTCCTACCAGTATAAGACTGGGAACACCCCCCCCCCCCAAACTGATGCCCTCCTATTGCCAAACCTCTCCTCCCCCGAGCAGGCGCCCAGAGACCTCGTTTCTGTGGTTCACCGCACCACTAAAGACCCTGCGGCACATTGTGTGGCGCCGGAACCGTTGGCGGGTCCTAGGGGCCCTGGCCTTACTGCTACTTGCCCTGCTTCTCACCTCCTTTGTCTACGCTTCCCCGGTGAGTCATGGGCTGAGCTGCGGCCTGCAGTGGCCATGAGAGGGGGCAGGCCGCAGCTAGGTGCCATGGTGCAAGCTATGGCTGGGTGCCACAGCTATGTTTCCCTGCAGCGCTACCTGGCCATGAAGCTCATCAACCCCTTCCAGAGCACCCACTCCTTCGGCAGCCTCAAATCAGCGCTGGGGAGCAGTGGCCAGCACTGATGTCCTTGTAGTGGCGATAGTGCCTCCTGTCCCTTGCCATGCTCAGCCCTGGCTGATGTGAGCCTAGAACTGCCTTCGGGATTGTTGCAGTAGCCACCCAAGCCTCTATAAAGGCCCAGTGTGGACACCGTATGTCATGTGTGTTGGTATCCTGGAGCCGGGGTAATTGTTTCCAGACATTTAGGGAATGCCAGGCAGGTGGGACCGACGTGGTAAGTCTCCACCTGTCACCTCCATGGGCAAGAGACACGTGGAGGTGGGTGCTGCATCCTTGAGACATGGGACTGGGCCTGGTGCAACAGCCCCAAACCTGCTGGATTAACCAAACCGTAGTGTCCTTGCCCACTGACAGCTAGGGTCTGGTGGTGTTTCCGTTACCCACATGGCGAGCATGGGCGCTTAACAAAGCCAGACTGAGGCACGGGATTGGGGCACTGGTTGGTTTACTCCCAAGCCCCACCCCCACGTACAGAGGCCTGATGCCGGGAGGGCTGCGCTATTGCCTTGCTGTGTTGTTCCCCCGCCGCCACCTCATAAAGGCTGTGAACAGTGGAGGCCACATGGATGTACGTGGGGGCAGCTCCCCACCCTCACCCTGATAGCAGGCCCTTCTCCAGCAGCTGGGGCCATGGTAAGAGTCTCCATCCATTCAGACTCTGACCCTCCAGGCCTTGAGGTAGCGTCACCCGTTGTTCCTCTCGGCACTCCGACTGAGGCAGGAGCTGCTGAGCCAGGCTTCGGGGGCAGCTGTGAGGCTCTGACAGCAGTGCCCAAAGGAAGGAGGCCAAGGCAGCTCCCCCAGACAGCAGCATATTGGTCCCAGTAGTTCACAGAGCTGGGCCTAGCACCCAGGGTGGTGGGGTGGACTCGGTGCAACTGTGAGGGCCCTGGCCATGTCCTAGACGTAGGGCCAAAGTTCGAGGCACTGATGGCAGGCGCTCAGGGACAGGGGAAGCAGCAGCTCCAGGCACAAGGCAAAGACCCAGGAGCATTGGGATTCTGGTGCAGGAGCTAGGGGCGCACTGGCAGCACTTAAGCCCCTATGCTGGCCATAGCTCAGTAGAAGTGCTTGCGGCTCTGCTCCTGCCACTTGTTGTAGACTATTATGCCAATAACAACAGCAAAGACAGCGGCCACCAGGGAGAAGAAGACGATGAGGAAGAGGGCCAGGCCGCTCATGGGCTCCAGTGGCACGTCCACTGCAATAGGCAGGTGATGGCATGAGCCTGGTGCTGCCTGCTGCCCCCTGCCACCCCCCACCTCCCCCACTGGATCCTTGAGATCCCATGCCAGCCCTGCAGAGAGGCTTGGCTGGGCCCTAAGCCCTTGGTGTTGGGCACATGGCTGCAGCCTCCTTCCCTCACTCACAGCCGGGGAGCTTCATGTTGTCCACGACAGGCAGGAAGACCTCACGGTCCCATTTCTCCTCTTCAGGTGTGCGCTCCACTGTGAGCTGGTAGAGCTTCAGTGAAATAATGTCGTGGTTATCTGTGGGCACAGGAGGGCATGTGGGCACTGTACCAAGCTGTAGGCATGCCCCCAGGCATGGGGAAGCCATGCGTGAGGGACCCAGGCACCCAAGCGGCTCTTGCAGGCCAACTCCACCTTGCTTTGGTGGAAACATCTTGGGCTCCAGTAAGCGCCAGGTGCCACGGCAGTGTGTAATAGCTTGCTGGGCTGCTAGGACAGGGGGCCCTTGATCCCAGAGCACCTCATCCCTGCAGAGCCTGGCACTGGGGACAGGGGATCCTATACCTGAGAGGTCCCCGGTAACAGAGGAGGTGCCGAAATAGTAGCCTCGTGGCAAGCGCACACCCGGTACGTCAACACAGTCTCGCCACTCGTGCTTTCCGTCGATGTCTATCATGACCTGGAGGACAAATGGATAAACCAGCTCTCAGGTTGGGTCATGCCACGCATCCCACCCTAGACTGCTGCTGCCCCCCCGCCCCATGCTCACTGTAAGGCGCCGCTTGACGTAGCGGATGACAAGGAAGGTGTCATGGTCCAGGTTGCGCACCATGGCGGTGCAGCCACCCAGCTCTGTGGGGCGTCCATCGTGGTCATGGTCATAGCTCAGGGACCCATTATTCACCATGGCAGAGATGTAGGGGAACACACGCTGCAGTGGGAGGAGAGGAGACCTGAGCAATCACTCACACTTCACTGCTAGTTGGAGGGAGCAGGGCTTCTGGGCACAGCTCTGAGCTGAGGCTACCATGGCTGTAACCTCCCACCAGCTAAACAGAACCCCCCAGCTATGTTTATGGCCACCTGCCCCAGATGCATGCTGCTGAGAGCCCCCGTAGCACATTTGGCCTGGTGTGAGACTGGGGGAAGCCTGGCTGCAGGGATATGCAGGCCATGGCAGCCTCTAGGTCTGTACATCACCAGCCATGGGCTGCAGTCTCTCCCCTCCACCAGATGGCCAAGGGAGGGTGCTGCAAACTCCTCCCTCCTCCAACCACAAAAACCAGGGAAGCCACAGTCGCATGCAGGAGAGGTTGAGCGCTAGTGTAGCTCTGGCAGCTGCCCCCCTGTGAGTGGGTACCTGATTTCCAGGGGTATAGCGCCTCTTCTGAGCCTGAGTCCCCAGGGGGAGTGCAAAGCAAAAGAGGTACAGAAGCGAGAGAGTCACAAACTTCAGACCCTCCAAGAGAGGCCATCTCAGGAAAAGCAGAGCCAAGGAAAGCTGCCCTAGCCCTAAGACCCTGGCCACCCTTTCTTGGGGGTTCCTTCCAGCCCAGCCCATGGAGCCAGGCAGGAACCTGAGAGGCTGAATCAGACTCAGGCTGGGCTGGGAGAAGGGTTCCCAGTTCTCCAGAGTTGCTGATCTGTGTGCTGAAGTCAAAGGCAGCCAGACCCCAGGTCACAGAGAGACAAGGGATCCTGCCACACACTCCTGGATAAGGGCCTTCCCAGAAACAAGTGATACCTCTGTTTGATGCAAAAAGCAGCCAGAAAGATGCCCCTCAGCTCATGGATTCCCTACTGATGCCCCAGAGAGATCCAGACTGGAGGACAGGCCCAGGCTAGAGCAGAGCTCAGCACATGATGGGATTCAGAGGTCCAGGAGGCAATCCAAGGTGCTGGCACAGGCAGTGGGGGTCCAGGATATGCCTCCAGAGTTGAGGGCTCTGTGCTGCAGACTGGGCTCTACTGCTTCCCTCTTCCCAGCTTTGCAGTATCCCCTGCCCTCAAGGGATCAGCACTCACTCTCTCTTCTCCCCCAGCTGGCAGCCATGTCTATGTTGCTCTTGCTCTGAACATAGGAGGGGCCATGGGTGGCCACCATGCATGGACAAGGCACCAGAGGCGGCAGCGGGACAGAGAAACTCAGGAGAGAGGCAGAGGGCCCCACTCGTGCCTCCCAGTGCCCCTCACCTCCTGCTGCTTCTCCTCATTGGGATATGTGTCCACAAAGACGCCCAGCCCCAGGAAGTTATCCTTGCTCCCGAAGACGGGTCCTGCAAGAGAGGGGAAGGAGAGAGAGATTGTCAGCCATCTGCCACCCTATGTTGTTCTGGACAGGGCCCTGAAGTCACACCCCAAGGGTAAACCAAGTCACGAGCCCCATCAGGAGCCACAACCCAGTTCATCCCCCCTGACACGCACAGAAGCCTCCACTCGGCAGTGGTGGCATTCAAAGGCCAGTCAGACCACGTAGCTGAGGTCAGTGACCCAACCTGTACTGCTTAAGACAGAAGCTGTACCCTGGAGGCACATAACCGCACCAACTCCTGGCAGTGCTCTGAGCATCCAGAGCAGAGCGTAGCCACAGGGGGTCCAAAGCTGTAAAGCCAGGGGAAGCAGTGGACTCTCCATCACTGGAGAGATTAAAGGAGATGTCAGGCAGCTGCTGGGCCGGGATGATCTAAGCATCGCAATGCCTGTGTTCTGCTATGGGGCTTCTGGGCTTTGCTGGCTGTCCTCCCTGCCCCACGTAGCGGCAGACAGGGCGGGTTTAAACCTTTCCTAAAGGTACTGGGTGCTGGCTGCAGCCCGAGCTGGGAATGAGGACTGGGCTGTGGCAATGCTCCTCCTGGGACTCAACCCTGGGGGTTCCTGGCTGGAGTCTTGCTGTTTGCTCAGGCTCAGACTAATGCTGCATTGGGGTCTCCCCTGCTCAGACTGGTACAGATTGGGAGGGCTTTGCCTTCCTCTGTAGCGGGGGCAAGGCTTCTGCCTGGGATCATTTATCATCTGTTAACCACCTTTTACAGGACGGTGGCTGCCCTGGTCCCCGTTTTCCCTGCAGCAGGGTCGGGACCGATGTCTGGTGTGGTACCAGGGCTGATGATTATTTTGCGGAGAATTTAGATGACGGACATGTCTGGGAAGGTTTGGACGAGGCTGCCTCAGGCAGGGGGTTGGCCCAGCTGTGACTTCCGCTGGTCCCTTCCCGCCCCACTTTTCTTGTGAGTCTACAACTGTCTTCCCATGTTTCACCACCACCTTCCTCAAAGCCACTCCCTGGGCTAGCACCTGTCTGCATGCGGTCCTTGGTGTACCAGAGGGCGAACCCATCGCCGTTGAGGTTCTTCTTTCCCTGGCCATGGATCTTGAAGTGGACCTGCATCTCCCAGTCCCGCAGGTAGCAGGGCTGCGAAGTGGAGAGCATAGGCATGGTCAGGGGCACGTGGGTACCACAGGCCCAACGCTCCCTGGCTCCAAGGCATCACGGCCATGCAGCCAGCACCTTTACACCCAAGTGCCTGGTTTCCTCACAAGGCAATTATCCGCCAGCAAAGCTCATTAGGAGCGGGGAGTCCGTTAGATCAAGGAAGCAGGGAAAGTGAAGGGGCCAGAGTCCAGGCTGGAGCTGACAGCCAGCCCCTTCATCCCGCGCCGCAGCACTTACCACGCGGTTCCAGACGGCGCCCTGCCGGCTCTGCTGGTCAGGTGTCAGGCGGATGAACTGGGTCATGACCATGGCGTTGCCCAGCAGGTCCCAGAGCGCGGAGCTGGATGAGCCCACACCTGGGGGCAGGGAGGGAAGCATCTGCACCCGCTGTGGCCTCGGGGGCAGTGCCTGGCTCCCCCCAACACTACGGGCTCAGCCCCCACCCTGACCATCTAGCTGCCCCCCAAGTGCCCTCAGCTCCGCCCGTGGGAAACAAAGCCCCGCCCCTTTACCCTCAGTTCCAACCTGGGACTCCCTAAGCTCCACCCCGTTATCTCAAGCCCCGCCCCCAAGCCCACTAACCCCGCCCCCACCTCCCCCGTTCTCCCCGGGGGGGTCCTAAGCCCCGCCCCCACCCTGGTATGGCTTGGTGAGCGAGTGCTCGCGCTTGAAGTGCTCCTCGGTCTGCTCGGCCCGCGCCAGCGGCAGCGCCAGCGTCGCCAGCAGCAGCGGCAGGGCAGGGGCGGGGGCCAGGCGCAGCCCCACACACCGCAGCCGCCCCTTCGCCGCCATCTTGCCCGCGGCCCCGCCCCACGCGCTCATTGGTCGCCGGGGCGCCCAGCCGCAGCCGCCATTGCCCCTCCGCCACGGGACTCCGCCCCCCCACCAGGGCGGTGCAATGCCATTGGCGGAGGGCCCGCCAACCCCACGCTGGGTGGGAGGGGCGCTGCCGCGGGGCATGCCGGGGAATGGAGTGCGGATAGGCACTTCCTGTCTCGGCCAGCCCGTTTTAAAGGCGCTCAGGTCCCCCTCCTCCTCGGGAGTCGCCGGCGGGTGGCGATAGTGAAACAGTTGCCGGGCAGCCCTGATGTGAGGGGGTGGTTGCCTGGCAACGGACGGCGTGGTGATGGTTGCCGAGTGACCCCCCCCACCTGTCTTTTGCCATTGGAGAGGGCGGCTTAGGTTGCCGGTGACCCTGGTGTCAGTTGCTGGGCAGCGGTAGGGTCGCAGTTGCTAGGCAACCCCTGGTCCTGGTGGCATGGTGAAGGGTGCCGTGGTGTCAGGACTGTGGTCGCCTGGCGACGGGAGTAGCGGGCTGGTGGGGATGCTCGGGTGATGGTGGCTTTGCGTTGACGTGGTAACAGTTGCCAGGTAACCCTGGTGATGGCTGCTTAGCCACGCCATGGTACTGGTTGCTGGGCAACCCGCTCCCCACCCCACCCCCTCTCCGGGGTAGGGAGCAGGGGGTGCTGCCTGTGACAGCAGCGTTGAGGCGGGGGCAATGGCCCAGCGCCGCCACGGCTCCTCGGGGCCGCCTGCTCTGTTGCCACGGCAACACCATTCCGGGTACGGCACCGGTATAGCGGGGCGGCCCGGCTGCTCCTTCCCCCTCGGCCCCGGCCCCCTGCCGCGGACCGATCCGCCGCCTCGAAACAACAGCGCCTCCGGCCGCGACTCCGCTCCGCCCCCCGCATCAGGGCTGCCGCCCCGGCGGCTCTTCCCGCCCCTTTCTCGGCGGCGGCCCTGAGGGGCGGGGCGGGGCCGGGCCGGGGGGGCGGGGCCGGGCCGGGCGGGCAGTTGGCGGCGGCGGAAGAGGGCGCCGGGCGCGCCGCGGCGGGGGTCGCGGGGGCGGGCGCGGGGCGCCGCGGGGCCGCCGCGCGTGGTGGGCATGCGGCTGGAGCCGGACGCGCAGGCCCCGGGCCTGGCGGCGGGCGTGCAGGTGGGCGAAGGCAGCCACGTGGCGCTGCGCCTGTTCGGCCTGGGGCTGCCCGCGCATACCTGGGAGCTGGTGGCCTTCGCTGAGGTGCCGGGCAGCGCCAACGCCTCGGGGGCCGTCAATGCCACATGTGCTGCACCTTCACCTGACGTGGAGGTGGAGCGCGGCACCTGGGACGCGGGCGAAGCCTCGGCCGTGCTGCGCCTGCGGGTGCGGGCGCTGCGCAAGCAGGAGCGGGCCAAGGCTTACGTGCTGTGCACGCGGGCCGCACCTGGGCAGCCGTGGCAGAGCCACGCGGGCGCCGAGGGCCGCCTGGTGGTGGTGGAGGAGAAGCGGTCTCTGCTGCCCACGTGGCTGCAGGCAACGCTGCTGGCGGCACTGCTGGCACTGTCGGGCATGTTCAGTGGGCTCAACCTGGGCCTGATGGCGCTGGACCCCATGGAGCTGCGCATCGTGCAGAACTGTGGCACAGAGACCGAGCGCCGCCACGCCCGCCGCATCGAGCCCATCCGCCGCCACGGCAACTACCTGCTCTGCTCGCTGCTTCTGGGCAATGTGCTGGTCAACACCACCCTCACCATCCTACTGGAGGACCTCATCGGCTCCGGGCTGGGCGCTGTGGCTGCCTCCACTGTGGGCATCGTCATCTTCGGCGAGATAGTGCCGCAGGCTCTGTGCTCGCGGCACGGCCTGGCCGTGGGCGCCAACACTGTCATCCTCACCAAGTTCTTCATGCTGCTCACCTTCCCACTTTCCTACCCCATCAGCAAAGTGCTGGACTGCTTGCTGGGCCAGGAGATCGGCACCGTCTACAACCGGGAGAAGCTGGTGGAGATGCTGAAGGTGACGGAGCCCTACAACGACCTGGTGAAGGAGGAGCTCAACATGATCCAGGGGGCCCTGGAGCTGCGCACCAAGACAGTGGAGGACGTCATGACGCCACTGCATGACTGCTTCATGATCCCTGCTGAGGCTGTGCTGGACTTCAACACCATGTCCGAGATCATGGAGAGTGGCTACACCCGCATTCCCGTCTATGAGGATGAGCGCTCCAACATTGTAGACATCCTCTATGTCAAGGACCTGGCTTTCGTGGACCCTGATGACGGCACACCGCTCAAGACCATCACCAAGTTCTACAACCACCCTGTGCACTTCGTCTTCCACGACACCAAGCTGGACGCCATGCTGGAGGAGTTCAAGAAAGGTAAGGGTGCCACACTGTGCCTGGGCAGGCAGGCAGAGGGTTTGTTGGGGGGGGTGTCCTGGCCTGGGGTCACTGGGGTCAGGCCTAGTCTGGGTTACCAGTGTCTGGTCTGGCCTGAGCTTAAGCTGATTGTGGCCCACCCTGGGGTAACTGGTGTTGCTGGAATCGGATAACTAGGGCAGGCCTGTTCTGAGCTACCCTGGGCCTGGCCTGGTCTACGATAAAGTGCATCTGTCTGGACTAGCCGGGCCTGGGGTAACTGGACTCTGGCCAGCCAGGGATTGCCCTCCCTCTAGATGCCTGGCAACTCCCTGCTGGGGCTCTAATATTAGAGGCAGGGACCTGGCACCTGCCCAGGGCCGGGGCAGCTCCGGCTCCTTAGAACCCCGAGCGTCTCTGCTGGGTGCACCTGTCAATTCCTGGGCTGCAAGGGGGGAATCTCCCTGGGTAAGGTCTACCCCACTCCGGCCCATCCTTTGGCTCCAGCCAGGCCTGGGTCCAGCCCCCTGAGGGTCTGTGCCTCAGCCTCTCCTGCATGCCCTAGCACACCCGAAAGTGAAAGTGCAGCAAGGAGAATAGGACTGACTTCCCTCACCCCGGAAGTAAAAGGACCTAGAGGGGGTGGGGGGCAGGGAGCTGTTAGGGGGTTAATTTTGGGGGGGCTGACGACACAACTGATTTTTCCCCCTAAGCAGACAGTTGCTGTGCTTTGATCTGAGCCTGGGGTGGGCACCCTGTGGACTGTGAGCAGGTTCTTAGCCCAAACTTGCTGGGGGTCAGCGATGCCCCAGCCTGTGATGGCTACATGATGTGGCGCGGCCCTGGCCTAACCCAATCCCTGGACTGTCACCCCCCCACCCCTCCCCAAGGAAGCCATGTGTGCCAGCCATGCCCAGATTTCGGGATTCTCTCCCCAGGGCGTTTTCCTGCTGGTTGGGGTCAGGTTGAGGCTGGCTTGTTTCAGGGATATGCTGTTCTGCTGGCTCAGCTCCACACTTGCCCACTCCAGGCAACATGCTTGTGCGAGCAGCCAGGTCCAAAGGTCCTGGTGGGCAGCTGGGAGCACCACGCCCCAGCCCCCTCCCCATGGTGCGGGCACAGCCGGGCAGCAGCCTCCACCCCAGAGCAGCTGGGGGATGTCCCTTTCTGGCCTCAATTTCCCTCTTCCCAACTGCAAGGACCAGAGCATACCTGGCTGTGGGGGGTACAAAAAGGGGAGGGGTTGGCAACTGGTGTGGTTCTGCCCACGATGAGCTCACTTGCTATGAATAGCCCCACAGTTAGTGTGACTTAAGCTGTAATTATGGGCGTCTGGGTGGCTAGGGGAGTGTGGGGGGCATCCACCCCAGCCTGGCAGGGCTCCCATAGCAGTTTGGAACAGGAAGTAGAGCAGAGGGGCTTGATGGGTTCCTTAGTGCCTATGGGGGTGGAGGCAGGGGGCTTTGCCTTGCCTTGCAGAGGGGGCAGTCAGTGCAATGCCCTGCAAGACCCCCAGTTAAGGGTCAGTCTCTCCCATCAGCCAGAGGAGGAAGCCTGGGGGTGGCTGCAGCCTGGCTGGCCCTGACCCGCACGGGGAGGGGACATGGGAGGATCAAGGCTGATCTCCTGGTAGAGTCCTCTACCAGCTCCACCTGGGAGCACCAGCTGGCCTGGGAAGGTGGGGGGGTCTTCACTGCTTCCTCCCTTGCCCCCCAGCCAGCTCACCCCACATGTGACCCTGCATCTGCTGTCTACATGAGGATTTTCTCTGGTCCAGGCCTAATCCCAGTTTAGAGGCCTGGCTGCCAGCCATTTTTGCTGGGATTACTGCCCCCCCTCCTGCCCCTCCCCTTCCCCCCCTAAGCTGGGTTGGTTGTGGGCACAGGTGCCTTGGGGGTCTGGGAGGGCATTGGACAACCTTGAGCTCCCAGCTGGTGCTAGACCCCTCCCAGCCTCTGTGCCAGTTGTGGCAGCTCATGCACCCCAGAAGCAGGTTGCATGGTGGCAGCCAGAGGTGTGGCAGATGGGTGAGGGGCCCATGGAGTTCTGGGTAGGGGCCCAGACTCCTGGGTTCTGCAGTTCTGGCCCCAGGGGCATGGGAGGATGGGGAGGCTCTAGATGCTGAGTTGCCTTGGTTGCTAATGAGGTGATTGCCCTGAACCCGCTTATTAGAGGGCCTGAGGTGGGGGGTGGGGTGAGAGTGAGTGGTGGGGAGAGTGCAGGCAAGCACTGTATGTGTGTGCTTTGTTTGTGCATGGGTGAGCACATGCCCTGTGTGTACACACTCTGTGTGTGTGCATGCACACACCTTCTGCTTGCATGCACAGGTGTGTGTGCACACATGCACTCTATGCATGTGTGCATTCACTGCGTGCATTTGTGCACAAGCACTCTGGGGGTGGAGGGATACACTTTATGTGTGTGAATGTACAGGCAGACTGTTTTCACATGTGGGCCTGTGGTCTGTGTCCTTGTGTACGTGGGTGCATGCATTCTATGTGCGTTTTTGTGCACCTGTGTGGGTGAGGAATCTCTCTCTGTCTCCACATTCCACCGGCTCTCTGTGGGTTTGTGTGTGGGGTGGGTGAGGAGTGCCCCTCCCACCAAT
The DNA here is from genome assembly GCA_030014935.1 of Caiman crocodilus. Lineage (NCBI taxonomy): Eukaryota > Metazoa > Chordata > Crocodylia > Alligatoridae > Caiman > Caiman crocodilus. The sequence goes on along the minus strand of JAGPOW010001890.1, from coordinate 3,971,575 downwards.
GTCCCCTGACCCAGGCCCATGCCTCCATTGCCCACGCAGGCAAGTCACATCTGGCTATCGTGCAGAAGGTAAACAACGAGGGCGAGGGCGACCCTTTCTACGAGGTGCTGGGGCTGGTGACGCTTGAGGACGTCATCGAGGAGATCATCAAGTCTGAGATCCTTGACGAGTCCGACATGTACAGTTAGGTCCACGCCCATGGCCCCACAGCCTTCCACACCCCCAGGGCCCCACACCTCCTCCACCAACCCTCCCCTAGTCCCCATGGTTTCCCCTAGCTCTCTCTGGGTCCTCAGCCCCACGCATCCCTCCCTATATCCGCTATGCTTCTTGACCCCACAGACTTGCCACCCCCACCATGGCCCCCATCCCTCCTGGGGCCCCAGCCCCTTCCCACAACTATCCTGCCAGGCTCTGTGGCACCCCACAACTCCCTCTGTAGCCACCCCCTTTCCTGCCTGAGCCTGGGGGAACATGAGGATGACTCCCCTCACTCACATGTGTGTTTGTGTGCGTGTCCTGCAGCAGACAACCGGAGCAGAAAGCGAGTGGGCCCGGCCCGTGCCAAGCGTGACTTCTCAGCCTTCAAGGACCCTGACAATGAGCTGAAGGTGAAGGTGTCACCCCAGCTGCTTCTGGCTGCCCACCGCTTCCTCGCCACCGGTATGTGCCCCCCTTATGCCCCTGGCCAGGCTGGTGGGCACTGCCCCCCCCCAGAGATCTCTGGCCCTGGAAACAGCTGGGCAAGAGGGTCACAGATGTCACCCCCCCCCCCAGATGTCAGGCCCCAGATGTCACCACAGAAATCCAACAGTCTTGTGTAGGTTCCTGCCATGCTATGCATGTATTCAGGCCTGGCTACTCAGAACTTGTATACGCATGGCACAGCCCTGCTTCCTGGGACGGACACACCCATGACCTGACCCTGCTAACTGGGATGTTCACATGCTTGGCCTTATCCTGATAATGCATATATGATCCAGCCCTGCTGCCTAAGATATGCATATGTGTCCCAGCCCCACAAAAATGGGGGGCCAATGCACATGCTAAATGGGGGTCACACACACACACATGTGCCCTGGCTCCACTGAACTGGGTGACTAAGACACGTGAACATCCCAGCCCTGTTAACCAAGGGTCATCCTCACACATGTCCCAGCCTGGCTTTGTGCTTGGTCACATGAGTCCCCAGCCCTGGGAACAGCCACGTTGGTGCTGCCCACAGCAATTACAGGCCGGCGCCAACCAACCCTGCCATTAGCTAGCGGCTGTGGCTGCCATGGGCTGTCCCTATTCTGCCTGGACATGCTGCAGCTTCCCCAGCCCTCCTCAACAGCTCCTTAGCAATTCCCTCCACCCCCTGGCAGAGGCAGGAGCCTGGACTCCTGGGTTCTGGCCCTAGCCAGGCCCCTGCCTGGGATAAGTCAATTCCCCCTCCCCAGCTGGGCAGCCCAGTGCCAGCCTGGTGCTGTCCCTCCCGCCCCCCAGCTCAGGGCTGGGAGCATGACTGTATTGGACCCCGTACATGCTCACATATGCATATTCTGCCTGGTGCCAGCACCCTGAAGCTCTGGGCCAGGAACATAACCATGCCAAATGCTGTACACACACACGTCCCTATCCTGGAGGTCCCATGGAGTCCCTGATCTTTGTCCCTCTCCCTCCCCCTCTCTCCAGAGGTGCCATTGTTCACACCCAATCTGATGTCGGAGAAGATCCTGCTGCGGCTACTCAAGCACCCGGATGTCATCCAGGAGCTGCATTTCGAGGAGGCTGACCGCCGCAGCCCACGCCACTTTCTTTATGTCCGTGGCCGCCCTGCTGACTGTTTCACCCTCATCCTGCAGGTCTGCATGGCCCAGGGGCAAAGGGAGTTAGGGTATGGGCAGGGCTTGCGAGTGGGGGTGGGGAGATGAGACAGGTCTGTGAGTGAGTAGTGAGGGACACCAGCAAGGTGGGGAGGGCAGGAGGCTGTGGTTTGGGAGTGAGGAGTGCTGGGGGGGCAATGCTGCCAGGCTGTGGCCCGCCAGCGTGGCCCAATGCACAGTGTGGCACATTCTGCTCAGTGTGGCCCAATGTGGCCGGCCATGGGTAGGCTGTGCCATGGGGGTTGACCTGTCTTGGTCCTGCAGGGGAAGGTGGAGGTGGAGGCTGGCAAGGAGAATATGAAGTTCGAGACGGGTGCCTTCTCCTTCTATGGTGTCATGGCCCTCAGCCCCCCACCCAACACAGGTGAGTTCCCCCGGCCTCTGCCTCCCCAGCCCTGCCAGTGCCCCTCATTCTTAACCTGCTGCGTGCATTTAGACGGGTGCTATCTAGCGGTTAGGTTGAGTCTTGCAGGTGCCAGCGTGTGGAACTGAGGTGTCCAGGTGGTTGCCCCCTCTGACCTGCTTCCTCCCGCTCCCTGCCCCCCCCCCCCCAACCACGCACTCCAGTCTGGGTATCTCTGGCCCCCCCCTTGCCCCTGTTGGTGTTGCTCTGCCCTTCCTCCAGCAGCCAGAAGAGGGCACCATGGCCTCTAGCTATCCCACACCTGGCCCATGGCAGCTTGGCTGCACCTGGGAGCACTTGGTCTTTGGACACATGGGGGGCAGTGGGAATGCAGCAAGCGGGGCCAGGCCTCAGCCCTGACTCCCCTGGAGGGCCACGGGGGTCTGGTCTGA
>JAGPOW010001890.1:3926096-3958076 GCA_030014935.1 Caiman crocodilus | reverse complement strand
TCATGATTGTGTGGTTATGGGAAGGCTGCTGATTGCACTTGTGTTGTGATCTTCTACTTGAAACCTTGGTTTTAGGCACTAGTGCAGGCTGTCCCTCAGCCCATCTGCACCAAGAGTTTGCACAAACTGCTCCTCCAGCACTGAGCCTACGCTTGCTTGTTTTCTCTCATCCAACCTAGATCTGGCACCACTCCTTCTACAACGAGCTACGAGTTGCTCCTGAGGAACACCCCACTCTCCTCACAGAGGCGCCCCTGAACCCCAAGGCAAACCGTGAGAAGATGACCCAGGTAAAGCTTCTATGTCCCAAAAGGTGGCTTACACCTGTGCCCTGTTAGAGCAGGGGCGGGCAGTTATTTGGGGCAGAGGGCCGCTTACTGAGTTTTGGCAAGCCAGCAAGGGCCGCATGACAGGCAGCCCAGAGAAGATGAATATTACTTTTCTACATTTTTAGGGGCCCCACGGGCTGGATAGAATGGCCTGGTGGGCCACATCTGGACCCCGGGCTGCATTTTGCCCATCCCTGTGTTTGAGACTGTCCCACAGTTTTACTGGTAGAACAAGATTATCATGGGGCTGGAAATGCAAAGTGGGAATAGTGATAGGAGACGCTCTTACTTTTTATGGGGCCACAGAAAAATCCTTAGTGCCTTGAGCTGTGAGGAACTAGATCCAAAGTCGCTGTGCTCCATCTTAGCTGTCCGGCATCCAGTGATGCTGGTGCCATGGGTTCAAAAATTGGACCACAGTGGAGTAGGTAGTGAACACCATCTTGAGCCCTCTCTTTGTTGGAGAAGTATGGCTAAGTCACAGGAGGAGCTAGTCCCTGTGTAGAAAAAGATGTCCTTAGACCTTACTCCGAGATGTGTGGGGGGGGGCATAGCCACATGAGAACAAGGAGGCCTATTTGCCTTGACAGTACAGCTCTGTGTAATGGGAGCAACACATGCAGATGTTGTGCTTTGCAGCAGCCTTCCCTGGCTACCCAGCTTAGTCCAACCCTAGTTAATGGGACATAGGACTCAGTCCTGACATTCAGGCCTACAATGTTGGGGCCATTGGCATAGTGTGGAACCCAAGTAACTTCCCCAGGTGTTTCTTCCACAGCTGGCACATCTGGCTTGTCAGCCTTCTTGTACATCAGTGCAGCACTTGCATTCCACAAGCCAGAACGTGCTGACACAGGCTTTTGAATTCCAATTCTTGGCAGATCATGTTTGAAACCTTCAATGTCCCTGCCATGTACGTTGCCATCCAAGCGGTGTTGTCTCTCTACGCCTCTGGCCGTACTACCGGTGAGTGCTTCTCCCTTCTTTTTATGCAGGGGCTTAGGACATAGTGACCTCAGCTTAATTTTGCAAGAGCCAGGAACCCACAGCTCAAATTCACAGGGAGCTGTCTCTTCTTAAGACTATCTAAATCTACTAGCGGACTGGCATGCTTGTTGGTCTCAGTTGCACACCCTGCATCACAGAGTGAAAGCAGTTTATGCCTGTTTCTACCTCTATGAGGCACGTGTGCTACCCCAGTACCAGAGCACCTCACCCTCTTCCACCCCTTGGAGAAGGGTGGTGCGATTATTGCTATGCAGATAGAGAACTGAGGCAACAAAAGAATCGGCCTCAGTTATATTGGGAGTCTCTGTTGGAGAAGAGAAGATTTCCCTCATTCTGCGCAAGTGCCCTAAGCTGTAGACCATCCTCTTCCTATACAAAGCTCAGTGTGTAGTGAGCTTATGTGGAAAAGAGCATGTTTCTCTTGCACACAGATGGTCAGACCAGCTCTGCAGCAGACCTGTCTGTGAATTGCATCTTTTTTCCCCTTGTCTCCAGGTATCGTTCTGGATTCTGGCGATGGTGTCACTCACAACGTGCCTATCTATGAAGGGTACGCTCTGCCCCACGCCATCATGCGTCTTGACCTGGCTGGTCGTGACCTGACAGACTACCTCATGAAGATCCTCACTGAGAGAGGCTATTCTTTTGTCACCACTGGTATTATCACTAGTTCTTACTCTCCTTGTGGTCTGGGTTCAGGAACGCATGGGAGACAGGCTCCTGGGATGTTGTAAAGAGAAGACCTTAGTGCCCAGAAGGGCCGGGGCAGATCCTGATCACGTAGCCAACACATGGGGACAGGGTGGGGTTGATCTCTGGCCAGATGAATAGAGACACTAGAGGTTCTTCTGCCTTCTTCTGTAGCACAGAGCATGGTTCATTTCCCAAGATCATCTAGGCATATCTTACTCAACAAATTTTCTGCCAATGTGGGGTCCCGAAGCAGTGATAGCACCCTTTGTTTCCCTTGCTCTCTTCATGGGATGCACTATAATGTTTAAAGCCTTTCGTGTTTTGTACTGAACTACTTTTAAGATTTGATTAATGTCGGTCCCACTTGGCATGTGGCATGCCTTGCGATGACAGTCCAGGCTAAATCACAGTCGGCTAGTTCAAAGGCTTCTGTCCTGTTTGGTGTTCTCCATCTGTGGCCCCTGAGCAGAGATGTGGGTGGCAAAGATCACCATGGGAAGACGTGGGTGGTAGGTGAGTGGTAGAGTTCACCAGCTTGCTCCTGTCTCCCACAGCTGAACGAGAAATCGTGCGTGACATCAAGGAGAAGCTCTGCTATGTGGCCCTAGACTTTGAGAACGAGATGGCCACGGCTGCTTCCTCCTCCTCCCTGGAGAAGAGCTATGAGCTGCCTGATGGGCAGGTGATCACCATTGGCAATGAACGTTTCCGTTGCCCTGAAACCCTCTTCCAGCCCTCTTTCATTGGTGAGAGCCCAAACCTCCCCACCCCTTTTCACTTGTCCAGTGTGGGTCTGTCCACCACATACCTCTCAGATCTTGGTCCACGTTGGAGGGTGTTGGCATCTGGGATTTGGTTCAGGTCTTCTTCTAAACATCTGAACTGATTCTTGTGGTGCTCTGCACCACTCTAACTCCTAGGACAAGAAACTTGGGAAGACAAGAGTAGCTACCTTCTTCCCCTCACCACCTTCTTGTTCTCCTCATGTGTTTCAAAATGGGACTGATGGGTAAACATTTCAGTCATGTGTAGTACAGTGCAATTCAATGTTTTGTTGTCTTTTGTTAATGAGAATCAGAGGATGAGGAGGGCTGGAGTCTGCTTCTGGCATGGATGCAAGATAATGTCATTGAACACTCTCAAAAAACCCAGAGCTTAACTACCAGACTTCAGTTGCAACGTTTTTGTTTGGTGTTGCAGGATGTAGCTGTAGATGTACATTTGCACTACAGTAGCTCTTCTGAGCGTGAGTTGCACTCCAGGATCTGGGCACCAGAGAAATGCACAGCAAAGAGACCAGTCTCAAAGAACTCACAGTTCATGTCAATTGAGTTTGCTGGTTGGATTTATATAAAGCATCAGGGCCCATAGTATCTATATGTGGGCCTCCGTAAACAGTCCACCCCACCTTTCAGATATGTGCAGATGACTATTCAGGGTGCAGAGGAAGCAGATTTGTTTCAGCACCAGTTTCTCATGCAACCAGTGGAGAAGCTCCAATGGACATGGGTGGGAGTTGGATCCATCTTTAGAGGTGCCAGTGAACCATTGTCAGAGTGTCCCAGCACTGACCATGTGCCGTTTCTACCCGCACAGGCATGGAGTCTGCTGGAATTCACGAGACCACCTACAACTCCATCATGAAATGTGACATCGACATCCGCAAGGACCTGTATGCCAACAATGTCCTTTCCGGGGGCACCACCATGTACCCTGGGATCGCGGACAGGATGCAGAAGGAAATCACAGCCTTGGCCCCCAGTACAATGAAGATTAAAGTATGTCTGGGTCCTTGGCTTGCTACTGAATGGGCTGGGCCTCTCTCTCCCACCACATATAGATATCTGTGTCCACCATCTCTAACGTGATCCTGCAGTTAGTTCAGAAACCCTTTAGAAGTCCACTTGTATCAGCTGGATTAAATCAAAATATCCATTGTAGGTCCTTACATTTCACCTCGCCTACTGTTAATTTCATTAACTGAGCATGGTCTGCTGCCATGGCGGATCCTCTTTCAGTTACAAAGGAAGGGCTGACATGGCAAATCTTTCTTGCATCCCTTTCCTCCGCCACAAACTGCTTAGTTTGGTTCAAACATTTCCAACTCCATTAACCTCCTTGTTAAGACATCGGGGTAGATCTTTCAAAGCAAATATAGGACTTTGAAGGGACTTGCTTATTGTTTGCATTGTGACTGCATCTATGAGTCCTGGTCATGGGATCCTCGTGTGCTAGGCGTTGTACAAACACAGAACAAAAATACAGCCCTGTCCCAAACAGCTTGTGTTCCTAAACCTCACAGGCATGTCTGAAACTCTCCCCTGTAGCTTATAAGGATTAGGAGGCAGTGGATATCGATTCCAGCCAGTGTATCCAAGAACAAAGGCTTGTTTGTTGCATGGGGTGCATTCCTGTTTGGGACTGAGCATTGTGGAGCCTGATTTGAAGTAGATGGAAAAGCCCATATCCCAGTTATTGGGAGTTGAGGATGCTTAGCATGTTGTATGGTCCATCCTGCTTGCCTTGCCATCCATGCTGTGCTGCATATCTGCGGTGGAGGCCCTGCAGCCTCCTTTCACCTTGTAACCAGAGACCTTGTGTGCTTTTTCTTTCAGATCATTGCTCCCCCTGAGCGCAAGTACTCTGTCTGGATCGGTGGCTCCATCCTGGCCTCCCTCTCCACCTTCCAGCAGATGTGGATCAGCAAACCGGAATACGACGAGGCCGGCCCCTCCATCGTCCACAGGAAGTGCTTCTAAGAACCCGGTGCTTGCCCTTTGGGACCCCCGGGCACTTCCCCCGGCTCCTTTTTCTCCTTTGGCAAACTCTTTCTAACCCTTCAAAATGCATTAAAACCTTTTCTCAAGCCTTCCCTGCGTGTTATACTTTGTTCCCTGCCTCACCTGTAGGTCGGGGCATGGGCAGTGCTTATGGGAGGAGAGCTGAGCTCAAGGGATAGGACAGAGGCAGGAACCAACACTCTTGACTTGGACAAGTGACCTGCTTGGCCATCCCACTGTAGAAGCCCCATTTGTTATGGTAATAAGCCTTTCAACATCCACCCCTGCCTACTGCACAGACCTCTTGAGGCAAGATTTCCAAATGTGCCCCATAATTTTTGCATTGGCGTGTGCCATCCACAACACTCATTTCCATAGGTAGATGCAGTCTGTTCATGTAGGGGTGAGGCTGGGGCACAAAAAGATGTGTGTTGAGCTGCTTGGTGAGGAGGGAGGTTGTTTCCATGGCAAAACTGCATGGACTGGGGGCTGGCGGGGGCATCCCAGAAGCTCCCCTGAGGCCAGTGTTTCTCCTCCTGAAGGGAGTAGGGTGTACCATGAAAGGGCAATGGGGACCGGTCTGGTGGGGCTAAAGAATGGGGAGGAGTTGAAGCTGAGTGAATCCATCCCTGAGCTGTCCTCGTTTGGCAAAGCTGCCACTTCTTTGGCATGAGGAGAAGAGGGCAGAGTTGGTACAGATGAAAAATGATAGGAGAGGAAGGCAGAAGAGAAACGAGAGGAAAAACTGGATCGAATGTGAATGTAAATGATCCTAGGTATCGGAGCAGGAAAACAATTGGGGGGTAGAACAAGATAGAAGGAGGCAGAGGGGTCCTGTCTGTCAAGGCCTTACTTGGAGATGGCGTGGAAAAGAAAGGGATAGAGCTAGCAGAGAACGTCTCATCCCGGCTTTCGATTTGTCTTGAATTTCTAGCAAAACCTTTTTTAGGGGGTAAGGGGAATGTCTGAATTGCTTATTTTTCATCGGGGTGGGGAAGGGGGAACCAAGCAAGTGAAAACCTGCAGCTCGTAGCTGAGAGGGTCTGGGTGTTCAGCCTGGAATGAGTCACTCTTGGACAAAAGTCAGGCCAGAAAATTCATTTAAGAAGTGACTTTGTGGATCTTCTGCTGTCCCCACTGCCGCCCCTTCCAGACCCCGTTTCAGCCAGCCCTCTCCCACACTATCTGCTGGCATGGTATCAGGAGGCAGATGCCGCATGCAGACAGCTCTGCTGTCTTCAGTGCACCTAGCCCAGCTCGGGGTGCAGTCTAGGCTCTTCTCCCTTTTTCGAATCATTTGGAAGAAGGTTGCAACGTAGGCTGCCAGCTGGCTTAGTGTTCAGACTCCACCATGGCTTTGTGAACAGAAATTGGCTAGCTGAATGCAGGGAGCAATCTGCATGCCAAAACAGGCAAGGAAGCGTGATGTGATCTCACCTTTTAGGGTGGAAATGGAGCGCTGTGAAGGGGTTCATCTCCAAGGACAGCATGGGGCAAACAGACAGGCTCTCGGCACAGCCTGCTCTAGCACTTATGCCCCAGAGTGCCACAATGCAAGCAGATCAACTGCCTTGATTTCTGCAAAAAGGGTATTTCTGTCCCTCCTGCCAGAGAAGCTTGAACAGCTGAAATTAGAAGCGACTTAAGCCAGGGAGCAAATAAAAAAAAAGAAAAACCCTAAAGGTGAATTATTTTTCTAAGAGCTCGCAATGTTTAAGCTGACCTCACAATTTTGAATGCTTGGGGCTGGCTGTCCTGGGTCCCATCACTTTCTCCAGAAGCCGCATAGAGTAGATCCAGCCAGAGAGAGGTTGGTGGCCTTGATGGACTATTGTTCCTGTCTAAGGGCAACACCTTTGTTCCTGTTTGATGCCACATGCTTGTGATCAAAGTTGATAAATTCTCCCATGTTCAGTCCATTTTTCTCCTTATATCTCAAGGGTTCTCAAGCAAGATAGGAACAGGGTTTGGTTCTGATCTCGGATACAAAAGTGCAAGGAAGTTAGCTGGCAGTTTGCACCTGTGCAAGGGAAATTAGGATACAACCAACTACTTTTTGTGCATCTTCTCTGCAAAATGGTGTCTAACAAGGCTGGGTCTCATGAATAGGGAGCTTTGGGCTCTTCTGTATGGAGAGTCGTACTGGTTCATTTTCAGGTGAATGCCCTTTTCAGGCTACATTAATAGGAACTCAAAACTTGGTGGATGATATCATTACTCTTGATGAGTGGTGGTTAGGCCACAGCTGAAATATTGCCCAGTTTTGGCTGCTGTGTTTGAAGGAGGAGGGGATGCGAAGGCGAGTGACGTGCACGATACAGGGGCTGGAATGTGAGCCATATGAGGAAAGGCTGAAGGAACTAGGTATGTTGTGTTTGGAGAAAAGGAGATGAAATGAGGACATGAGGGCAGCTTTCAATTATGTGAGTGGCTGCCATAAAGAAGCAGAAGGAAAAGCCTTCCTCAGGCGAGGAGAGATGGGTTTGAACTGCAACACAGCAGACTGAGACTACAGCCAAGACATAACTTGTTAAGGGGAGCTTGACAGTGGAATGAGGTAAGCCGTGGGATCCCTCTTCCTCGAGGGGTTTTTGAGGAGGTGCTAGGCTGGCATCTGTCTGGGGTGGGTTAGGAACAGGGCATCCTGCATCTAGCCAAGTGGGACGGCCTGATTTGGTTCAACTAGTGCAAAGGGTTTTGTGAAGACTGCAATGTAGGTTTAGCTTAAATGAATTGAGATGATTAATCCTGAAATGAACTGTATGGGCACTCTTCAGCTAGTGCGCACTAGAGTTAATTCCATTGATTTTGTGCTACATGGATACAAATCAAGTTTATATTAATTAAAGGCCTCTAGGTAGGGTAAAGGTTGCGTTTAGTTAACAGGTTAGCCAAAAACCCAGCCTTAAACTTGAGGCTTTTCAGGACATTTATTTACAGTGCTATGATCCTATTAACTGGTACAACTCTGTGTAGATCCAGATCGGGTGGATGTTTCTGGGTTGGAGATTTATCATTTTAATTTGTCCCGCATAAATTTTGCATGGGGCAAACTTCTGATTCCCCCCATTTATATACATTATATCTGTGTCTGTCTTAGCATCATGACAACAGCATTGGCTGGCATGCCCTCATAGCAGGCTGTGCACCATCTAATTATGGTGATGCAAAACTCGCACTTAATGTGAAGCCTGCTCAATAATATGCAATTATAACAAAATCAGCATCTCAAAGGGCTGCCTACATAAACTGAGATGCAATTATAAGTAAATCTACTTAAATCAGCATGTTATGTGATCTGCATAAACCAGCAAACCGTTAAAAAAGACCTACATCATGGCATTTACACCATTTATAAGATCCATTCTGGTCAGTACAAAATAATAGAATATGCAGACATTGTATCTGCATACCGCACCCTGGCCTATCGTTTAATCATTAATATTACGAGATCTATTTGATCAACTGCTGAATAAATGATTATGTTGTCAGGCAATCTATTAAGCTCAACACTGCAAAAGTCATTGTTACAACAGAGCCACATAATCTGTGCTAGTAAGGTTTAACTGAAACAGTGCATCATCAGCTACTGGCATAAGTATAGTACACTATTGGCGTATCATTATGATGATACATGCATAAATAGGCACGGAATTCTTAAAATGAATGCACAAACTAACATATCATTATAAATGCAATGCATAATAATGCTGCATAAATCAATATATTATTAAGAGTGTGTGCATAAAGAGGCAAATGCACCAATGGTATAATGCATATGCATACATATCACCATGAAGAAATTGGCATGCCATTACAGCAAAGCATGTATGAACAAGCATGTCATAATGCATGCTTAAATCAGCAAATGATAAGGGTGATGCATAACTGTTTATTAAAATTTGTGCGTGTAAGCATATCCTTACAATAATGATGAATAAATCAGCATAGGATTACAATAATACTGCATGCATTGGCATGTCATCGTTATGATAATAACCAATATGTACATTGGCACAGCATTATAATAAGATCAAATGCATACCTTGCTAATTTATGCATTTACTAGCGCATCACTACCCTGACCGACGCACGCATTGGCCTAGTTGACTAATACTCCATCAATGGCACATCCTTGACATACTAACAGATGCATCAATTGGCCTATCATGTAAGGCGCGTGAATTAGCACAGCATTACAGGGCAGCAACGGCGGTGCGACGCCATCCCGCATGCACATGTTGACATCATCAGTGCGTAAATTAGCATTTCATCAGCATCGGAACGCGTGCAGCCGTGTCTCAGAGCCCCGTTAGCAAGTGCGTGTATATAATAGTATATGTGTGTGGATATGGATATTAAGCAGGGGGTATTAAATGCGCACGTATATGTGTGTGTTTGTATATTTCCATTGTAATGGTGTCCTTGTTATAACGCCAGCCCCTTTCATGCATATTAATGTATGCGCGTATATCCATTTGTATTATATATGATCGTATATAAGCGTATACATTAATTGATGCACAGGTATTCATATATCCGTGCATATATAGGCTTAACACGCGTGAGTGGGCAGGCGTTATAATGAGAGCACGAGTATCATTTATAGAAGATATAAACAATGAGACGATTATAACACGCCGGCAGGAGCCGGGACGCACCCGCCTCATTATCATGTCATTTGCATACATTTGCATAGCAGCGCACCAGTCGGCCCGCCGGCGCGTGCGCGCGCAGGCGTGCCTGTCCTCACCGCGGGCCCCGCCCCCCCTCCAGCTGCGGACGTTGGCATGTGCGATGACGCCGCGGGGCGGGGCCGGGGGCTGCGCGCGATGCGGCAGCTGCGGCTGGTGCTGCGGCGCGGGGCGGCCGGGAGCAGCCCCCCGGCCCGCGCCGGCCCGCGCCTCGCCATCGAGGGCAACATCGGTAGGGCGGGCAGGGCTGCGCGGGACTCCCGGCTCCCTGCCGGCGGGGGGAGGGCCCGGGACATCCCAGCCTCCGGCTCCCTGCGCGCCAAAGCCCTCTGCCTCAGGAGCGCCCTGGGAGCCGCGAGGGGTCCGACCAGCGCCGCTCTGGCGAGGGGGAAGGGCTGGGGGAGGGAGGTAAGGGGAAGCCCCCCACCCCTGGAGGTGGGGAGTGACAGGGGTGCCCTCCGTGCCCTGCTCTCCTCGCCTTTCTCCTCCTGGTACGTATTTCTGAGATGGCTGACCAAGATACCCGTGCCAGGTGGGCAGCAGCGCGCCCCGAGCGAGCCCAAGCTGGGCGCCGGCTGCCGCGGTCCCTGCTCTTCCCTTGGCGCACGTTGCAGTGTTAGGCACGTGTTAGCGGTCGGTCGTCTTATGTAAAGTTGAGATGCCAGATGCGTCCGGGGTGGTTTGGAGAGGACTGATCCTGCCTCGGGCAGGGGGCTGGACTAGGTGATCTCTAGAGGCCTCTTCCAGCCCCGCTTCTGTATGATTTAAAGCCAGTCCTCCTTAACTGGAGGCTGGTTTATTGGGATATTAGTTATCAGGAAACAGCCCAAAGCAGCTGCCTGCAGCAGAGGCTACACCCCTCTCCCCCTTGCTGCTGGGTCTTGGGTCCCTCGCGATTGCTGCAAGTTGCAGACTCCCACCCCTCTGCCGTGGTGCGGAGGAGTCTTATACGCGTCAGGTACAGATGCCTGTGCTCCTGCCCGGCCCATTCCTCGCAGATAAGGGTCTCTTGGCCAGCTGAGTTGGGAGCAGCGAAACTGAGGCCTGGCTGGTGGCCACTGTTCTTTCTTGGGGTTAGCGTGGGAGCGTGATTGCTGCCCTGTGCCACGCAGCTCCCTTGAAACTGCCCCTTGTCATCCTCCTTCAGACCAAAGTGCTCCTGGGATCAGAGGACCTGTGAGGAGGGATGCTGTGAGCAGGGGTCTGGACTCGATGCCCTTGTGAGGGCCTGTCTGGCCTGCCTTTCCTCTGATTCTGAGGCTGAAGCTGTAGTGGGACGTGTTAATCTGAAACCTGTCAGAGCCAAAGAGGTGGTGTCATCTCCTGTCCCTTGTGCAGTCTGTATCGCCCAAATGAAGCATTTATTTATTCATCCCAGGCAGTAACAATGTAGATGAGTTTCCAGTCTCAGCTCTCTGTTATCCGTACTTATGCATAAACTCGGCGTGACTGTGGCACCAGGGCCTTGAAAGCTGAAACAAGCAGCGATAGACAAGCTTGTTTTGACGGCTCCTTAAAGTCCTAACGAAGCAGCCTCTCCCAAGACACTGATGATGTCCTGATTTTTGTGTCTAGTGTATGCAATAGTACAGTTCTATTGAGTTGAAACAGTGCGGTTTCAGCTATTATGAGACTCTTTTACATACTCTACTGCTAAATCTTGCAGGACGGTTGCTTTACGTGCCAGTTGGGGGCTTCTCTGTAGACAGGAGGGGGGTTTATAGAACATTTAGTTTGTTTGGCAGTGAAATAGGCACTGGTGGCATCGTTCACACAAGCGTTTTGTTGGCTGTGGTGTGTTAGTCTTGATAGACTGCTGGGTGGATCAGTGATTTCAACTAGATGTTACAGAAGTGGGGTGCCTTGAGATCCATTCTGGAGATCTGCACCATGTTAGCACTGCTAGCTGTGCAACCCCAGAGCTTTCAAATAGGCATCCATAGCTGTGCTTTTTTTTGAGTCTTTGTAACAAAAAACTACACTATTATTTTTCTGTAGGCAGAAAACTAAGAGCTGGCCTTCTCCAAGTGGGACCTCGAGTCTATCCAGGGGTGCCTTGAATCTAAAAAGCTTGAGACCCACTGGTTTGGTCAGAGATAGCAAACCCTCTATCACTTTTTTGCTCAAGGGAGTGTCCTCCTTGTATTCAAGTCAAAGAGGACCTGGGGTGGCATGCAGGATTGGATGCGTCTTCTTGCTCTGGGCACCCAACACTGACAAATGCCCCTGTGTTTCTTCTCCAGCGGTGGGGAAGTCCACGTTTGTCCGTCTGCTTGGCAAGGCATTCCCCGAGTGGTGTGTGGGGACAGAGCCTGTGGCAAAATGGCAGAAGGTTCAAGCCTTCAAACCCAATGAGGTGAGTCCATGAGTGTGGGTGTGGGTGGAGGGCATATCAGGATCCCCAGGGGGTATATCAGGATGAGATGCCCTCATTGCTTCACTTCTGACAGGCTTCAGAGGGGCTCTGCTTCTCAGCCGAATCAGCCAGATTCAGAGACTTCCTCCCTCACTGGGCGCCTCTGCCATTCCCTCAGCAGGTCTCATCATCCCAGAGCTTTGGAAACCTGCTTCAGATGATCTACCAGGAGCCAGCTCGGTGGTCCTACACATTCCAAACCTACTCCTGCATGACCCGGCTAAAAGCGCAGCTGGAGCCCCTGCCGGAGAAGCTGCTGAAGTCCCAGGACCCTGTACAGATCTTTGAGAGATCAGTATACAGTGATAGGTACGGTGCCAAGGAGCCCTGTGCTGTAGCCACCATGCTAGGGAGCTCTCCATTTGTCAGCAAAGTGTGGCAGTGCCATACTTGGTTGCTTTTTTAATTAAAGGGGAATCCATGTGGGCTTCCAAAATCCCTACTACACCTTACATATATTATGCAATTACAGAAAACCCTCACTATTTGCAGTTTCAAATATTCGCGAATGCTGAACCCGCTTCTTAAATACACTTACAGGAGCTCCTTGGGAGCTCCATGCTTGCTGCCGCTGTCAGAGCAGCCGTGCCCCCCACCAGCCACCGGAGGCACTGGGTTCATGAACATAGACAGCATTCATGAACGCAATGCCTTATTCACGGATTTCGCCATTTGCAGGGGATGTAAGAATATATCCCCTGCGAATGGTAAGGGTCACCTGTAACTGGTTAATCATGCAATAAATTTGGACTGGCCACACGTGCAAAGTAATTATCGCACAATAAAAATGACTGTCCAGCGACAGAAAAGCCAGCCAGATGCTGTTTAGTGCTTGCAGATGTGCAACCACTCTATCGCTTGCTTTTATCCAGCTTGAATTTGAATATGTTGCAGGGTCCCAACATGTGCCCTTCAGAAACACGGGTCAGGAAACTGTTGCATCTACTTGGTGAAACTTGTCTCTGAGCCATCTGAGCATGTGACAAGTTTATGTGCCCTCATGCTACAGGAAGTATTATCTTCTTCTATAGATGAGGCAGATGAAAGGCCACATTCATTGTTGCTCTAAGAGCTTGTGTTTTCCCTGGCAGAGCAAATGCTGTGGGAACACAGCAGTAGTATTTCACATTTGCCTTGTCACAGTATAAATGATGATACAAAGTACAGGGGGATGGTGAAGTGGGTGCCTTGAGATGTGTGCCTTGAAAAGTGATGTGGCAGATCTGAGGATTGTACCCAGGACTAAGACTGTTTCCATGCATTCCCCCCATTATGTATCTTGTAGAACCTGCCCAGGCCATGCCTTCAGGCAGGGGCTGCTCGAAGTGTGTGCACATGGGTGTCCTTCAGCGTGACTGTGCACCCCTTAAAAAATGGTGCCACTGACACTGTTGGCAGTGCCTGCAGGAGGTCACCACTTGCCACCCCTCTCCCCCCTGCTGCCAACACTGTCAGCGGCATCTGCGGGTGGTCAGCAATCCCTGCTGGCTGGTGGTGTTGGCGGGTGGTCACCAACCCCTGGTTGGTGCTCAGTGCCCTGCCCCCCACACCCTGCCAACAGTGCTGGCAGCATCTGTGGGAGTTCCCAGTTTACCACCACTGCTATGCCCCCCCAGCTGCCGGGGACATGTGTTTTTCTTGCCTTCAAGCCACTCAGAAACAAATCACCCACTCGGATGTCTGTTCTGGTGTAGCAAGGAATTGCACAGTGGGTCTGGCTGGAGCTGACTACACCGTAGGATGGAGAGTTCAGAGAGAAAACAGCTTGCTACCAAGAACAGACCCAGAGTTTCCTGGTGCCTGTGAAGGCTGAAGAGAATGCTGGGGACAAATCACATTTGCTCTTTGCTTTGCTGTGATTGCACCCTGTACCATCAGACAGTGCAAGTTCTCTGATCCATATGGTTCTATTCATATGTGGAACTCAGCCTTAAATGGCTATTGGGGGGAGGTAGAGAAACTGGTGACCTGTTAGGAGGTCCAAAAAATGGAAAAAAGCTCTTAAAACAGAAGGCAGGGCAAGGGGGCGCACCTTGGAGACTAAATAGCTTCAGAGAGGCATGAGCTTTCAGAGGTTGGACTCTTGCGATGCCATCAATGGACTTGCAGAAAGCAGTTGGGTACCCCTCTGCCCTTCCTTCTGCCAGACTTTAGGCCAGCACAACTGGTTACTGGAAATAGAAAGTGTACCAGGTGCGATGGAAGAGTCACAGGGGTCGCATTATCTCTGCCTGACAGTCTTGAATCCTCCTCAGAGCTCATGCTGGAGGTGCATAGCCTTCCCAAACATGGATGTGCTCTGTTTTCAGTTCTGCAAAACATTTCATTGAAAGGTTTATATAAAACTCCCACGAACATTCCCATTCATTATTCCTCAGATAAACCAAACTAAGTATGTGCTTTGGGCAGTTCAGTGCCATTCATGTTGTCAGACCAAGTCTCACGCTTTCCATCACAGTTGCTTGGACACTTGGAAACCTCCTCGACTGTGTTTTGTAGCTGCTTGTCAGATAGTGGGACTTGAAGTGTTTATACAAATGATTCTTAACCAGGGGAATGGGAGATGCTTTTAAGTACTCTGTGGGATGCTGTGCAGTATTAGCACTTTGTACACATCTACATGTGATACAATATAAAACCCAGATACTTCAAATAGAAATCCAATGTCAAAACCATTCTGCTCTTGTGTGGGCTTTCTGAGTTCTCTGCAGCAGAAGAACTGCTCTTTTATTTTTCCACAGTCAAAAACTGGGTGAAAACTAAGAGCTAGCATCCAATGGGGACCTTGACTTGAATGGGAGTTGCCTTGAGTCTAAAATGGCTGAGAACCACTGCTTTACATGGATGCTGACTTGAAAAATGAGTTTACAGGATTCTTTCCTGAGTCTGCCTTGGGATGTGAAGTGGGGCTGGGGGTGTTTGCTTTTCCAAGGAGGTGCTTCTTATGTGGTAATGGGGCTAGGCTCTTTGGAAAATAGTTTTGGTGGATCTTTGGGCTGAAGAGTTATAGTTTCCAGATGTCTGAGTTGGAGGTGAGATAATGAGCTGGGTGTGCCATGCCCTGAAAGTGAGGGAAGATTGAATGCTGCCTGAATGCAGAAGCAATTGCTTTGTGCTGTGAATGGCTAAAGAAGGAGTAATTCCCCATAAGCGGGAAAACAACTTCCAGTTAGAGTTCCCTGTTTAAGAAAGTGTTGGAGCTGTGATGGTCCAGGGAGTATGTGAGAGGCAAGGATTTCTGTGGGTGATGCCTTGCATTGGACCAACTGTATTTCTCTCGTCTGTTAGCTACTTAATAATTTCTCTTTTATCCTGGTTTTAACTGCAGATGGAGTTTTACACAGGCCTTGGTTCTATCTGCTACATCCTCAAGCTATGTCTGTTTTCTTTTTTGACCTTTGCTACCATAAATCTTGTCTATATCCATTCCAAAAATGCAGCGGATCCAATAAAAGCTATTATGCACAAAAACCATTGCATCTCATTTTAAAACAAGTAATTGGGCTGTTCCCAGTTAGGCCCCTGTGAGGGAAAGCCAGTATCACTTGGGTAAAAACCACTTCAAAACATGCTGCCTTCAATGCCATCTCACGCTGGATGTTATCTCTGTAACTGAGATCAGCCTGCTGTTGATGTAACCCTTTGTAATTTGTTGTAGTGCCACCTGCAGCATAACAGTCGTACCGTTTTGGAACCACTGTGTTTTCTTCCATCAGGCTCCATGTCTTGTGTCTGCTTTTCCCAGGTACGTCTTTGCCAAGACCCAGTTTGAGATTGGCCATCTGTCTGAGATTGAGTGGACCATCTACCAGGACTGGCACACTTTCCTTGTGCAAGAGTTTGGGGACCAAATTGCCCTGCATGGCTTTCTCTACCTCCAAGCATCTCCAGAGGTAATGGAAAGCTTCAGCCAGGTCTGACCTTCTTACCCAGGGAGGCCAAGGAATTGTGGTCCACATGAGAAACAGGGCAAGGGAAGTGGTGTGGCCTTGTGGGTGAGACAGGAGAACCCAGGAGATCTGATTGGACTCCTTGTGGGGCTTACTGTCTGTGCCACCTTTCCCATGTGTAAAGTGATGGCAATTCTCCTTTCATAGTTTCATTGCTGGTAGGGTCAGAAGGGACCTGAGCAGATCATCAAGTCCGATCTCCTGCCACGGCAGGAAAGAGTACTGGGGTCAAATGACCCTGGCAAGGTGATTATCTAGCCTCCTTTTGAAGGCCCTCAGGGTAGGAGCAAGCACCATTTCCCTTGCAAGTTGGTTCCAGATCCTAGCTGCCCTGACAGTGAAGTAGTGCTTCCTGATGTCCAGCCTGAACCTACTCTCAATCAACTTGTGGCAGTGATTCCTAGTTACTCCTGGTAGTGCTCGGGGGAACGGGCTCTCCCATTCCCTGCTGGTCCTCCTTGGTAAGTTTATAGACGGCCACCAGATCCCCTCTCAGCATTCTCTTCATAACAAGACTGGATACGTCCTGTTTGTGTGTGAGAGATTAGCACTTGGGGCTTTCATTTTGTTGGGGGTGTCTAGAGATCCTCTGATCCTAATTAACGTGGGCCACTTGATCTGCTGTCCCATCTTCAGACAGGGCCAGCACTTCCTGTTTTAATCCCATGCTGGCAATCGGTAGACTTCCACAGTCAGGTGGCAGTGGATGGAGCATGGTGCTTGTGTGGAGAACCATCAGGGCATCTTTTTTTAGTACTGGAACCTTAAAAAAATGTGGTTTTTATCTTCTTTCATGATTCTGGTCATACTTGGTCCCTCACTTGACCCTCTTATGGAGCAGACTGGGAAGCGGTTGCAAAAGGCAGCTTGAATGCAGCTATTAACGTGTAGACAAGAAGGAGCCACCTCTGAAAGATTCCAGGAATACAAGGCAAACCATAGATATATGGGGCTGTGCTCAGGAGGTCACACTTAGTTTAGCCTCCTTCCAGGTAGGGTCAGCAGGACCATCTCAGCTATGTGTTTGTGCAATGTACAGTTAAAAACATCTAGGGAGGTTTTGGTGCTCCAAAGACTTATCTGCAAGGTGAAATGGCCTGTGCTGACTGATGCCTGTCTGACACCCCGCCTGATTCTGGTGCCTGCACCTGTTCACAAGAACATAACTGCCATTTCCTGGGTCAGACCGTAGGTCCATCTTGCTCAGTCTCCTGTGTCACACGATGACAGAGGGGATGCTGAAAGGGAGAATGGCCTGGGTTTGATCAGGGCTTTTTCCACTGTTCCTCTCACTTGCAGCCTCCAGCATTTGTGGTCTAGGAAGTTCTGATTCAGAGGCCCTGCTCCACACTCCCATGCTCAATAATTACTGATGCCCCTTTCCTCCAAGAATGTGTCTGGTCCCTTTGTGAATCTAGCTAAACTCTCCACTTCCATTTCATCTGGGGGCAACAAGATTCACCCTTGAATGACCCACTGGGTGAAAAAGGACTGCCTCATGGTCATTTTAAACGTACTACCTACTAGTTCTTGTACTGTGACAGACAGTAAATAATAAATCCCCATTGACTTCACCCTTATCCTGCCCCCCCAAGCATCTCTTTTCTAACCTGAAAAGGTCTGGCCTCTTAGTCACTCCTCATCTGAAAGCCCGTCCATGGCACTGATTCGTAGAGAGTAAAGAGGCCCTGTGACTTCTGCCTTGTTTGTGCGGCTGTCTTCCCTCAGAACAGCTGTATCTCCTGCTTCCCTGCTGCCTCTCGGCTGTTACTGCTGTCTGCACTACCCTCTAAGCCTCCTCTCTGGCTCATGTCAAACAGCCCTCTGCTAAATTCAGAATTCAGTGGGGCTTACATAAGGGGATCTGGCTAACAGAGCTGTCTCTTTCTCTCCAGAAATGTCTGGAAAGGCTTCAGCGAAGGGCAAGGCCTGAGGAGAAGGACATCAGGCTGGAGTATCTGGAGCAGCTTCATGCCCAGCATGAGAACTGGCTAGTCAAAAAAAGCACAGAGTGAGTGATGGGGGGGAAAAGGCGGGCAGGTTCTCAGTCCCTGGCCCCTTCAGTGGCTTTAATGTATGACCTAGCTCCCAACCACATGTCTGCCCCCTTCTCCACCCTGGCCTGTTCCCCAGCTCTGGCCATCTCTCCCTGATGCCTCCAGCTCTTTACAGCCCTTTTTCACCCCTCTCTGAGGCTTCCCACTGTTCCTTTGACTGTTGATCTGAATGACACAGTTCTGCGAGGACATTTCAGTTGGCTTGTCCTTATCTGGAGTTGCCTTGTGCTGTTTTCTGTTGCACCCAGTCCTGAATCTCCTGCCAGAGACCACTCAGACCCAACTCCTGTCAGGGGGTTGCTGCCTTCTCCACTGACCTGGGGCCGTTGCTAGGATGTGGCAAGATCCAGCTCACAGAAATAATGGGTATTGCTGCTGAGCAGTGGTAGGACCCAGGAGTCCTGGGTCCCAGGTCTGCTGTTCTGTTAGGTCTGTTCCCTAAGTTGGTAGGGGACCACAAGTCTTGATGGGCCTTTGAAGACAGGGGAACCTCAGCCCTCCCTTGGGAATGTAGGGGTACTTTTTGCCCTTTCATGCTCCTCATCTTAGGTTTCCTTGTCATGGCACTTCTTGTCAGATTTGAGACACCCCTCTGTAACTTTTGTGAACTGAGAGGCACCCTATTTCAAAGACTATTGTATTTATTACAGGGCTGACCTCCTTGCAGTGGGGTCAAGGGAGCAGCTGGGCAGAGAGATAAGCTGCCTTAACTGCTTATCTCCTCACACCTCATTTATCTCTTCACACCTCCTGTGGCACCCTTCAAAGGACTTCTGGGAGGTTGCCTCTGGCATAAGGGTATTGTGTCAGGTAGCACTTGGAGGGTTTTGCTGGTTTGAATGATGCTGAATCCAGGGGGACTGAATCTTGCTGAGAGCACCTCAGTTCAGAGCTCTCTTGCTTTGATGGATATGAGGAAAAGTGTTGGCTCCCTGTGGCTTCACTTAATGGTTGAACTGGTATGAGAGCAGAACTTGTGCTAGAAGAAAGGTCTGATGCATCTGTCTTTTCCCTGGGCCTGTTCTACCTATGCCTCCTCCTAGATGTTTGCCAACAAGCACCATTGTTCACAGCCCTTCTGTCTTCTCCAGGGTCCACTTTGAAAACCTGAGGAATGCTCCCGTGTTGGTGCTGGATGTCAACCAGGACTTTGAGCACAACCCATCAGTTCAAGAAGAGCTTATGAGGAAAGTAGGTGCTTGACACTGGCCTCTGCTTGCCCTTCGGACAAAGGGCAGGATTAGATGGGTGTGTGACAGAGCGTTCTTTTTTCCCCTGGAAGGGAGATGACCAGCTGCAGTCATGTTCAGCTGTTGTTAGTGCAGGGGAATCCTGAACACCCCTCATCCCTTTTTGCTGTGTTAGGTGTGTTACTCCTCACAGATCCCAGAAGTAGTTCTGTCTGAAGGTAGATGGTGAGGGGCAGTTTCAAGGGAGCTGAGATGTACAAGCCAGTGCTACTAAGGTGAGCCCAGGAGCGAACAGCGGTCACAGGTCATGCCTCGGTTTTCTTGCTCCCAACTCAATTGGCGAAGAGATTTGTTTTTTCAGAGAAATGGGTGGGAATAAGACATTTGAACCTGAAGTGTATAAAACTCCACACCAAGGCAGAGGGGTGGTAGTCTGGAATTTGCCTCAACCCATGATGACAGATTTAGAGGGCCCGGAGACTTTCCTACGCAGCAGCGAGTATGTCTGTGTATTCTCTGCTGGATGAAGCTGCTCTTGATAATGTTGCCTGATTGCCAGTATCCCAGTAAACCGGTGCATAGCTTAGAAGACCTTGCTCTGATTTCTCTTGTACTTCAGATACAATAGAAGCCCCCAGAGTCATCCTTGGTGTAATATATTGAACAAATGTCCTTGTAGGCATGGTGCCCATGGCCCATGCCAAAGCTTAGTGTTAAGGGATGCGGGATGGAGATAGTGGCCAGTAGACAAGATGCATATCCAGGCACCTATTTATTTGATTATCAAGTACCAGGAGTTACTAATTAAGGAATAATTTGATCCTTGATGTCCTGGCCAAATTTGAGAATTGCCTCTTCCCTCTCAGTTCCCTCTCAATTGGTTAAGGTGGTTTTCTGTGTTTTGTTCCCAACTGTGCTGCTGAATAGGTGTTGGATTTCACTGCAGAAATGCTTAATTCTCAGCACCAAATATAAAATCCTTGGGACTGAACGGTAGTGTTTTAGGCTCCTTTGGGCTGAGTGGAGCCATAGAAAGAGAAGGTGATGATACTGCTTTCCTGGTGAGTGAAACAGCTCCATTCCTTGTGCTGTCCTGTGAGTTGTGCCAGGAAGTGCACAGGAGATGCCTGTTGCTCGTGTAACTTGCCACCCTGTAAAACCCCATGGTTATAATTATCTACCCTCTTCTTCATATGTCACTATTCTTAATAAGCAAACTATTGTGGGCCTGGGTAGTATTTATATCCGCTTGTACAGTGGAGTTTGGAACTCTGAGCTCTGTTGCAATGAAAATAATCTCTTCTTTCTTTCTGGTGGGTTTTAAGATCAGCTAAACCTTTTTGCTCTCTCAATGTCTCTGATGAAATGCATCTGGTGTGGAAGGCTTTGTACTACCTGGTCTGTGACTTGAGTATAGCTGTGGATCGTAGGCAAGTAGGGTTGGAAGAAACTTCACATGGTCATCCAGTCCAGTCTCCTGCTCAGAACAGCCTGTTCTTGAACATTTCCAGGGATGGAGAGGTGTTCCAGGGATGTGGATGTGTTGCCTGCTTTCTGTGTGCTGTGCTAAAAGCTGCTTTCTTTCTGTCACAGGTGAAGACTTTTATAAAGAAGCTGTGATCTGAATTGTGGCCACCCTGTTCCAGTCCTAGCTCTGGATTTCAGCCATCTGTGATCCCATGGACCAAACAGCACTGCTTTCTGTCCAAGAGCAGTCAGCAAATCTGTGTTGAAAGGGGAAAAACCCATAGCTGGTGGGTTTGAATGAACGACATCTGGATTTTGGGGTTTTCTTACAAACCAGCATGACCTTGGCAGGGAGGGAGAAACGTTTGTATGATCAGGAATGATTTCACAGTAACAAACCTCCCTGTGTGGGTATTGGGCAGGAAGAAAAGCTCTCAGAGAGTGATTGCCTTTAGGAGCCTCCCGATGGTTATGAGCCCTAGAAGAATGATCATAGAAATAATGAAGAATCCTTTTTCATGTGAATGAGTGTTTCAAACTCACTTCCCTCCCATTACTAGAAGTTATCCTTTGCACTGTGTTGTGTACTGTGTTTGCCTAGGGATGAAGATGGGTATGATAAATATACAGTGTCCTGTGGACGTTCTGGCTGTTATTTTATGCCTAGGCAGAGTTTACTGTTGCTATTTCACACTCATTTTGAACACAGGTACTTAGTATGTGAAAGTCGGTGGATCCCATAAGATGTTATGGCTGGTTCATCACAGTAGAAATGGGAAGTCCAGGTGAGTGTTTAGGCAGCCTTTCAAGTTTACAACCTGATGCACTTGCAGTCTTTTGGACCTTGTGACCTCCAGGCCTGTTAGTGGTCAGCTGCAGTGCTCTGGCATGAATTACATCAGCTGGTTCCAGTCAGAAAGACAAGGGGAGTGGTGTGCTCTAGAGAGCTTACAGAGTGCTTAACTCTGTCTGTGTCTGGGATGGTATGATGGTGAGAGCAGGAGCTGGGCTCTTTTCCAGCTGACTCACTGTGACTTCATGCAGGTCACATAACCTTTCCTGTGCTTACGGTGTCCTCATTTGAAAGGCATTTACACTCCAGAGTAGGTTTGACCTATATTATACCTTGCCAACTTACAGTCCCTACTTACCTTGCCTCCTTGTTTTGGTTGGCAGGACAGACTAGCTGCCCCCAACACAGCCCACCCTCAGAGAGTTAACTTAGGAGAGCGGGATTGGATCTGCAGAAGCTAAGAGAGAGAAGATGTAGGATGTGAGGCTGGATTTTGAAAGGAGTAGAAGGGAGCCAGGTGCCCACTTCTCTCTGAACCTCAGTGCAACTTGGTTGTCTCCCCTGTCTTCCTATGGAAATCCCACCCTGAATGCACAACCCTTCCAGAGCCTTAAAATTAGCTCAGTCTCTTTGCTGAAAGCAGGTCGGTCTGGGTTGATTAGGACGTGTGGTTAGGCCTTACAGGAACTTAGAGCCAGAACTTGCCAGTTAATCCCTTCCAGTCCACATGTCAAAGAGATGTGGGAGCAGTGTGAGAAACAGGCAACTTAAAAATGTCAGGGAGAAAAAAGCCTCTGTTCAGACAGCAGCCAGGATCCCTCCCAAATGCACATGCATGACCTGGTAACCAGTTGTCCTAGGGACATTTGCCACATGCTGGGAGAAATCTTGGCTCCGCTGACTTCAGGACGTCTGAATTTCCCTCCTGTGGATGGAGCAGAGGGAGCTGTGCATTGCCTGGCTGCTTTTAAGACTTGGAGCTACTTGTAAGTGGTGTTAGGTTGTGTTGCAGCATTCAGTAGCTCCTGTGACTGAGGCGCAGAAGCAAGCTGATGTGAATATGTGGGGTTTTTATACCTGTTAATAGAGGCTGTATTTGCTTCCAGGCTCCCTTCCTTTATGTTCCTAGGAGGACACGCGTGCACTGTTGGTAGATGTTTTTAGGGTGCCTATTTAAGAAATAGCTGCTTTTTAAAATAATTTAATTTGCTGGTTATTTCCTGAATGAAATTCTGTGCATTGTTTGTATGAAGTCAGGTTTGTATGAAGTCAGGAATTAGATTGAATTAAATTACTCTTTTCCTTCTCCACAGCCTCCATGTCTTGCTTGACTCTTCTCCAGTGGGGGCTGGCCTCTGTTGGGTGAAGCTGTGATAGAGAGGATGGTGTTGTGGTGAAGGCACTGCGTTTAGGACTTGGGTGACCAGGGTCCAGCTCCTGCCTCTACCCAAGGCTTCTTGTGTGACTGGGGTTGAATCACAGAGTTGGATACTTGAGTGCTTCATGTGCTGGTCAGATCACTCACCTGTCTTCCCTTCACCTTGTTCTTGCAGAAAGCAGCCTACTCTCTGTGCTTTCCTTCTGAGATGCTTAGGCCTCAGAAGGTGGTGCCAACCAGGTATATCTCCTTAGTTCTTCCCCATGCACTGGCAGCAGCCTGCCGAGGGAACAATGAAGGGTTGCCAATGGATGGAGGGGGAGAGGAGACAAGTAGAGGAGGCAAGAATTAAACCTAGCAAGTGGGTTAGACAAGGCAGATGAAGCTGGGGAGGAGATGGTGGCAGCTGGGCCCTGGCCTGTCACTGAGATATTGAGACTGGGAGGCTCAGCTGCCAGCCCATGGCAGGCTGGGGAGAGCTGCTGTGAGGGCCCTTTCTGGAGACCCATCCATGGCTCCAGCAGCCCAGTACCACCTGTAATTCGACAGTAGGTGGCACCGTGCTTCCAAGCTTCAGCTCCAATCCTGAAGTTCAAATCAAAACCCTGAGTCTATGACTTTTCCCATGCTTTGGATGGGCTGGCCAGGGAAGTGTGGTTTCTTGGGGAAAGCCACCAGCACTGGTTTGTTCAGCAAACAAAGAATCCCCCAGTCTCAGGTTTTTGGCTTTTCGATTCCTGTTGCTAAAGCATGGCCCTCGATGCATGTGCTTCATCAGTTTTTGGGCAGAGGGAATCCTACGTCAGAAATCACCTGCTAAAAGCCTGTTTTCTCTGGTCTCCCATGTGGCTTCAGCTCTCAGCTGGTAGTAGAAAGCCCAGCAGAAGTTTGCCTTGAGTTCCAACATGGCAGAGCCCTGGCTTTGTCCTCTGCCCTAGCAAACACATTCATCCTTCTTGCTATAAAGAAGGCAAACTGCATGTGCTTTTACAGGGCTGGTGAACAATTGCTTTCTTCTTGCCTGATGGCAGCCTTTTTTGCTTTGTCTCAGGGTGCTTGGTCCTCAGATTTCCAGGTGTTTTACAGGCTGCTGGTGGAGATGGGTGAACTGAGACATGAGGAGATGCCACCATTGGTCAGTGACAGGAGGGAGTAGGGGAAGCCTGGTGTTCTGAGTTTGTCCTCTGCTCTGACCACAGACATCAGCAGTGTCTGCCTCCTGGCATGCTACCTGGTACTGATGTGTAACTTACTGCACCTGCCTTTTGGTTGAGCATGGTGAAATCTCTGTCTGTGGAGGTTGCCAGGAATGGACAGCAGGTCTCTGGCATTGCAACTTGGACTCAGAACCAATTTGACTCAGTCCTTGTCATGAAGATCTCTGCAAGACGCTGTCCTCAGGAAGGCCTTGTGCTCTGAAGTGTCCTGCTTATGCCTCTCCTAAGAGCTCAGCGTGGCCCTGTTCATCGTTTCCCATCACCTTGAGGTTTGTGCAGGAGGCCGAGTGCACCAGCTAATGCCTCCTGCCCTAGATCCAGCTGCAACCTTTTATAACCTTTCATGACCTTTTACAGTGGAAGAATATTGGCTGCTGCAGTCTCCCAGCTTTATCTGTGGCAGGTTTGAGTGTGACATCTGGTGTTGCGTCAGGGCTATCTGTCATTTCACTAAGGTTGGACAATGGATTAGTCTGGTGTGAGACTAGATATGACCTCTGGAGGTCCCTTTCGGCCCTGCTTCTCGGAGTCTGATTCCAGCTTGACAGAGCTTTGGGGCAGGTGGACGCAGCTCAGCCAGCTTGTGCTGCCATCGTGGCATTGTATCTGTACATTGCTGTGCTGGATCAGACCCAGTACAGCATCCTGTGGCTAGTGCCATGTACTCCAGAGGTAGCCGTCTGGTACTGCGACTGGCTGTTCCTAATGCCATGTGCATGACACATCCATCAGAAGCAGGAAGCAAAGTACTTGCTGGGCTCAACTTGGTTGTTCTTGGCAGAGCCTCCTGCCTGGAGAAGATGCAGCCACATTTTTTGTAGTGATGGGCTCTTCCTCTGGACTGCTGCCTGCTTAAGCATCTCCTTCATGACCACTAGCACGTGTCTGCTGGATTGCTCCTTCTTAGCCGTGGGACTTGCAGTGACAACATAGAGTCCTCTGGGGCACAGGCAGAGCCTCACCAGCTTGTGACCGTGGATCAGAGCAGTGGACTCAACCTCTGGTCAGACAAGACTTGGAACAGGCCATGCTGAGAATACAGAGCCTCCATGCCCATCGCTGTGACTTCAGAGTCACCCAAAGGTACTAGCTGAGCTAGGCGGCTGCTGGCTGCTCTCTGAACCTGATCCGTTGCGCCGGTGCATTGCACCTGCTTGACTGCTAGCATTGGATTCGCAACCGATGTAAACCAGTGTAGCAGAGAGGATCTGCAGGCAGGAGTCCGCCACACGAGTAGTTTGCAGCTGCCCTTTCCAGGGGCTGTGTGGGATTTGGGAGCCTGCTGACAGCCAGGCTCTGCTAGGCTGGAAATCCCGGCTGAGCTAACGAGTTGCGTTGCCCCAGCCTGGGCCCCTGTGCAAACAGGCGGTCTCCTGACACGGGGTGTTTGTGCTGGATTGTTGCTTTCAAGTGGTTCAGAGCAGTGGGATGTGGGGTGTTTCAGCTGGGTTGGTGTGGGCTCGAAGCCAAAGCAGGGGTCGGTAGTGATTATGGCCGAATGAGGGCCGTTCGGTGCCTAATGATGCCATGTCAGCTGTTATTTATGCTCTCGTGTGGGAGGGGGCAGCAAAACAAGGGAAGCTGGCAAGTGTGAGATGGAGGAATGATAGTAATTTGATTTTCTGCCTCATAAATCTCCACGAGCTGGGTAAAATTCGGCCTAATTCTCATCTCCTTTCCACCAATGGTAACGCTCGCAAATCCAGCCTAGTGCTTTGATACTGCTGATGCTTGGTATTTCTTGCTTCAGAGCCATTTCTTTCCTAATGCTAGTTCCTGCCCCAGTCACTCTGCTTAGGATTGCTTGGGTTTAAACTGGGAAGCCAGGAGTGTTTTTCTGCTTCAGTTCTCAAAGCAGAGGAGCTCCTTTGCAGCCACAAGTTAACACTCAGCTCCAAATACTTTCCTCCTTATTGCACAGCAGACCGTTCGGTCTGTATCAAGAAGCAGACAGTTTGGTCCTTTCCCCTGCTCTGCTGTGTTACGGTAGTGGTATCGGTGCCATCGGGAGTTCCTGTGCATTTTCATAACTCTTACCTAATTTAAGCAACATGGAGAGATGTGTGAATGAAACACGGGTCTCTGTGATAGATGGCTGGGATTTGTGATAGGACCAACCCGGTGAGCGGTGGGACTCCACCTTTTACCGCTGACCTAATGCCGTGGATAGATGGAGGAGAAAACCGCCGAATGACCTTTTCTCAATCAACTTGTGGTGTTGTGAGACAGAACCTCGGAAAAGCGGCTGGCTAGCACGAGGTGTGTGCAGTCAGGCAGGAGAAGGCAGCGTTTTTCATCGGGAAGGAAGACCTGGGGATGCACTGTCCTTTTGCACCGGTGTTGGAGTGTTCTTCCTGACTCCACACTCAGATCAGTCTTGAGTCCCCGGGCCCCGTGCCAAAAAGCGTGCCATCAAAATTGATCCTGATGGGGGATGAAGCGGGAGAGGGTTGTAGCAGACCCATGAACTGAGAGGGGAAAGGAGTGCCCAGAGCACAGGTGAGGGGTTAATTCTTTGATGCTCAGAAGCTCATCCTCTGCCCAGCTTTACCTGTCCTCCCTTACAGGTGCATCCCACTTTCCCAGCCATGTGAGCCAGACAGAAATGCATCCAGTAGAAAAGTATTCAGAACGCGGAGACTGTGGAAATAACAGGCTGGGTTCTGCTCTTTATCATTGCCTCAGTGACCTGTTACGGATGGAGTGGAGAGATAAAGGGGTTGTGTGGAGGTTGGTTAATTATTTCCCTGCGTGCCCTGGCCCCTTGGTACAGTCCTGGCATGGGAAAAAGACTTACCCAGGTGTTTAAAGCTGCTTCTACTCAGCCAACAAAAATGGGCTGAGTAGAACTGAGAATTCAGCCTATAATACCCCGTTGGTACAAACAGAGCATTATAACACACACCTATTACAAGGGTGCATGTTTGCATGACAGTTGCTTATTGTGTGCTATCCTGGGATTAAAAATTACTGGATGGATATGAGTCCCGTGTCTATGCTATAACTGCTAGAACGTGGTTATGATAAGATATTTATGGTATTGCACATCTCTAACTCCCCTAGGCCTGGCTGAACAATCTCAGCCTGATGCTCATAACAGCTTGGTACCTGACAAAGAAACGGGCAACATGATGCACCTTATGAACTTAACAGTGCCTCTCTTGGTTCTGCTAGCCAGCTGTGATCTGGCAAGTCCTCGGAGGGAGAGAGGCAGCCAGCGGGGGATACCATAAAACCACTTCTGATGTGCCAGCCTCCAGATGTCTCCTCGAACAGCGCGTGTGGATCCGACCTGGTGGAAGGCTGATTGATCCCCATCCCAACTGCAGTGATGTAGATTGTTCAAGCAGATGCTTGGGCAAATGTGGATGCGAGGTATGGTGACTAGGTCAGAAAGGTGCTCCTCAACCTGTTTACTGATCTGTCACGAGAGGGAAAGCAGTGGGAGAGGACCACGAAGCGATGGACTTGGTAAGATGAGAGGACAAATGATTGTTTCCTGCATCTCTTAACTGAATGCACAGCTTTGCCGTGTCCTAGACTTTATATATCACTTCTTGCTGCTGTTCTACCCTGTCGAGGGAAAATAAAAGTTAGTGGGGAGTTTGTTTGATAATTACATGTGTTAGTGGTGGGAGATTTGTTACCCAAGCCACTTGACGAGTGTGGACAAAGCACTTGGAAACCAAAGCTGGGGAAGGGCGCTCTGTCCTTTTGATTGCCTTAGCTGGACTAGATGAGAGAGAACCATTATTCAGAATTGTACTTCTGGGGTCAACCCTGCCTTTGCTACATGAACTAGGGGTCACAAAATGAAACTAGTAGGCAGGAAGTTTAAAACTACCACAAGGATGTTCGTTTTCACCCAGCATGGGATTCCAAGAGAAGTTGAGGTTAGATATTAGGAAGAATTTTCTCACTAGGAAGGCCGTAAAACACTGGAACAGGCTACCCAGAGAGGTGGTGGACTCTCCATCCTTGGAGGTTTTTAAGACCTGGCTAGGCAAAGCCTTGCCTGGGATGATCTAGTTGGGGCTGGTCCTGCTTTGAGCAGGAGTTGGACTAAATGCGACTTCCTGAGGTCTCTTCCTACCCTTTTCTGCGATTTTGAGTCCTTGTCATGAGGTGTGGTGGAAGTTGAGACTTTAGGTAGATACAAAAAGGGGTTGGACACGTTCGCGGAGGAAAGGGACATCAGTAGCTATTGAGCAGAGTTAGAAGTGCAGCCAGCCTCTGAATTGGAACTTCATAGACCCTAAATGCTGGAGGCTGCGTGTTAGAGGAACAGTGGGGAAAAAACCCTGGTCGGACCCAGTCCGCTCTCCCTTTCAGCATCTGCTTTGCCACTGAGACGCATGATATTGGGCAGGATGGGCCTGGCAGCTCTTAAGTTCTTGCGTTGTAGAATTTGGCAATGTGAAACTGCTGTGGAAGTCAGGGAGCATAGGTTCTGCTACTCCAGCCTTTGGGGCTAGTCGGACTATATATGGATGGACTGTGGCTTGATGCATGTGGCAGATTGAATGTGGGCAGACTTCTGCCCTTGCCTACGGTCTGCGCAGCTCAGGAGACAGCCCTGTTCCAAGTGTTTGCAGAATCTGGGTCTTTGCTGAGAGAGGATATTCCTCGATGAACTAATTTACTGCTGGGGCATGCAAACAACCCCCTGCTGCATAAAGGGCTAGAGACGTGAAACAGGTGGCAACAAGGATGAGGGGAATAGAAGCAGAAGATGCATTCAGCCTGGCTTTGTATAATGACCGGAGCTGTCAAGGCTTGGCTCTGTGCAAGTGAAAGAGGCTGCTTGTTCCTGCCTGTAGTGGATGAGACAAACATGCAAACAGCTGAGGGCTGCCAGTGCATACCCCTTGGAAGGTAGACTATCGGGGAAACCCGTCTCTTGCAATAATACCCTTGAATTTACGAGGCCTGCCGGGCACGGTAGCAGAAGTCGGACAGACATAATTCACAGCGAACAATGCATGCATCTTGTGTGATGCCACTAGCAAGCTGACCTGGTGGCGGGTGTAAGGATTCACTATTGTTTTTGGTCAAGAGGTGGGAAGAAAATCCATCAAGGTTTCTAACAGCTTGGTTCCTGCTTCAGCAAAGCACTTATGCACACGCTTCACTCAGAGCATGTGCTTGCCTCTTACTGCAGTGATTAATGGGGCACACATAGGCTCAGCTCCCTGGCTGAGCGGGGAAGGCACTAATGGCATGTATGTGGCTTAAGCCAGGTCTTGGAGCTGGTATCATGGGCAGCAGTTTTTAAAGAATCCCTGTGGGGTGGACAAAAGAGCGTATTGCCATTAACACTCATAGAGTACCTTATGGATATGGAGGTGTGGTTGCCACAAAGTGGTGAAACTGAGGCAGAGAGGTTTCAAGTGTCCTCTAGAAAGGAATGGCAAGAAGTGAGTGCACAAACCTTGAGATGCATCAGGAGCATTAGTCTGGATTTCCCTCATTCTCTTTGGCAAGCTTCCCGGAGGCCGCATGGATGGAGGCGGTGAGTATCGTGGTTCCCAGCTGCCCTTTGCTGAGCTGAGGTCTGGACCAGTGGATAAGGCAGCAAACTGGAAGCTGTGCTCTGCTGCTGCCTCTGCCACAAATCTTATGTGGGACCTTGGTCATGTCACCTCCTGTTTCTCTGCCTCGTTTCCATCCCAGCCAGTACGGGTCTTGTCTGCTAAGATTGAAAGCTCTTAGTCTTGTGATAAGTCTTTGAGGATGTAGTGCACAGTATAACACTGCTGAATCTTTATTAAAGACCCCTTTTCCCCCATGGTCTCCCTGGCCACAAAGAAGAGGGGGAGATATTTTAAAAATCGCTTTTGCTGACCAGAGGTCTCTGGCAGGGAATATCTCCTGTCCTAAACAGACCAGTTCTTCCTACATGGAGTCTCCCAGGCAAAATGGAATCGATGAGATACGAGTTTTTCACAGTAGGAGGGAGGGAAACAAGGGAGGTGGCGCACCAAACCTGTACAGAAAAGGCGCCATACAAGATCTCCATCCTTTTGGGGTGCTGCTTCTTAGCTGGTCAAGCGTCTTGCCTATGAGTGCCAGCAAGGCATGGTCAGGCCTGGCTGCCAGTTTTGTACTTAATCCAATAAACTGCCCTGGCTCTTCTATGACTGAAGTCCCTCCGTCTATTATTTCAGTCCCTCCAACTTGCATTCAGGCCCTCTGAGACGTAAGGGCCTCTCATTGTTGTGTCTTCGCTGGCTGTCTTGTGCCACTGCCAAATTAACCAATTAGCACAGTTCCCCCATCTGTTGACGAGCCTGGCTCAACTCGCACTGAAGCCTGCGTGCCGGAGGAGGCAGGGACCCCAGACACTTGTGGCTTTGTAGGCAGCCGCTTGTGGGGGACACGAGAACAGGGAGCTTGCTGCTTGCAGCCAAGTCTGTCAGCCCTGAATTCCTCGCCGCGCTTTGCTTTTCATTGTGCTGGGAGGGGGAGCCAGATGGAAGGAACTGGCCTTTCTTTAGGGCTTGATCGGCGCTGGAGTGGCCTGGCCCAGGTGGCTGGATTTGGTCTCCAGGCAGTTTGTGGTAGGAGTCCCAGCACCCGGCTGTGTCGGGTGCTGTATACAGGCGGGTCACAAAGAGCCTCACGTAACGGGCAGCCGTAGACGGAGGAAGGGAGTGCAGGGTGATGGCACAACAACGGTGTAGCGTAGCCAGCGCCTGGCGCAGCGTGCCAGCCACCCAACTCCTGTGGAGTCTCTTCTTTCTGAAGGGCTCCCACTCTCGGCAGTGGGCAGGCACTGGCTGGCCTCAATGGGAAAGACCCCACCTTGGCTCAAGGTGCGTCCCGGACCCGGCACTACCCAAGGCCCATCCGTGGGCTCTAATGATGATGGGTTACTCTTAAGTGCTGCTTCCCTTCATCCCCGGGGTTCCTCGGCTGAGGTAGCCCCCTCCCACTGGTCCCCAGGGCACCATCTCAGTCGGGGCATGTCTGGCCCTAGAGAGTAAAATGCAGGCAGCACAGCAGCGGAGGCATGCGCATTGGCTCGGAGCAAGAGGGACAGGGCAAGAGCAAATGCCTGGAGTGCGGGGTCCAGTCACTCCAGGATGGATGGGAAAGCCGTGTGCGTGCAAGCCCTGGCACCAGCAAAGACCCTTTGATAACGAACCAGTGGGATCTCGGACCCAGGGAGATCTGCAGTGAGAAAGCAGCAGGGTCTGCAGCTGGGACGTGGAAAAACTTGAGAGGGTCCAGAAGAGAGCCACTGGTATGACCAGGGGCTTGCAAGGCAGGCCGTAAGAGGAAAGGCTGAGGGACCTGGGCCTTTATAGTGTGAAGAAGAGGAGGTTGAGAGGGGACTTGATCGCGGCTTACCGCTGTGTCAGAGGAGTGTGCAGGGAGCTCAGTGAACATCTGTTCACCAGGGCACCCCTGGGGAAGACCAAGACCAATGGATACAAACTCCTGGAAGGCTGCTTCAGGCTTAATACCAGGAAATTCACAGTTGGGGTGTCCAGATAGTGGGATAAACTCCCTCCAGACATGGCGCAGTCACCTACCCCGGAGGGTTTCAAGAGGAGACTGGACAGTCACCTTGCCGGGGTCACCCACCCCCAGCTGTCTTCTTGCCTAGAGTCGGGGGGCTGGGCCCCGTGTCGGCAAGGTCCCTTCCGGCCCGGAGCGACAAATCGCCGGCACCCTCGCCTCGGGGAGACCCTGCGGAAACGGACCAGCGGGCTCTCAGGACCGCAGAGCCCCTACAGTAACAAGTCACCCATGTCCTCGCCTTACGGAGACCCTACAAAAACAACTCCGCAAGGTCTCGGGAGCTCCTGCAGCGACGAACCGGTGCGGGCTCCGGCCCAGGGCGGAGAACCAGCATGGCAGGGAGCCCTGCAGTGACAAGCCCCCGGCCTGCCGCAGCCCCCACCCCGCCGAAGCAGCAGGGGCGCCCCGCAGCCCCCCGCGGGCCGGGCCGGGCCGGGCTGCCGCCGGCAGGGGGCGCCCGAGGGCGGCGCGCGGCGCGGAG
>JAGPOW010001890.1:3867881-3925996 GCA_030014935.1 Caiman crocodilus | reverse complement strand
GCCCGAGGGCGGCGCGCGGCGCGGAGGCGCACGTGGGCGACACCTGCCCGGGCCGGGCACGCGGGCACCCGGGCGCGGGGCGCAGGTACCGGGCCGGGGGGGGGCCCGCGTGTACACGGCCGCGGGCAGGGGGGCTCGCAGGGGGCGGCGGGCACGCGCTGGGCGCTGCCAGCGGTGCCCGCGTGTGACATGCCTGGGAGGGGCGGCTGCCCGCGTGCACGTGGCGGGGCTGCCATCCCTGCGGGTGCCCATGTGTACACGCGGGGGCGGTGCGATGCCCGGGGGTGGGTGCCTGCGGGGATGGGGTGCGGGCGGCAGGTGCCCACGTGTACGTGCCTGGGCCGCGAGAGGATCCCAGTGGCGGGTGCCCATGCCTGTGGGGTGTGCTCCCGGCGTGGGGGTGCCCAGGTGTACGTGCCCTGGAGAGTATGACGGGGGGGGGTGGTGGTGTGTGTATGTGCCGGGGGGCACACTCCCGGGGGGAGCCCATGTGTCCAGGTCGTCGGGGGGTATGACCCTGGAGTGGGGGTGCCTGTGTGTACACGTCTGGAGGGGTCGGTTCAGGGGGGACGTGAGCCCGGTGGGAGGTGCCACCGTGTACATGCCTGGTGGCGGTGGCGAGCCCAGGAGGGAGGCTGCGTACATGCCTGGGGGGGCGCTTGCAGGGGGAGCCCGGGCGTACACGCAGGGGGAGGGCAATTCCAGGGGGAGCTTTTGTGTACACAGCTGGGGCTCTGACCTGCGGCAGGGGCCTGTGTGTACATGCCTGGGGGGGAGCTTTTGTGTACATGTCTGGGGTATGACTTGGGGCGGGGGTGGCTCTAGGGGGGAGCCTTTATGTAGACACCTGGGGCGGGGGTACCCCTTTGTACACCCTGGGGGGAGACCCCGGGGAGACTGCAAAGCAAAGTGCTTCCCCCCTCCCTCTTCCTCCTGCTGCTTCCTCTTCCTCCTCCTCCTCCTCCTCCTCCCCCTCCCGCTGCTGTTGCCGCCGCCTGGAAACTTTCCCCATTGTCCCTCCCCACACCCCCCACGGGGACCCCAACGCGGTGGAGGCCCGGGGTGGGTCTGGGGTGTGCGCGGGGCCCCCGGCTGCAGCCAGCGGGGAGGGCGCGGGCAGCGGGGCAGGAGCCTGCAGAACAAAGGAGCAGCGGAGCAGCCCTGCCCTGCTCCTGCCCTCTGCATCCCCTCTCCTGGGGGCCGGGTTCCCCCTGCCCCTCCGATCCACGCGCCGGGCTGCACCTCTGCCTGCGGGTAACAGCTCTTTGTGTCTGGGGGGCTTGGCGGGGGCTGGGGGGCAGAGGGGAAATCCACTCGCTCTCCCTTGATCCCTTGTGGAAGGTGGTTTGTGGGGGAGAGGAGCAGCCAGGGGCTCCGGCAAACAAAGCTCTGCACTTCCAAGCAGCAGCTGGCAAAGTGGAGAGAATTAAAAGTTTGTCTCTGGTCCCAAACAGCAACCAAGCAAGCAACTTTCTCTGCCTAGTTTCTACCCCCTCCCATAGCCACCCCCATCTGCTCCATGCCTGCGCATCCCTCCTGCAGCGACACCCCGAAACCCAGCTCCTGGCTTGCGGGTTGGTGGCGGGGAGCTTGTTTTAAGGTGAAAATGTCTCCCGGGGATGTTCCTCCAGAGCCGTTTCCTAGAGACAAAGCTCTTTTTTTTTTTCCTTTTCAGGTGGGTTTTCTTTTTCTCCTTGAAGGCTCGCCTGTAAAGCTGGCTCCGTGGGCACTCGCCTTCACTGCGGGTTGGCATGGACGTGACTTGGCCCTGAAAGTCTCTGACGCCCCGATTGAGGGTTTTTTTATGAAAGTCACATTGTGTAGGTGATTCCTTTGGCAGTGGGGTGGGGGTGCAACTGCTGTGGTGCCGTGACTCTGCTGCATCTTTGATGTATGTCTATTTTTTCCCCTTCCAGAAGACACCTCCTCAACTCCTATTTTGCCTGGGTCTCCCCCCCTTCCTCGATGCTGTGAGCTTTGACCGTCTGGAGACCTCTGGAGCTTTGGCAGTCGCGCTGGACGGAGTGTGTTTCACCCTAAAAACCAAAACTCCTGCTTGGATCCAGCATGATTCCCTGGCAGGGGACCCTCATCAGCGGCTGTGAGATGGAAGAGATCGCAGGGTGGGAGCGAGTCCTGCTGAGAGGAGAGAGAAGTTGGGGCATGTGAGGCTTGATGAGCGAGCTGCCGAGAGGGTCCAGCGGAGCTGAACCCGGCGTCGCAATCGCGGTTTTAGCTGTCATTTTTTATCCCCTGGTTTTACCCGGTGCGTGGGGGGAGCCGTCTCCCCTCCAGCAAAGGGTTGCCCAGTCCCTTGGCCTCTGTTGGGAACCAAGTTCAGCCACAATAGAAGAAACCCTCCTGCGCTGGGTCCAGTCAGGAGCCATGAAGAAACTCCAGTTGTCAGCTGAGCTGAGCAAGGCGGAGGACTCCTGCCGCTTGCCCGACAGCCCTTGTGGGATGCCGGGCAGAGCCAAAGGCGGCTCACCGGCCCCGGACAAGGGGGACAGGGGTCCCGGACTGGATGCCACAGCCCAGCTGCCCAAGAAGCGGAAGCGCTGCGGGGTCTGCGTGCCTTGCTTGAGGAAGGGCAACTGCGGCGCCTGCTACCACTGCCTGAACCGGAGAACCAGCCACCAGGTCTGCAAGATGAGGAAGTGTGAGACGCTCAAGAAGAAGAAGTCAGTGCTTCTCAAGGAGGTAGGGGTCCTGCTGGGAGTACAGGGAGGGCCTGATGGGCATGCATGGTCCAGAATGATACCACAGGCTCCGCTTGCTTCACAGGTTGCTGTCTCCATGGGTCGCTACCCCCTGTGCCAGCTTTCCTTCTCTGGGAGCGGGTGTGCATAGCAATGGGTGTTTATGGAGGTGAAGGGGCACGTGAGGAAGTGCTTTAGGATGGGATGCAACCATCCAGTCCAGCCTGGCCCATGGAACATGCCACTGTCAGCCCCTGATGTGTCACCTGCAGGGGGTTGTGCCTTCTTCTGCCATGGGGGTCATGGCCTGCTTCCTTGGATATCTCAAATGCATTTTAATACCCCTTGCACGGGGGGACACTGGCAGCCCTTGTCCCCCTGCCGTAACGTGGCAGCTTCGGGTGCTTCTGGTATCTTTGTTACAGGGCTGTAGGTTGTAGCCGTGTTGGTCTAAGGACACGGGCAGGCAAGGTCCTTTGGGTGAGTCGGATATCTTTTATTAGATCAACTTAAACAGTTGCAAAAAAAAATGTTTGCAAGCTTTCAGGTTTAAAACCCCCTCATCAGGCTGAGGAAGTTTCTGCAGTCGGTGTGCGCTCTTCCTGGATGGAAGGAGTAGTAAAGAAGCCAGCGGCTGGGCTGGCATGCATGCAAGACAGGCAGTCAGTGAAGATGGAAATTGAGGAGTCAGTGGGTGAGAGACAGGCTCGGGGGGTGGCGGGGAGAAAAGGGGGATGAATGTAGCAGTTAAATAGTGGAGAGGTACCTGGGGAGTCAGATGTCAGGCGGGTTATAATGTGTCATGAACCCGACGTCTATATTTAGTCCGTGGTTTTTAGTGGCCAGAGGGGTGATGAAGTGGAGTTCGTAGGCTCGTCTCTGGGAAGTGTTGTGTAAGCTTCCTTTGAGGATTAGAACTGAGAGACTGGAGAGAGAGCGGTTGTCTTGTGCGAAACGTGCCCCCGCAGGTAGCTGGGTATTCCCGTCTTTGATAGCTTTCCGGCATGCGTTCATTCTGGTGCGCAGTTGTTGTCTGCTCTCTCCTACGTATTTTCCATCGGGGCATTTGGTGCACTGGATGGGAGATATTACATTTGTAGGGGTGTAACTTTAAGTATATAGGTATCCTTGGTCAGCGTGCCTTGTTGCTGTGTGACGTGGTTGATGGCGTACTTTTTGGAGTAGGGTTTGGACTTGTGTGGGGGTCTTGCATAGGGATGAGCCTGCTTCAGGCAGGCGGTTGGACTGGATGTGACCTTCAGAGGTTCCTTCCCAGCCCTGCTTTTCAGTGCTTCATGGAGTAGAGCCCTTTGGGTTGTAGTGGGCATAAATGGGGCCGGGTCCATTCTGTCTGGGTGGAAAAGTCAGAGAGACTGTGCCATATTGTGGAGGTCAGTGAAAGAGGGCTGTGGGCTTTGTGCCTCCCCAGTGAGGGGTTTGCAGGGTTGAGCGAGGCTCATGCCTTTCCCACATCACTTTGTGGAGACTCATGTGAACACGGATGCTACCGGCTTCTGTGTCAGCATCTTCTCTTTCCCACAGGGTGCTTTGCCTTGGCCTATGCGAAGGGAGCACAGGTTTGCAGAGGGTGTGAAAGCTTCAGCCTCCACTTCTGTGACCTGATGGCGCCCTTCTGCAGGACATCATCAGTGTTCAGAGCACTTTGCTGCACCTGGGCTGAATATGTGCAGTAGTTGGGGGAGAAGCTAGAGAGCCTCTGTCAGCTCTCATGCTTCAGGGCATTTGCTGATCTTGTACCGGGGTCAGGAGGATTATTTTCCCCCTCCCTGCTGTAGCATTGTGTTGGATGTGCTTTCGCGGGGTGCAGGTGTGCAGGGATTGCCTGAGTGCATCAGATCTGGGGTCTGGCTTGTTCAGTGTCCTGTCTGCGGGTCATCCCCCCTCCTGAGGGCAAGGTACAAGAAGCCTTCCAGGAGTCATCGGGGGTGGGAGTGAGATTCTGGATGAGATGCTATTCTGGGGTGTGCGCAGATGGTCACACTGTACTAAGACATAAGGTGTTGCTTGGAGGGAATTCCTGCGTCATCTCTTCTGCGACCACGGTGTGCGTGCAGCGGGAACTGGAAGGGAAAGGTACTGTCGTTTTGACTGCCACTTATCCCAGGATGGGAACAGACATGATACCATTACGGCGGTATCAGGAAGTTCCCACCCCCTTTAGCTAGGTATAGTTAATTCATCTGTCCATCTGCTTGGCACATTTGTACGGGAGATGCACAAAGCTGATCCAGGTGCTTATCTCCATGGGGAAACCTCCACGTCTGACTTAATTGCTGCAGAGACAGTTGCGTGTGGAGGTTGTGACCTTGCGGGGTGAGGAAGTGAAGCATGCCCTTAACACGACGGTTCTGTTCACAAGCCCGGGATGATAAAGGACAAAGCAGTGACCCGTCTCTCCCGATCTAGTGTGCTCCAAATGGCATGGGCTCCCTTTAGAAATATCCCCTCAGGGCCAAGAACGTGGAAGGTCTGGGAGCCACCGCGGCGTTGCGATGCATCCGAATCCTCACTGGTTATCCGGACTCTGTGGAACAGGTTTCTGCTTGTTTGGGGGGTTGTTTTAGGGAGGAAGCATGTTCCCTAAACCCCAATTTATTTCTGGCTGTGGTCGGATCAGGACCCCCTCACATAGCTCTTGTCCCCTGCCTTCCCCCTCAGAAGTAATCAGGATGTAAGGAGTGAGTGTGCGGACACCGGGGGGAAGGTGGATGAGTGTGAGCACAGGGGTGTGGGTAGTGATGCACAGGCAACCTGCACGTGCGTCTTGACAGGGGCAAATCACTTACAAGAAATCTGGCAGGGGGTGCTAACTGCACTCCCTGGGGAGATGTTTCTTAGCCTCCTGGCAGCTGCTTTACATACTTAATAGTCCTGTGCGTCACGGTGGTTCATAGACTTTTCATAGCAGGGACCACAACTTAATATCCATACGGTCCTGTGGGGACTTTCCTTTCCAATTTGCTAACACCCCGGCTCCAGCTGCTTTCCCGTCCACTGTCGAACATCTCTGTGGTGTCTTAAATCCTTAGATAGGAAAGTAGCATGGTGGGTAGCAGAGTGTGAACATCCTCAGGGCTGCTTTTGGTGCAGTTTAGCATCTGGAATCGAAATGTAGGGTCAGCCCCGTGCAACAGTTTCCAGATCCCCTTTGGAAGCCACTGACGTGGTATTATCCATGTCTTCCCTCGGAGATCGGTACTGGCTAGGTGTATTTTCACACTGTCCTGTGCAGGTAGGACTTGCTGGAGTCTGAAGCGGGCGTGTTTAAAAATGTTATGTTTAATTTACTTTAATTTTTTTTATGTGCTATCTATACTGCTCTTCCCAACAAAGGCTCGGGGCGGTTTGCAATAAGATGTCACTTAAAATAACCTACCAAACAGGAGAGCAAGCAGAGAGCTTGAAAGAGAACTAGAATGACACCATAAACCAGAGACCCCCTAAACAATGTCTCAGCCTAGTTTTGTTTGCTGCACCAGTAGGAAAAACTTGACAGCGCTTCCCAGGGATGGGCAGGCTCTGGCTGTGGCGGCCCTCGAGCAGCCGAGCCACCCAAAAAGTGCGAGGAAGAGAAGTCAGGTTGCTGATGTGAGGGCCTCTGTGCTACGGGCTTCTGCTGCTCCGGTGGTGGTCATTGTGAATTGTGCTGCTTTGTACCACGGGGTGGACGTACACAAGAGCTGCCATTTATTGGCCTACCGGGCCCAGTCTCCGGTGTCGCACGGTGGTGGAGAGCAGGAGAGTGAAATGGGTCTGACCAGGGCTTTTTCCCCAGTTTCTCTCTCACTTGCAGCCTCCAGCATTTAAGGTGTAGGATATTCTGATTCAGAGGCCGTGCCCCTCACTGCCATGCTCAGTAGCTATCGATATCCTTCTCCTCCCAGAACATGCCCCATCGCTTTGTGGATCTGGCTAAGCTGTCAGGTCCAAACCGGGTGCAGCAAATCCTACCCTTGAATGGGTGAAAAAGAACTGCCTTGTGTTTGCTTGAAACTTTCTACCTACTCATTTCATTTCGTGCCCCCCTAGTTTTGTATGGTGGGAGTGAGTAAATAATACATCCCTCTTGACTTGATTTTGGTACATGGACTCTCTCTTGACTTTTTCTTATCAGTCCCCCTTCAAGTGCCTCTTTTCTAGTCTTAGCATTGGGCGAGTTGGTTTGAAATTAGGCAGCTTCTCCTGGTCAAGAAGTAGCGCTGGGACAGTTCCAGCTGAAAGACCTTTCCTTGATGCAGAGCAAGGATGGGACTGCCAACATCCAGCTTGTGTCTACTACTGCCCCTTTCCTGCCCAGAACTCAGTGTAGGGGAATGGAGAAGCAGGCTTTGTTCAGGAGGAAAGATACTATCTGCACAGCATCTGTGAGCATGAGCTGGGAACAAGTTTCAGCATTATATAGGACAAGGATCGCAGCACTTCTTTATCTTTTGTCTGCAATTTCTGGTTTTACCGGCCAGGGTGGTTGTTACCTCCCAGTTAAAAGGGTTGCATGTATTGTTCTTAAAGATACAGAGGGGGCACGAAGTCAAAACAAGTGCTTTTCCTTTTTGCAGTGTGCAGACTTGAAGCCCTTTTTATTCTCTGCACACCGCTGTCTGCCACTCAAGCCGCGAGTTTGCTGTGTTGCGCTTTGGTGCACTCGAGGCAGATGTACCAAGGCTTGATTTAAAAGTTTTTGCAGTTGTATAATGCTGTGCTTTAGCAGATGCGATTGTTTTCTTCTAGCCAACATCGTTGTACCGGCATAACTGCTAATGCGGACGCACTTAGAGTGGCATCACAGTGTAAGCCAGCACCGTTTATTCCCCTGCCTGCCAGGATTAAGCCGTTCCCAGATAGGTCCATTCATACCA
This sequence comes from Caiman crocodilus, assembly GCA_030014935.1. Taxonomy (NCBI): domain Eukaryota; kingdom Metazoa; phylum Chordata; order Crocodylia; family Alligatoridae; genus Caiman; species Caiman crocodilus. The sequence continues at coordinate 3,918,420 of JAGPOW010001890.1, read as the reverse complement.
GTGTAACTACTTCTGCACTGAAAGAGTGGAATCACTATAGACCAGTATAATTATAGCGTGGAAACTCGTGTGTCTAGACAAGGCCTTAAATTTGGATTCTAGTCCTAGATTTGTGGCTTTGTGTGATTAGCTTTTATGTGAGAAGTGCAGCTCTTTGCATACAGTGATTTGGGGGGGTGGCTGAAGGGAAGGGCACTCTAAGGGTGCCTGATGTTTGGGATGTGCCGTGCACTGACTCTACAAAATATTGGACCCCGTCCTAGTCTCTCAGGCTGCCTGATGCCTCCTCTTCCTCCGGCCCCCTCCTCCCACTTATCTTTCATCTGAGACCTTGTTATTATGTGCCGTCATGTGACGTGGCAACGAAGTGGGGCGGGGGGAGTTGTTTCTTTAGATCACATCTCCAGACTTCCAGTTGGAAGCACTGAGAAAGGATTTGGGAGCATGCCATCAACTGTTCTCCGCATGGCCTCTTAAAAGGGGAGGAAGTGTGACAGTATATTAAGCCACAGGGCATCGTTTGGCATGATCCTAACCTCCTAATCGTATTGGACTGGATCTTGCAAGGGAAAGGTGTTCAGCTATTGCTGCTTTATGTCCATCACCCAGAGAGTCAAGCCCTGTTGCTCCTGAAGAAGTCTTCCCTCTCCAAAGCCTCATGCTTTAGGACACCCTTACTCTCAGGGGTCTGGAGGAACCTTTCCGCAGGTCAGCCCGTACCAGCCTACTCCACGTTTCCAGGGACCTTGTTCTGAAGCAGCCGATGCTGGCTATTGCCAGTTCTGGGCTGCCTCAGGAGAGGTACCACAGCTTTGCTCCTGTGTGTTGGTTCCCATGTTCTGCCTGACTCGGCAGCCTTGGCTCCTGCAAGCTGTTTTATTGAGAAGTTGCCAGGCTTGTTTGCGACGGGGCTGGTCGACGGGATTGGAAGGAGAAGGTCTTCTCCGAGCAGGCCAGGGTCTTTGCATCTGAGCCTTCTTGGGTCTGGATTCCTAAGAGCCCCCCGTGTGGTTTCAGCCCCAAAGGGTTGCGTTGCTCTGCTTTATTTTGAAATGCAAGCAAGGTTTTTGACCTCTAAGTCCCTGGCTGCTCGAGAGGCCTAGGATGGCCAGTGGATCTTTTGGGGTATCTGGAGAGAGGAGAAATGTTATTGTTCTCATGGCTCACCTTGATCCCCAAATCTCTCTCCTACTGAATCGCTCGCTTACTCTCACGCTTTTCACATCCTTCTTTTGCTCCCGCAGAAGACAGGTGCCTTCTCAGTGCATTGCCGCCACACTCACGACTCCCGTGTCTCCTGCTTGGCAGCTGCATGAAGCTAACTCTCCGGGTTACTTTCCTCGTACTGCTGCTGCGAGAGGGTTCAGTTGGCATCAGGCCTGTAGGAAACCTGCTTTCTGTTGCTCTCAAAGAAAGCCGCGCAGCACCAGCCCCCAGAGGAATCCCCTGGCTGTTCTGCAGCAGACTTAATTCCTGGGGCCTGTGCACGGCAGGGGTGTCCCCTACACGAACTAATCTGCAGCGATGAATGAAACAGAAAGGCAAGTGATTTCGGGTGGGGGTAGGCGAGCGGTGGTTATGGAGTCCTGTGGCTTTGTGAGTGCTGCAGCCTTGATTTGCTTGGGGGGAAATGCTAGGGTCCGTGTCATACGTGAGGCTCGTCTTGTCTCGTCTCGTCCCGAGAGCTGTGGTCGAAACTTTCAGAAGTGACTAGGGTGTTTTTCCCTGGGGTGCCCAACTTAGTGTTTCTTAAAGCGGCCCGGGGTGATTTCCATCAGCTGCTCTCTGAACGCAGGCCTCTAAAACCATCCTTGCAAATCGGCCCGGATGAATCCACCAGGCGCTGGAACCTGGCTCTGGAGACTTGACTGTAGAAACCGCGTCACCCCTTGCCGGACTTCCCGGCGGTTTGACCCGGGTCGCAGCGCCGTTCTGCTTTCTTCCTCTGCTGTGCGATCCCGCTCGTGAAAGCCCCTGTGGCCCGCGGCACTCCCCCATCCGGCCCTGTCCCCTTGCTGCTGTGCGTGCCACTGCACACCTCCGTGCTTTGCCCCTTCTCTGCTTTCCCCTCCCATTGCTGGCGTGCCCAATTGAGCAGCCTGGCCTAGAGCAGCAGCTGTGCTGTGATACCTGTTGCGGGAGAGCTTCCCCTGTGGCCCCTCTCTTCCAAAGCAAGTCGCCTGATTTCGCATTCATCCCTTTGCATTAGAAAAGGAGCAATCGGTGGTGAATGCAACCTCCCGTTTCCCTTGGGATTGAGGGCCCGTGCAGGTGAGTTATAGGACAAGGAGCGAGGCAATCCTCTTCCCGGACCATGAGGGCCCTTGTGCTGGCCGTGCGTGCAGAAACCCCCCTACGAGGTGCTTAGGTTTGTCCCCTCCACTGGGTTTGGCCTCCTGTGCCCGTCACACGTGTGAGATGAGCAGGGCTGGGGGCTCGCCCCGCCGGAGGGGAGCAGGGCACGTGTTTGTGGGAGCAGGCGGGGAGCCCTCGTAGCGCTGGTGGGAGCCCTGCGTGTCTTGGGGAGGGCCTGCTGGTTTTTAGCCAGTAGCCCCACACCCGCCACGTGCCTTCGAGTGACAGGCGACTTCCTGTCAGTTAATGACTAATTTTCCAGTTTCTATCGGTGAAAGCAGGCAGTCGGCCGAGGTGGAAGAGCCGGCTGCTAGGCCAGTCACACTGAGATGGGGAAAGGGCAACTTCTTGTTTTTGTCGGGGCCACCAGTTATTGCCTCACTCCGCTTTAAAGCGTCGGAGGCCTGCCTCCTCCTTTGCAGCTGACGGTGAGGATGAGACCTTGGGTCAGCCACGGGCACTGAACCCCGGTGCCCCCTCGGTTCCCGTCGGGGGTCCGGTCAGGCGGGGCACCCTGCTTGGAGGGGCATGTCTTCACGCTCAGAGGTAATCCCCTGCTGGGACTTGGATCCAAGGGCGGGGGAGGTATCCTGCCGCTCTTTCATCTCCTTCCCCTTCCCTGTCTGCAGTCACGGGGGCCTGGGCGTCTTTTACACTGGGGGTTCGTATATGGTGTCTTGACTGCAACAGTGAGCATGCGGTGCTGAGACGAGTTTTGTGGGCAGGTCCTGGTCGTTGGGAGCAGTGCAGGCGTGGTGAGGGGCTCCAGCGTTGCAGACCCTTGCAAGGGGGCTAGGTTTGTGCGGTGGCTCAGGGGCTGGGCAAGCAGGTGCTGGGAGCCGGTCGCCTGCTCCAGGTGGCTGTTTTGCATGCGCTCAGACCATTTCCATGACTCTCCAGCTTAGGATGCCCCCTGGGGAAGGGGGTGGTGGAATTACGGCAAATCCCGTAGCCTAGAAGCAATTGTTGAGCCACGGGGAGAGGAATGCTCTCCCTTCCCCCACTCGACGGGCAGGTGGGGGAAGGGCAGAGGTCCACGTGGAACAGATGCAGACGGGGGATTTATGCTTCCCCGGGGCTTCCTCTCCCCTCCCCGCACAGACCCCAGAGGAAGCTGTGTCCTGCTCCCTGCCCTCGGCTGTGTAGTCGGATCTGCCAGCGGGCTCTGGCTCGCCGCGGGGTGGGCAGGCTCTGATCCAAGAGGCTCCTTCCCTCCCCTTGCGGCTTCTGGATTTGGTTCTGGTTCAGCCTAACCCTAACCCTCTGCCTCACGGCCCCAGTGTCATAGGGAGATAGCCCTGTAGCTCGCTTCTCTTCCTATGCTGCTTTTAAATGCGGCTCCTCGGAGATCTGCTCCCTGCCCTCTTGGCCTGAACGTGTCCCACCTTGTCTCGTCTCTGAAGTTAAACTACCTGGGGCCTGGCTGGTACTTGGAGTTGCGCCCTGGGGATCACAGGTGCTGGAGACGGCCCTGAACCACTTGGAGGTGAAGGGAGTGACGTGTGAGTGAGAGATGCAAAGCAAGAGCCAGGCGGGAAGACGTGGGAGCTGTGAGACCCCAAATCTGTTTCCAGAACCGTGGGGCCCCTGAGCACGTCACAGCTCCTTCGCTGCTTCCGTGTCCCGGTCCCTGGTCCGCTCAGGTAGTAGGCGACGGTTTCTGCCTTGGAGAGCTGGCAGTGTGTGGCTGCAGTGCTGGCCACCGGGCACAGCAGGTACCAAGCTCAGACTGTGATGGGCAGCATTAGGGATTGCCACTTCCCTGCTTTTGGTTTGTAACCCTTGGATTTATTGGGTGAGAGGTGCTTGGAGAGGCACTAGAGTCTGATTGAGCCAGGGCCCAGGTCCTGGTCCCTCACTGGCACCAGGATGAATCTGGATTTGTTCGATGAGCTGCATGGAGTGACTCCGGATGGATGCTGGAGCAGCTGAGAGCAGGGCCAGTCCTAAGCTCCCCATCCAAGGGCCCAGCTCTGATCACCAGTTGTCTGAGCACCCCGAGGAGCAGAGCCGGCTTCTGCCCTGGGTCGGTCGGTGTCTCTGGGACTGTGCCTGCTTCTCTGGGCTGCATTATCCCAGCATGGCGGGTGTTGGGTTCCTTGCTGGAGGCCCAGGAGGGAGGGTGGCTCATGCCCTCTAGGCACCCAGCTTCCCGCGCTGTTGCCTGGCCTGGCCAGTTGTGAGGTTTTGGACTTGGAAGAGACTTGGAGCACAGGGCATGGCCGAGCCATAAACATGCTGGGGGCCTCACCTCCCAGCTTCCAGCTAATCCTCGGCTCCCCAGCTTGCTTCTCTGTAGACACAGGCCTTGGGGCCGGCTAGAGCAATGACCTGGCTGGGCCTGCCTGGCTGTCCTGAAGGGGCTCAGATCCAGGCTCTGAGCATCTGAGTGATACCAGCCATGCGGCTGAAGCTGGGTCTGTTGAGGGTGCTGGGGTGGGTCTCCGGGCACCTTAGCGCCTCTGCAAGTCTGGTTTCTCCACCAAGGCTTGGAAAAACTTTCTTGTTACAGCAGTGGGGCGGTGGACTAGATGCCTGGGGAGGCCTGGACTCTTCAGCACCGGAGGGTTCAAGAAGAGTTTGGACAGTGGCTGGTGAGGCATGATCTAGGCATAGTGGTGCCTGTGCTCTGCTGTGGGAATTTCCCAGGTTGCTGGGCTTTGCTGGCAGACCCATGGGCATGCTACGTGGGAATCCTGCTCCCCCTCCCACTCTCTGCTATGTGCATCAGGGGTTTTTTTTTAAACCTTTCTCAGCAGCATCGGGCGTTGGCTGCAGCCCAGGCTGGCAATTGTGACTGTGCTGGACCAGTGCTCCTTCTGGGACCTGAAGCTGGAGGTACCGGCTAGAGGGTCTTGCCTCTCTGCTCAGGATCAGACCAATTGGTTTATTTTGGGGTCAGGAAATTATTTTACTCCCCTGGTCAGATTGGTACAGGCCAGACTGGGGGCCTCTGTAGCAGATTGGGGTGCTCTGTAGCAGGGGGCATGGTCTCTGCTTGGGATCTCTTGGGCATCTATTAGAAACCTTTTACAGCAGTTGGACATTAGTTGCTGTGGTCCCCCTGTTTTCCCTGTGGCAGGGTTGGGTGAGATGTCTGGTGCTGTGCCAGCATTGCCAGTAGGTTTCCTAACAGGTTGGCAATGGATTTGTCTAGGATGGTTTAGATAGGACTGATGCTGCCTCAAGCAGGGGCTTGTACTAGATGTGATGTCTGGAGATCCCTTCCAGCCACGCTTCTCTGATTTCTCTGATTTTCTGTTCCAGGGCCCCACACTGAAAGCCCAAAGGCTCAGCTCTACTTCCCCCCTACCCTGCTATCGACTGCCTGTGCAGACTTGGGCAAGACCCTTTGCTCCCTGGGGAACTCTGTTTGCCGGAGGGGGGCGGTGGGACGGCTTCCACGGCTCCTCTGTGCGTGGAGACTCTCCCTCTGGAACGAGGAGGATCTGTTCCAGTTAAGCCGCGTTCGTTCTGTGTACGGGACAAGCCAGAGCAGGAAGCCGGCGCCTGTGTCAGACCTGGGGTAATTTGGGATCAGCCTCAAAGCTCCTTCAGGAACCTGGGATGGAAGGTGTCCTAAGGGTGAATAATCTGGCTCTCGAACGTGACAGATGTTGGTTTCTCAATAGCCCTGATGTCGGTGGAGAAACGCTGGGGACTGCAGGGCTCAGGAGGATCGAGTTCCTCTTCCAGCATCCTGCGTAGGGTTGGTTTTTAACCTCCCTCGTGGGCATTTGAGTTGCTTGGTGTGGGGCCATGTGAGCCTGTGTGTCTGGCTGGAGCAGACTGGGAGAAGGGTGAGTGAGGACAGGCCAGGGCTTCTCTGTGGGTCCTGCAGCAAAAGCAGGACTCCGGGAGCTGTTCTCCAGGGACCCCGGAGACGTGCCACAGCCCCGGGCTTTGTGGGATAGGCTGGGTCTGGAGCGAGCACAGCTTTGATCCACCCTGGCTTCCTCTGCTTGCAGGGATGAGTGCATCTGTGCTGCTGTATCCTGTTTGGCTCCGTCAGTCCTCCAGGTCCCTTCTTCAGCTGCCTGTAAAGCTGTCTGTCCCCCAGCGCTACCCACTCTCAGTGGAGACCAGGGGACAGTTTCGGGACTCGTTGTAGGCAGGTCCCTGTTTCAGCTGTGCTGAAACCTCCGGGTATGGCTGGAGGGGTGGGGGAAACCCTGTGACTTCAGAGCAGCATCCACAGCATTGTTCCCTTCCTCACTTCTGCTTCTGGCAGTCAGGAAGGGGAGGGCTGGGGCACGAGTGGAGAAAAGCAGCCTCACCCATTTGCCAAGGCTTGGCAACCTTTGAAGCCACTCAGCAGCTCCCCACCCTCTGTGGGGAAAACGCGAGTCCCTGCTGCCGCCTGCAGTTTATGACCGCCCCCCTCCCCGGCAGAGGGGTGTCGGGCCAGGTGCGTTCAGGCAGCGCCTGCCCCTGGGTAGATGGACCGTGCAGGAGCCCACTCTTCCTGCCACCAGCACCAGGCTCAGGCAGGAGACCCCTTGGCAAGGCTGCCAGTGAATCTCAGGGGGAGTCGGGGCGGCTGTGGGCTCAGGTAGAGCGTGGCTGGCAGAGCCCCCAGGGCTCCGCACACGGTGGCACCTGCCGGGGCCTTGCCTGGGCTGGGACACAGCTCATTAGCCTTGGACAGGCCTGTTCTTTCCTCCAGGCTGCCATCCCCTTTGCCTGCTTCTCTCTCTGCTTCAGGGCCCGTCACAGGCACCAGGTTTCTTCCTGCATTTCTCCTCTTTGCCAACTCTCAGCTCCAGGCCGCTTTGAGCCTTTCCAGTTCCCCCCGGCCATCCATTCCCAGAGAATTTGGTGTCTGCAGTCAAGTCCTTCTCCGCCACCCTGCAGCTGGAAGCTGGTGTCCGTCCTTCCGCCTAAGAGGGCACGTGAGCCCCACCGCGAAAGCTCATTGTCACCTCCACCCCTCAGGTACTCCGTGTCATCCCTAAAAACCCCTGGATGCTCTTCCTTTGCTGGTGGGAAGCGGCTGATTCCAGGCTGGGACGGGGCTGCCTGTTAGCGCCGCACATGACTCGGTTGAGAGATCGCTCTCTTTTTCCTCCCTTTTCTTCCGCTTTTGCAGTCCTTTCTGTGGGGGCAGCTGGCGGGGGTGGAAGGTGGGGGAGAGACCGCTGCGTCCATTGGAAAACGCAGGGCGATAATAAGCGGGATGATAAGCGGGATGTGGAATCCACCACGATCCCAGCGGGTGACTGCGGAGGGGGCTGCAGATGGCACTTGGCGCTTTGCAAACCTAATGCCTGCAGCCCTTCAGGGCAGCTGATGGGTTGAGAAGTGTGATCCTCATTTTGCAGGCAATGCAATGATTGCCACCCAGGTAGGTGGTCTGGCCCTGGAGATAACTTCCAATACACCTCTGTGGAAAACTCTGAGCTTTGAAGGACATGGGGGAGGGGGTTGTGATTTGGGACTGAGCTCTGCGCAGGGTCAGCACCCGCCGCAGCAGCCTTGTTGAGGTGTCCAGCTATGTCCTGACCCAGGAGAAAAGGACTGGATTACTAAGAGGCTAATGCCAGGCCTGCCTTTGGTGAGCTCCATCAGCAGGGCAGCCAGAGGCCGAGCTGCAGCAGTGACGTCCTGGCAGGGGCATCGCGGCTGGTAGTGGGCACACAGCAGTTTGGCCACCCTGTCCTGCCCTTGCAGCATTGCCTCAGGCAGCGTGTTGCCTGCACCCCTCTCCGGAGCCACGAGTGTGATTGACAGAGCTCCAGAAAGACCGGTGTCAGGGAGGACATGACTGGTCCACCTTACACCTCTTTCTCTGGGCATAGACAGGCTGAGGGAGACATCCTGGGGTGTGGGGGGCGGTGAGGTGAGAGCTAGGGCTCAGTGTATATGAAGTTAATTTTCCCTTAAACCCTGTCTTGGTTTGCAAAATTCGGCAATGCAGAACTGACTGTGGGTTCTTGGCTGTTGACAGTGAGGGAAAGGCTTTGGGTTTGGCACAGAATCCGTCCTTGGTCCCAGTCTTTCAGTCTTTACAAGGGTTAAATATTTCCTGGCCCTGTGGGGAGGTCTGCCCTGCCTCTCCCCACTCCACCAGCTTCACCAGTCCCGCTGACAAACTTGGAGGCACTTTCTCAGCTGCTTTTGTCTGTCTGTAGGCTCTGGCATCTGTCCGTCCCTGTCCGAGACTCCCGTCGGTTTGAATCTGTGGGCTTAATTATCCTGTTGCCAGCCCGCTCTGTGTTCAGGCTCCCGGATCTGTATAGACATGCATATGAGGCTGCAGTGGCTTCCGTAACCCTTCATGTCCTGCTTACTGCCAGGGACTGGATCGCCCCAAAGACCTGCCTTGTGTAGGGCCCAATCCTGCCCTTCCAGAGCTCCTGAGGATGCATCTGTATGCCCTTGAGCAGGTCTGGCTCCCCAGTGCCAACCCCCAAAATACAGGGGTGAGGCTGCTTTGGGGGCATTCTTGGATCTTGGTCTCTGGCCTGTGTGCGAGCTGTCAGGAGGGGGTCCCTTGGTGTGCTTCTCCCTGACAGCGCTGGGTTTGGCATGTGGCAGCCAGACTTTGTCTCTTGGGACGTGCTGTGCATCTCCCTGGACACTCCGGTCCTGCTATGCTGGTGTCTCTTGACTCAGCTCCACGGTGCCTGGAGGGTAGCAGGGCCCGGCTCATTTCAGGGCCCCGTGGTGCTTGGTGTCGCGCAGACTCACGAGAAGCAACAGTTCCTGCTGCAAGGAGCTTACAGGTGGTGATGGGAAGGAGGATTCGTCAGACCGGGGACACAGACACCCATGCCAAGCCTGGTGCCGAAAGACCCCCTCCTGCCAGCGTTATAGCCCTGCACCTGGTTTGGTTCCTGATGCCAAAGGGGCAGGGAGGGAGATGCAGTCTGTGCAGAGTGGTAGCACTTTTCCCACATCGGTGCTTGACAGAGAACCGGACCCTTTGAGCAGCTGAGTTAAATGCTATTCCACACGTCAGGGACTCGGCCCCTGGCAGTCAGCGTCTTCTCCCAAAGAGGCTTTGCCGTCCACATGGTATCCGGTGCATCTGAGTGTGGTGGCCTGGACAGGGGCAACTGGTGGACTGATCCCAGCCCTGCTGCCTGCCTTGGTTCATTTGCATAAGTAATCAGCATCTCATTAGCTGCTCATTAGTGACAGGCCTGTAGCAGTAACCTCACTTGACCGCGGGGAATTTCTACCTGCCAGTCGTAGTGGTTTGGGGTGGGAGACACTGACCCCGACCTGAGAATGACAACGCGGAAAGCAACTCTTCTGGAAACCCAAAGTGCTGTGCCCAGCCTGGTGAGCTGCTGGTAAAGCAGGAAGGCAAGCGAGAGGTTAATCCTCTCTGCTGCTGCTGAAAACCTCCCTTGTGCTGGATTGGATTTGGCCCCCCAAATCTTATTTGTTCTCCTTTCTTTGCCGCCGCGCAAGCATTCGCCCAGTTTTGTCTCTCCTCACTCGTAAATCCTTCCCTTGGAATGCCAGATTGCTCCTTCGACTAGACTGTCCGTGAGAGAAATATATTTCTTCCTATTAACCGGGGGCGATCGCGGGCGGCCTGGACCCCTCTGTACTCTGTGTGCGTCTTGGCCTCTTTAAAGCCCTAAGCTGTTTTTGGAGTGAGAGTGTGAGAACAGATTTGTCTTTTTGGGGGAAAAAAAGAGCATCAAGTGTATCAAAGAGTTAGGGAGTGCAGGGGGAGAGGTGGGCAGTTTTCTACGTGTGAGGCCGCACAGCCCTGGCAATGGTGCTATAAAGGGGTTCATATGATTGTCAGGCGGATTTTGACTTCAGTGCCCTGGGAATTTTTGGGGCCGCTCCACTGGAGACACTTTTTAAAGGGGTCCTTTTAATTGGGTAGGGGACCTCGTCTTGCCTGTCAGTTAGGAGCCGTCTAGTGATTCTCACCCGGGGAAACCACGAGCTCTTTTTCACGGTGCCGCGTTGTGGGAGGGAGCACGATACATTAGCACTGTCAGGTGAGCAGATACTTACCACATGTGATCCATAAGATAAACCCAGAAATTTCACGTAGGATCCAGATTGTCCATCCTGTCCTGTCGCAGACTTGCTCGGTTTTTTGCAACTGGCTCTACGACTTTTCCGTAGTCAAACGAGCGAAAGTGAAGAACTGGCCTTTTCGTGGCGGGGGGGGCAAAGTCTTAAAAAGTTGAGAACCACTGGTCTCTAAGGGGTCTGATTTCTGGGCGCTCCTAATCACCAGCCCCCTGTTCTGGAAATGTATGTAAAGCATCAGTCTCTTCTGCCAAGTGGCCTCTTAGCACCTGATTCCTCTCCTCTCCTCCTCTGGCCTGTGCCACGGCCCCTCCGGATGCCAAGAGCAGGTGTCTTGTCACTTGTGTGCTGACTTTTCCCCGATGGCCTTTGCTGGGGGATGGAGCTGGAGTCTCCTTGAGTGGCAGCGCAGGGACTCGGCCATGCAAGCGCATCGGGGTCCTCCTTACAAGTGACAGTCCATGTAGGAGAAGCACTGGTGCCATCTTTGCACGGGAGGGAAGTACCTCAATTGCTCGGGCATTTCCAAGCAGTTGTCTCCCTTCCTTGAGTTGGTAAGCCCAGTGGGGTGTGCAGAGCTGCTGGCTGGGTAGAAAATGTTCCTTGGACAGGGACTTTCCAGTTCACGGACCTCACCCTCCCTCGTTGGGTACAGATTGCTGTTCGCTCAGAAAGTGGCAATATCCTCCACCCACACAGTATCGAGGGACCAAGCACAGAGATCTTGTTAGTGGCATTTGCAGCCTGCCAGGTCATTGAGAAATAGCCCTGTAGGAAGGAGCCTGGGGGTACCCCAGAGAACATTGCCCTGTTTATCCAGCTACATCATACACCTGCATTGTCTGCCCTTGGCATCCCTCTTGGAAGAGCTGTTCCAGATCTTTGCTCCTTTTGATGGTTAGAAACCATTGTTGAATTTCCAGCCTGAATTTATTTAAACTTTAAATAGGGCTTCTCCCTCCCCTTCATGTGTTTATCCCTCCACGGTCTTTGTCTTGCTAGGTTAAACTGTTCAGTGTGATGTGCTTCCTGTCCAGTTTCCCGTCATCTTCAGAGCCCTTCCATGCACCTGTTTCATTGTAAATTCACTGTCGTTGACCCCAGACGATCAGACAGATACGCAGCGAGGCCTTGCTGGTATTTTAGATTGGGGTGCTAACTTGTGACACATGTAACATACAGAAGATCATGGTGCGGGCATAGTGGCAGATGGGGCAGGGAGCAGAAAGCTGAGCAGCAGATCGGACAGAGAGGACATTGAAGGGAGCAGAAAACAGAGTAGCTGATTGGGCAGGGGAAGGGAATGAGAGTGGGGTTAGGTTGTGGCATTCCTGCCAAAAAGGGTGGCCCCCGCTGCCTTAGATACTGGCATTCATACTTGCCCATCTCTCCAGGGGTGGCATTTGTCTTTTCATGGCTCCATTGCATGGCGGCTCATGGTTGTTCTCTAGCTGACCAGAATACCAAGGAGGCACCCGAGTTACAGGAACAGGCTTGCTGCAAAGAAAGTAGGCAGGTGGCTTAAGTGAGGGGCAGATCCAGGTTGCACCCCCATATTATCCCTGTTCCACCCAAATTATAAAACCAATTGCCTGGCAGTGGCAGTGGCAGTGGCATTTCTATCCAGGCAGCAGTGAGGGAGTTTCTTGACTTGTTGGCTCATTGTAACCTACCTGATTCCTTCTAAACTCTTCATTTTACGGTCGTTGATGACCTTCTCTCCTTTTTGATGGTATTCATGTTTCCTTAATCAAGCTATTCTGTCTTCTGCCATTCTCCTGTCTCGTAGTACCTCCTGATAATGCAGCTCCCATTTCACAGCCCTGCAGTCTGGTTTTAACTCTAACGAAAAACATTAACTTAGGTGTGGAAATAACTTTCAGTGAGGTATCACATGTACTGCCAAGATGCTCAAGGAGGCTTGATTTGTTTTGTGGATCTGAAAGAGCCGTACGTTGAATTCTAATGACCACGGGACTAAAGAAGCCACGTGGTTTGATTATTTTTGCCTAGTTTGTTGTTTTTCATACAAAATGTATTATATGGCAAAGTATGTTCCAGCACAGTTATATTTGTTACTTTGATCTTAAGCTGAATATTGCAGCTGTAGGCCCCTTGCATATCAGTAAAGCTTCTAGTTTCTTTTTACTTGGAGAGAAGTCTGTATTGTGTTACATGTGTCAATGCATCACACCACTTGCTCCTCACTTGTCAAAATCCTAGATCCACCCATGGCCTCTAGTATGGAGTACTAATATTGGCCACGAAGCGTTCTGTCAGATGGAGGCTTCTTTCAACAGTGGTACCATTGCTGTGAGGTGGAGTTGGTCCCGCCGTCCGTGGTACAGATAGCAAGATTGAGGGGTGGAGGGGGAAGGTGACCAGGACAGGGCTTGATAGTGGGTTGTGCAGCTCTTCTAAACACCCTGCCCTTTTGGTTTAGCTCTGAGACCACCCATATCAACCTTGGTGACAAGGCTGGAAAATCCAACCCCAGCAGAACGAGCTGCCTAGTAGATGCTTCTGGGGCCATCGGTAATTCTTTAGCTGGGATATTCATTCTGAATCTCTCAGCAGAAACCTTGTCAACAGCGTGACCCCGCTCCCTCCCCTGCTTGTTTCTGTCTCTCTGGGACTCAGTCAGCTTGCCCTGCTGTCAGGGGTTTGGTTGGGCATGTGGTTCCCGAAACGTGAGCGGAGCCCTTCCTTGTGTCCCTGATCCCAGTGTTGCGAACCCAGCACGCTGTTGGCCAGCTGAGCATGCCAGAGATTATTGATAGTCTTCTTTAGAGCATTAATACCATGTTACCACATTTGTCCTCCATCCTGGAAGCCACGTGAAGCTCTTTTTCTTCAGGCTTCTGTTTCCATTTCAAGGTGTTCAAACAAAAAGGGAGGTGGAGACACCCCTGAACCTGCTTCTTGCCAGTATTTGGGCTTATTACGGCAGCCCTGAGCACCTTGTATAAAGCTGGCTGTAGTAGCTCAGGAAGTGAGGCTGATGCATTGGAGACTCCTCTGCTAGAGAGAGGCACTGGGTCTGTCTGGCTTTCTATGTCTGCTCCAAAATGCCAGGGAGTGAGCTGGATGCCGTGCCAGGGCTTCAGGTTGAAGTGTGAGGGTAGTGTAGCATTCTTTGGGGTCCCTGCTCTGCTACTGATTCTCTGTGTGGTCTTGGCCAAGTCCCTTAGCATGGCTGTGCCTCCTTTCGTCTCGGCCGGATCATGGCGATACCAGCAGTGCCTGTTGCATGGGGTGTGATGGAGGGCATGTGTAGGTGGGAAGGTGCGGTAGTCACAAGGGTTGCAAAAATTGCACAGAGAGGTAGATCTATGCCTGGCATATGTAGTGGGCAGCAAGTGTTTTCTGTGCTGGGCCGGGAGTCACTGCAAAACTCCCCTGTGATGCAGCTGAGCTGCCCTAGCCCACTGCTGGGATGGTACCTCTCATCCCATTATGCCGTGCAGATGGTGGACTTGTTTGTAGCCTAGCCTCTGTCCCCAATGTCTAGTGCTTACAGGATCAGGGCTTCTTGGTTCTCTGCTGCTGTGTCCTGCTGTGACCCAAGATCCATCCATTCCCTTCCTGTCTTTGGTGGTCTTTGCTGTACTTGCTCCCTCTTCCTTTGCAGAGACCTGCCCCTCCATGCCCACCCCCCTCTCCCAGATGCCACCGTCTTAGTTTGTCAATGACGTCCCTGGCTAATTGCAAAGGATGCTGTGGCGGGGAAGACGAGCACTGTTACCATGCCTACAACGGGGAGATCTCAAAACTAGGCTGTGATGTTATCTGCTAAAATTACTTTGCAGCAAATTGATGTCAGTGTGAAGCCCGGCGGGGCAATAAACCATGGCACGCTGGCCAATTACAGGGGCCGGGGTGAAAACAGCCTTTGGTGGCTGGGTCTCTCTTGCTTTATTGGTGATGTTGTTTGCTTAATTAGATCGGCTTGGATTTTTGCAGCCCAGGTTAGTGGGAGGGAAGCAGTGGGATACGATGCTTAGCTAGGCTAGAGGGGGGCTGCCTCTAGGTAAAAGACATCTGGGGTGGCCCTGTTTAAATGTTGGCTGAACAGCCCGCTGCCAACTCCTGCCCCTGCGTGACTTTGGGCACAGTGGTGCCTAGAGACTCCCCTCCCCCTCCCCTCAACCTTGTGCCAAGTGTTGCATGTGCCCCTAGGAAGTCATCTGCTTCTGCTATCAAAATCAGTGAGAGCGAAAGGCTGGGAGGGGAAACTGAGGCATGGAGAGAAGCGACTCGCCCAAAGTTGTGTGCAAGTCAGTGGCAGAGCCCAGGTTATCTGAGTCTACCTGGTGCCTAGTCATTAGTCTGAACCATCACTTCATAGCATCATAGAGAAGTCGAGCTGGAAGGCACCTCCGGAGGTCATCTCGTCCAACCCTCTGCCTGTACCTCAGTTTCACCAGCAGGGACATGGGTCCATTCTTTAGAAAGCTCCAGCAGCTCTGTGGTTATGAAGCAAGTGCTAGGTAGTGTCATCCTGATGGGGATCTTGGCCACACCTTGGTCCTTGGCACAGCTATAGATGTAACATTTCAGCCTGTATCTTCCCAAAGCTGGGCAGAACCCTAGCTGGGTACCTGTCTTCTTTCTGCAGCCCCTGAGTCCCATGCCAGTCTTAGAGAGACCTGTGCAATTCACATTAGTTTGCATGGGAGTAGTAAGTGCTGTGCTAGCTGTATTTCCCCTATATTCTGCTTTAGCAAATAGGATTTGAAAATCCTCCTCCTGTGCTAGGAACTGCAAGCCGTGGTTCTGCCAAAGCCGCTCTTTTTCTCCTTTGCATCTGGTTTGCTCTAACTTCCCCTTCTTGTGACCAGCTGATACGATCTCACATGGCACGTGGAAGCGTGTGGCTGCGATACTGTGGCACTTCCATCTCCTGTCTTTGTTTGAGTGAAACTGTACTCTGATTTTTATTACTCTCCCCTGAGCCCTCTGCTCTGGTGCTTCGTGTCTTTTGTACAGGACACGTCCTTGGGATGTTGGCAAGATGTTGGTTCAGATGTCTTGACATGGAGAATGTGGGTAATGGGAAGTCGTGGGTAATAGGTTGGATGTTAGGATGGACTGTGTTTCTCTCTTTGGCTTGACAGGCTGTGGACTCTCCATCCTTGGATGTGTTTAAGTACAAGTTGGACACACACTTGCTTGGGCTGGTTTAGGCAAGAATGATCCCACTTCAATAAGGGACCAGGCTAGATCTGACCTTCTGAGGACCCTGGCATCCTGACTGGGCTGTGATTTTATGATCATACCCATAGATTGTTGTTTTTTGTTTCTCTAGACTCCTAGGGCCCCAGCCATGACCTTTCCCTGTCTTGGTTACATAGGCTGCAGGAGTTGCTGCTACTGGGTCTGTCTAGCTCTGTGTCCTGTCCTTAATGGGGTAGGCTGCCCCTTGTGAAGACCTATTTCCTAAATTCGTATAGCCTGAGAAAGGCTTAAACCCCAGGGTGGGAGGTCCCACATTTCTTCCACAGCTCTTCCATGCTTTGATTTGGGAGATCCTTCTTATCTGGACAGTTGAGACCCTGCTACAGCCATAGCCTCTCATGGCACTGAGCGAATAAGTATTTCCCTTTGCTGGTCTAGATCATGTCCTTTTTCAGTGTCATCTGGGTCTTCTATCATTTCCCTCGGATTCACCTCTCCTCCATGACAAACCACCCCAGTCTCTTCTGTTTTTCCTCAAATTTTTTCCAGGCCCCTTCCAAACAGAGGTCTGTTTTACACTTCCTTTTCCCCTTGAGTGTGCCCAAGACTGGTTTGGAAGGGGGTGGCAAGGGGCTGATAGCCCGGATGCAGCTGGTGGGCCAGGCGGATCCCTGGAGCATCCTTTGCCAGC
Organism: Caiman crocodilus; assembly: GCA_030014935.1. NCBI lineage: Eukaryota > Metazoa > Chordata > Crocodylia > Alligatoridae > Caiman > Caiman crocodilus. Next base: position 3,902,192 of record JAGPOW010001890.1, on the reverse strand, counting down.
TGCTGTCATGCTTGTGGTGAGATCACGGACGTCTCTGTGCAGGCGAGTCAGCTGGGGGTTTATAGAGAAGTCCTGACCCCAGCCAGCTGCTTTGGCGCCTCCCCCTCTGGGTCAGATTCTGCTCCCAGGTCACGGGGGCAACTCCACTGACCTCAGGCAGCATTGCTTGGGAATCAGCGTGACCCACCTTCTGGCCTATGCGATCCTGCTCCTGCCTAGCAGTAGGATACAGCAGGCGAAAGGCCCGTTCACTGCATAGAGTGCCTATGTGCCCATGCCTTTCCTTGCTGCGGGGGCGCAGAGCACCTCTCCTGCCTGACCAGAACTGCAGTGGGGTATGGGCCACACTTGCCAGCCTGAGGGGTCCAGTGGGGTTTCAGCAGCAGCTGCTTTTTTTTTTTTTTTTAAAGAAATGTTCCAAGCCAAATCGAGTTCAAATCTGTGAGTCAGTCCAAAAACGTAAGTGGCCCTACAACCGGCAGACATCCTCCACCCCCAACCAGGGGCTTCAGGTATTTCCAGAGTCTTTTGGCAGGCATCCTACTTACAGGCCCAAGCCCGGAGGCTTGGGGTTCGGATACCCGCAAGTTTCACCTGCCCTCAGCCATATGGCTGCAGAAGCAAGCTAGGAAGGAGCATCCCACTTACATAAAGTGGGCTTTAAGCCCCAACACCCCGGTGGGTACTAAACCACACCAGAAGAACAGTTATCCCTGGGAATGCTTAAGGAAAACTGCTTTCGTGGACCCAGATACATGGTGTTTCCCCTGCCAGGTAAGTGCTACCGCAGAAAGGGAAGGGCTTTTTGTTGGCAGGCTGTTAGGGCTCACAGCAGGGAGCATCCTAAGGGGGCATCTCACAGCCTCCCTCATCCATTTAGCTCAAAGATGCTATTGCCCTGTCCCGGCTGCACTGAGAGGCCGGTTAATGGCCAGCCCGCCGCCAGTCGTCCCTGAGCAGTCTCAGTGACCTCCAGGGCTCAACAGCTGGCCAGGAGTACTGCACGCAGTTTCCTTTGTCCAGTAGCTGGACTCCAGCTGAGGAAGCACTAGACCTTTTTGTTTGGCGCGCCACAAATTAGTCCCACGCCCCCTCAGGTGCCACTGCCTTCCCCTACCCCTGCCAGGTTGGCTGCTCTGCTTTCTGCTCCTTCCCTTGTGCTCCTGCTCAGTGTATTGCTCTGCGCTCTGTTCCCTGTCCAATCTGCTGCTCTGCTTTCTGTTTCCTGCCCTGTCTATTGCTCTGCTTTTTTGCTCCCTGCCCTGTGCCCCTGCCCAGCGTGTTGCTTTGCCCTCTGTTCCTTGTCCAGGCTGCTGCTGCGTTTTCTGCTCCCTTGCTATACTCTGCACGGACAGCCTCTGTGTGTGACTTGTGGCACACGTGCCACAGATTGGCCACCCCAGCCTCTGTGCCAGGCAGTGATGGGCCAGCCTTTCTCCGAGGGAGTGCCCTTCCTTCCCCCTTTCCCTCAGTGGTTGCCTTATGTCATGAAGCACGGAGGTTAGGAAATAAACCTTGGACCTTTTCAGGATCCTGTTAAACTCTCGGTGGCGAATCTCACAGTTTTGCTGTTCCAGGCTGACACGGTCTTTAAAGTAAATGAGGCTCCTGACCTTCAGGGAAGTGGCAGCTCCATCCATGCAAAGGCTGCTCCTTCTTCCACCAGGTCTCACCTTGGGAGCCAGCGGTCCTTTGCCTCTAGAGTTTAACCTCTTGGGCTCCTGCAGTGCGGCCCAGCCAGGGCTAGCCCAGCCTGCGTGGGAGCTGCAGGGCCTTTCTATGTACCATCAGGATGATTGCTGAGCTGGCTGGACTTCAGATCAATGTAGCAGGGCACATCCTGACAAGGCTGGGGCACCCAGGACTTCAAGTAGGGGGAGATCCTGATCTGAATGTCACCCTTGGTCCTTAGCTTGGCCTGGCCACCGGTTTTTCTGCATCCATAGGTCCCTCTGCTTTGCTTGGAGTCCTGGAGTAACTCCAGATTGCTGACTTTCAAGGCATTTGCCACAGGCTGCCTTGTATGAAGCTTATCTGTCTCCTCTTGGGTTCAGCAGCAGTGCCTCTACTTGCACCCTGGACACTCGCAAGCTGCAGCCTAGGATTGTTGTAGATGAGCCATTCCTTTGGCCTTGTCTAGGGTGGGGTCTGTGCTGGGGTCTGGCCTGGCTGCCTTGGGGGAAGCAGTTATTCAGTGCAATGCAACGTGTTTGACATCTGTTGTTTTCCACGTAACCATCGCCGCGCGGGATTATTTATGCACCACGGGTAGGAACAATACGGTGTTTCTCCAAGCCAGTCATTATGTCGATGTATGCAAATGTGCATGCAAAATAGGCACCTTCCTGGGAAACCAACCCCCTCCCAGCTAGCCTCTCGGGGATCTTTCATCTGGATCCAAACTTGAATGCAGCTGGCTGCCATAGACTGTTGCTTGCTTCCAGCCCCCTGGTTTGGGCTTTTCCGGACTTTAGGCAAAACCAGGCAAGCTGGGCCCCACATCTTGCTGTTCTTTGGAAACATGGTGGTTTGGGGTTTATTGCTCGTTACATCCCTCATGGCTCTGATCCCAAAGCATGCATCACTCCCAGGTCCCCGGCCAGCCCCTGGCAGGGCTTTGTAGTCATAATGAAATCCTAGAAGTTCTCTATGGTTTGTTGATTAATTCCTGGAGGTTTATCTTGTTCTCCCTCATCTGAGTTCACCAAGGCCCTGTGAGTGAGGTGAGGCTCCCAAAGTGGCGTGTAGGTTCAAGTCAGCGCAGGGCAAAGGCAGTAGCAAAGCTTGGGGGAGGAAACCAGATCTCTTCACAGGCTGGTGTTGTGAATAGTGTTGCCTGCCTAGGAAGGCTTCCTTCATCAGGATCTTCTCTCATTTAGATTGGGTCCATCTAAATCTGCTTTGTAGTGTGGGAACGCCCAGAAGCCCCAGTCACGGTCAGGACAATGATGTGGAAGCTGACCGTTTAGCCAGATTCACAAAGGGACTGGGCACGTTCCTGGAGGAAAGGGGCATTGGCATCTATTAAGCCTGGTAGTGAGGGGCACGGCCTCTGAATCCGAACTTCTTCGAGCTTAAATACTAGAGGCTGCAAGTGAGAGAGGAACAGTGGAAAAACCCTGGTCGGACCCAGTTCACTCTCCCTTTCGGCATCCGCTTTCTGCCACACGACACAGGAGTCTGGGCAAGACGGAACTAGGGCCTGACCTAGTAAATGCCAATTCTTATGTTCTGCCAGATGCAGTACACAGATAAAATAAAAGAGAGCCCCCATCCCAGAGAGTTTTCAGTGTCAAAGGACAAGGCAGGTAGAGGCTGGAGGAAGGCAAGTATTATGCAGAAGGGCACTTGAGACTGTGCAGGATGAAATAGCTTGCCTGAAATCCTTTAGGGTTTTTGAGCCACAGTCCGGGCCCTGCAGACCCAGCTTCCTTTTCTGGCAGGAACATTTTAGGTGCTCAGGCTGTGCGCTTCCAGGTTGGAGCAGGTGGAACTAGAGCATGGGTCCCCCCCAAATTTGGGTGCGTCTTCCTCGTGCGGCTGCATGTGAGTGGGACCCTTGTTGCAGGGTAGATCAGTCCCTAGTGGCATTGAGCTGCTCTTGGCTTCTCCGAGCTGGGAGTATGGTATCTGATTTCCTTGGGATAGCTCAGGGCTGGAAACACTCCCAGTGAGCAGCTCATGATGGTGCAGGGGACAAGAGGTATGTTGCAGGGGTCTGGCATATACCCTGCAAAGTGGGCTTTCTGTTGGTTGGCAGGCTTACGCTTATGGGGAGGGCTTTGGTTAATAGCAAAGTGAATTGGGGTGGAACAGAGGTATCTTGGACTGAAGCAGCGTTGTCCGGTTTTAAGAGCAGATGACTCTGGTTCAGGACCCCTGGGTCCCATTCTTCGCTCTTGCACAGGGACAGAGGATGAGAAGGAGAGGGGCCATCTTCTAGGACTCCTCGGTTCTACACCCAGTTGTGCCCCTGCTCTGTCACTTCCTCCTCTGGGCCACCTCTTCTCCATCCTCGGGCTGGAGATCATCTCTAGCAGACCAGGGTGCTGTGAAGCCTAAGTAGATAATGCATATAAAGGGCTTGACCATGGGCGTGAGGCAGTCCCTGTTCCCCTGGTTCCCTGGACATACTGGTGCTGGAATGAACTTGGAGTCTGGCTTCTCCATCGTTGCTTTTCTCTTCCTGATGGTGCATAGGAAATCCCTTCCGTAGCGGAAGTAGCCTCTGTTGCCTCTGGGCTTGCAACGTCCCTGCTCCCCCTTCGCTTCAGCTCGGTGTAATGGTATTGGAGAAATGTCCTATGTTCCAAGGGGGGCATGAAGGTGGAGTTGGATTTCCACAGACTCCTGCGCAGAGGCACTGTTGACCCCTGGGGACAGAGACCAGAAGGGACTGTTGGATCATTTCACCTGAGGTCTGTCCCAGTAATCCCTGTGCTGAGCCATCTCGGCACTTGGCCTTTCCAGAAATGCCCCTCCAGCCTTGACTTGAGGACTTTGGTCGATGGAGGAGCCTCCAGCATCCTCGGACAGGTTGCCCCACGAGCTTATCAGTCTTCAGTGCTGTCTTGCTGATTTGGCATGCCCAGGCTTTAAGTATGAGCCTTTGGGCCCTGTTACACCTGGAATTTGTCCTGCTCTGAAGGGAGTCCCACACCATAAGCCAGGGTAGGTAGTGATGGAAAGGTGCGGCAGAGACCCTTGTGGAATAAGTGAAGGTTAGGTGTGACGAGCCGCACAGCAGAGGGGCAGAGCCCTGGATGCCGACCCCTCTGCGCATCTCGTAGTGGTGTCGGTGGCAAGGATTTTTCCCTGCCACGGTCCGGGGTCACAAAGAGAGAGTCTGTGTCCAGCAGGTTTCACGTGTGCACAGTTGCTCTGGGCACGTTTCACAATTCCTCTCCCTCTTTTTCTTTACACACACACACACACACACACACACACACACACACACACAGAGTCAAGCAACACTGGCATCGCTCCAGGAACCTGCCAGCTCAGGAAACGTGCTATGAAAACAACCCCCCCAGCCATTAACCAGAGCTGCCAGCAAAGGGACCCCCAGGGACAGGCGCTGGATGGGCCCCTTAATGGATGTTGTAACAAGCACGTGAGGCCCGTGTCCCAACTCTGAATGCTCCCGTCCCCTCCCCTGCACCCACCCCCATTAAGGCTGTGGGGGGGAGCGGCAAGAAAAAGCAGGGCCAGACAAGTTCGGCTTCTGCCTTCTGTCATCACGTTAACTCTTCTGCGTGATGATTCCTCCTTCCCACCTCAGGCTTTCCACCCTCCACTTCCTTCTCGCTCTGTCACTTGACAGTTGCAGGGAGCCAGAATTACCCCAGGATGTTCTGTTAACTCCAGATCAAGCTGCTGCAGGGCCCGAATGGCCTTGCAATACCCTGGGGTTAGATTCTGCGAGGGGCCAGTGGCCTGGCGTTGACGTGCTCCTGGGTCACTCCTCATTTCACTAATTTCTATGAAACGCTCACGACTGGGCGCAATCCAGAGGCCCTTTGTACCTTGGTGGTTGAAATGGAAGTGGGGCAAAGGATGGATCATCTTCAAAGATGGTGGCAGCAAGCAGCGGCCTTGCCAGGGCACGGTGCGTTTGTAACTGATGTCACCCAGAGCGCGGCTGGCAGCATTCAGGAGGCAGGGGGAGAGGGTGAGGGCTAGGATGCAATTGCCTGTCCCATTTCCTCAGCTGCCCACGGTTCAGTGGGATCAGGGGCCATTGGCCGTGTCTCTCCTTTTCCCCGCATAATCCCAGTGCAGGAGGCTCTGGGGGCTTGTTTTAGGGTCATTAGGAAGGAGTTGCACTCGGCGAGTTTGCATTTCCAGGGGTCTTTGGGTGGCCAGATGCCCCCGTGCAAAGTGTGAGCAGTCCCGTCAGCCACTGTGACATCTCACGAGCCCAGCTGGGCTGAGGGCGAAGGCCCTCGTCTGTGTGTTTGGGGCTTCGCAGTAACGAGGCCCTGCAAATAGTGTGCCGGTAAACTAGGAAAGGGGACAGCTCCCTGCATCCACACATGTGCCCTTGGCTGGGGCACCAGCATCTGTAAGGCAGCCTGTGGAGCAACCCCGTCATCCCGGGGGGGAAGAGGGAGCCCTTGCAGGTCCTGCCAGCCAAAGTGCGGTGTGTTGCAACGTGTGTGTGCATGTTGGCTCTGCTCCTCGGTGACCCAGGGGTCTGGCTGGTTCGTGGAGACCCCCCAGCCCCATCCTGTGGGAAAAGCGCTGGGTTCTCCTGCGTGGACGGACGAAAGACCCGAGTTCTAATCCTGCCTCCCACAGCTTTACGACGCGATCCTAGACCTGGATCTGCCATAGTCCGGGCTTCAGTTTCCCCGTCTCAAAAGCCGGGAGGATGATGTTGATCTTGCCACGGAGGCTTGTGAATAAGGAGGGGGGGGAGATGCAGGGAGAGATGGATCCAGTTGTGCCAGGGGGGTGGGTTGTGGCACCCGGATCCAGCCTGTGACCCTGCCTGTGCTGTGGGGACGGGGAAGCCCGATGTTCCCAGCGCTCCATCCTCTTCCGACTAAAACTGAACCCCTGGATTCAGCTGAACGGTTAAAACGAAAATGGAGGCAACTGAGGTGCTTATGGTTAAAGAAAGGGTCTGGGAGTGCCCAGAAGTGTAGCCGATCTACCCCCACGGGTGAGTCCGGTATAAATGCCGCATCGGGGTGATAAACCCAGCCCGTGCCCGCTCCGGGGTACAGCTAGAGCGGATCGCGCTGCAGAGGTGTTGGGGTCAGGCTCAGGCCCTCGGGGCTGGGTCATTTGAGTGACGTGTGCCCCCCCCGTACCACCCCCCCGCGCATCGCCGATGCCTCTGGGTGGCCTTGGCACTGCTCCACAGCTGCTTTGTGTGCCTCGATTTCCCCTTCGGCGAAATGAGGATAGGACCGTACCGGTCTCCTTGGCGCAGCGCCCTGAAACCTACCGAAGCGTGGCGCCAGGTGGGAGCCGGGCGCGATTGTGAGTCCAGGTGCCGGTGGAGCCGGCGGCGTCCCCGCCGTGGCTGCCGAGGGCAGGATGCGCCCGTCTCGCCGGGCTCTGAGAGGGCAGCGTGGCGTGCGAGCTCGTTAAACCCACGCCGGCTCCCTGCTCCCCGGCCGGTTCTCATCCGGCGGCCGTCGGGAGCGGCGCTGCCCGCCCGGGGCTCTCCGATGCCAGGCAGAGCGATGCCCGTTTCTCGCCTCATGGCAGCGGCGGGGCGGTGACCTACAAGAGGCAAAGATACAGTGTGCTTGTGAGCAGAAAAACCACATCCCTCTCTTCCTCCTCCTCCTCCTCCTTCCCCCCCCACCCCGGACACACACACACGCGCGCGCACACACACACACACACGCACACGCCAGGGATTGGCTCTCTCGCAGGCGGAGAGTGGGCATGCATGTCACGTCCACGGTGTTTGTGTCTTGGGGAGGGGGGGAGGGACCCGGAGCGCAGCGGTATGATAATGACTCTAGCGTCTGGCAGAAAGAAAAAAAGCCCCCGAATGCACCAGGGTGTCTGTAACCGAGCTTAAAGGAGAACGAAGCAAGATGGCTGCCTGGTAGCGCCGGATTTGTGCTGGGACCGGCGAGGGCTGGGGAGCGCTGGAAAGGGGGGGGGTGAGCTGGCCAGCAGAGAGGCAGGAGGGGGAACCAGAGCAGACCCAGGTAAATCCCCTCGTGTCCTGGGCGCTTCTTTCCCCTTTCCCCGGAAAAAGCCTTTTGAATGCCAGAGTCACCAGGGGATCCGCGGAGGGCTTTTCTGCAAGTGAGGGTGCAGCCCCCACCCTTTCTCTGCCTGCATTTGCCGTCGGCGGGGCTGGGGCGGGGGGCGCAGCAGGGATGTGCTGGATTCGATTTTGAAAATGTCTTTCTTGCGTGTGTGTGCGTGTGTGCTCGTCCCCGCTGCAGGTGGAACGAAAGGACAATAGAGAAGCACGGACGCAGGAGCAAGTGCTGGCAGCCAAGGTACCTTCTTCTTTCTTTTTCCCCCCTCTCAAAAAGTCGACGACAAAGCAGGGCAGGGAGTCCACGGCGTGGGGGCGGGGGGGGGGGGTCAGACCCAGCGCTCGAGCCAATGTTGCAGCATTTTAAAACCCAGGCTTGCCTTCTGCGGCATTTCTGATCTGGGTGTTGGGCCCTTTTCCAGCGGTGTTTTTAACCGGTGAGATATATATATATTTTTGCAAGGTTGCTGGGGGTGGGGGAAGGGGACGCGAGCTGTTTCTATGCCTCTCCGGGCGCCGAGGCAAGACATAAATAAATAGCTGCACTGTTTCCACCCGTCTTTGCAGAAAAGCAGCCGCTTTTTTTTCTTTTCTTCTTAACTCCCTCTCTCAGATCTGCTGAGGTCAGACATGCAGCCAGGGAAATCAGCAGGGGGAGGCCAGACTCCCCCTGCTTTGAAGTGGGCATGACATCACCCTGACGTAACCATGGTGATGGCCGCTGTCAGCCTTCACGATGACGATGGCAGCGGGGCCGAAAAGACTCCTCGGGGTCTGCAGTGTGGGGCGGGGGCGGCGGGGGGGCGGCCGATGAAGCGGGCAGGACGAGGCGCTCCGGGGTGCGTGGCCGAAGGTGCAAGGCCGGTGGCTTCCTGGCGTCATGCTGATGGGAACGCAGGTGAATGTCAATGGAGTTGCTGTTTCTATTGATCCGGGGGGAGCTGGAGTCTGCCGGAGCCCCCGCGCCGGCAGAGCGTCCCTGGGAGCAGCTCGCCGTTGCGCTGGAGATGAAGTTTGAAGGCAGCGGCGCGGAGGCTCCCGGGGGCGCGGGAGGGAGGCAAGAGCGTGCCAGCTGGGAAGAGCCGGTTTCAGGCGTGTTGTGTTGCAGGGGCCGGCTGGCTCCCAAAGCGCTGCAGCGGGAGGCACGCCACTCCCCGGCCCGTCCTGGTGACATCTGTTTCCCAGCGCTCCTGATTTCCAGCGCCTCTGTTAGTAGGGTTTCCATCTCGTTGCTGGGGCGGGAAGAGGGGGTCCTTTCATTGCCAGCTAGGGCATTGCCTGGATTAGATCCTGGGTTCGTCACTCCATCGAAAGGTGCTTCCCTTCATGCTGTGCTTGGGGGTGGCCTGAGCGGCTGAGCTGTGTTGAGAGGGCCAGGAGCCAGCCTCACCGGCACATTCAGGACCTGCTCCATCCTAACAGGGAAAGGGGGTCATGGGGAGGCCCTCCCCAAATAGGCGAGGAGGCACTGATGCAGGGGACGGGGGATCAGCGTTCCCCGTTGCTGTGGCAGTCGTTCGCATCTCGGCAGTTTTGGGCCCACTTTTCACTGGGCTCAATGCAAGGTGGGGCAGAGGGGGGTGGTTGTGCCCCAAGGCTGCTACAGCAGCGCATGATTGAAATAAGGCTCAGCACCCCTTATCTCGTGGATGTTCATGGGAGCCCCCAGGCATGGACCCTTCCACCCACTCCCCACTCAGGCCTTCTTGTGCCTTCCCTGCCCCACTCATAACTCAGCGCTTCCCAAGTTCCCCCTGAGCTTAGCTTCCCTCTTGCAGAGTAAGGATAGCAGCCCTGGGCTGGAGAAGTGCAGGGCTGGAGATGTTAGGGCCCTTTGGTGTGTAAATGGAAGTGGATTTGAGGGTAGGGACCTAGGTCCCAGCTCTCTTCCCTGGCTGATAGCTGCATTGTTTGCTTTGGTTGGGATGCAGCAAACAGAGGACTGTTTGCCTTTGTTCACCTGAGCAATCCCTGCCCCTGGGGCCTGACTCACCTCTTGCATCAGTGGCAGGTTGTGGGGGGGGTAGGAAGGTACCTTCAGGAGCAGGAGGCCTTGCCGAGTACTGAGGGAGGCTGAGAAGCAAACAAGCCCTGCTTGGAGGCTGGCCTTTGTCACCTCGTTAGTGCTGCTGCTGTTTATTTTGGGGCTTGCCTTTACTCCTGATAATTAGGGGAAGATCAGGCTGGGCCAGGGGCTGCTTTCAGTGTGGAAAAGCCCTGAGCTGTCCCCTAGGAGCTAGAAATGTGAAGACCCCCCATTCAGGGAAGGGTATTTTTCTGGTAGGACAGCAGAGGGAGGGTGAGGGTGTTAGCAAGACCCTTCCTCACCACCCCAACGAAGAGCTTGAAGCCCTCTGCATGGTGGGGGGGGGTCTTCTCTGCTGTCTCCCAGATGCAGCCCCCCTCACCTGTGCTCCCCAGGACAGATGCTGCCTACGCAAGTCTTGTCCACGCTGACACTTTGAAAGATAAGCCCGTGTGACGATGTCGCGAGCTGAGCAGTGCAGTCCAGGGCTGCCGTGAGGCTGCATCCAAGACTGGCTGGAATGGCCACGGGTGCCGTGGGTTAGCAGAGGAGCGCTGAGAGCCTGAGCTTGGATGAGGAGACAGGGCTGCTACTTGGTGTGTTGGCCAAATACCCTACCAGGGACTGTGGAGGGAAGGGAAGTGGGAGGTGATGTGTGTGGGGAGCTTGGGGCCGGAGAGCAAAGGAGGCTTCATGCCGTGCCGGAGCTGTGCGTGAGAAGCACGTGGGGCAGGTTTCCGCAGCTCCGGAGCTGCCCCCTCTCCATCCCCGGCTTCTCCAAGCGCTAAACTCACTTCCGTGAATATTCCTGTGAATAGTCCTAGTGCCCCGGTCTTGAGCACACCTTGACTTGTGCTTGCAGAGCCCTGGGAGGGACCAGCAGGTGCCCGCTGCGGGATCATTCATGCGTGGTTTCACAACAGTGCCATGGGAGGGTGGGAATCCGGGTGCCCATTGGCAGCACGTGAGCAAATGGGGAAGCAGGACCCCCTGCACAAGCAGCCAATTAGAGAAGCTTCCTGCAGACTGGATCTACTGATTCCCTTGGCCGGCTGCAGGCAGGAAGGGCAGGGGGCGGGGAGATCTTTCCAAAACAGCTTCTACCCTTCCCCGGTGCCTGGATCGGTGGTGTGCGCAGCGGAGGCTCGGCAGACGCAGATCGTGCTGGGCGGCAGAGGGACTGCATCCGCCGCAGCGTGTGCCACCCGCCGCGCTGGCTGGCAGGCAGCTCTCTGAAAGGGATTCAAAATGCCTCCTTTGACAGAGCTGCTGCTGCGGGTTGGTTTGCATCTAAGATGGCAGTTCTGGTCCAGCCAGCTCCTGCAGACACCTTCGCCTGTCTCCATTGCTGCGGGCGCTTTCGCACAAGACTTTGCTACCGCCTCCCCGAGCTGGTGCGTGCCCACTGCTGAGATCCCCGGCCCCGATGCAGCAGGATAAGAAGCCGGCTGGGTTGGATGGTAATGGCTCTAATGGCCTGCTGCAGTCTTGTGGCTCCAAGCAGGGCAGCGTGCAGTGGAAGAATTAATGCTTCGGATGGCTTTTCCCCAGTGCCCGAGGGAGCAGGTAGAGTTCTGCACTGCTGCTGTTATTAGGGTGGGATCAGCCCCCCTCCCTCCAGTCGTTTCCAGCTAGTGATTGCTGTGTGGTAGAGTTTCTCCTTCTGGAGATCTCGGAGGCTGTGCAGGAGCCGGATTTTCCTGGTCCGTGCAGGCTGGGAGTTCCTTGGGGCCATGGAGTGCCCCTTCTGGTGCATGGCAAAAGTGCTCGGGACCGCAGGGGTGTTTCCCCAGACCGATCATCCTAGCAAGAACCAGCATGTAGTTTCTACAACTGGGAAAAGATGAAGCTTTGTCTAGGAGGAGACGAGGGTGGATAGAGACCCTGGCCCAGGTGGCTGAAGCGCTGTCCTGACCATGCTTCTGCTGCAAGGCTTTGTTGCTGGCTTCCTCCAGGAGGAGGTTTGGTGAGTTGAAGAACCTGCGGTCAGATCATGGCTGCAGTCATCGCTGTGTTGCTGTAGCTGTGCCCGTGGAGCGTGAGGAGCCACCAGCAGGCTTGTAGCTTCCCCCTTTGGTGAGCATCCCACACGTTGGATCCAGTTTTCCCAGGGAGACGGTACACCTCAGCGGCTTGGCAAAGGACTTGGGTTTGTTGCATCCTGAAGCTTGGCGGCACAGAGTCTTATTGTCCTGGACAGGGGGGCCATGGACTGTTTCCAGCCTGACACAGTGAGTCTGGCAGGTACTACATTTCATGGGGCACTTCATCCACTGGAGTTTGTAGGGAGCCCTGTCCTCGCTGCTCTTAGCCCAGTTCGGGTGTGTGTGAACGGGTCTGTTCCTTGGTGTCCGGGTGCTGCAGGGCTGGGTCCTCATTCAAGAACCCTCTGGCTCTAGTTGAGACTGGCCGGCCGATGTGTCTGTTGTGCAAGGAGACAATAGCAGCAATCCTTGCTGATTTTCTAATCACAGAGCCTATCTGTGTCCTTCAGTAGTCAGGCATTACTCAAGTTTGGGTTGCAGTGGCAGCTTAGCAGCCTCTGTCACGGCCTAAGACCTTGGTGTGTCAGGAGCTGTACAAACAGTGAGCTTCCTGTAGAAATTATGGAGCGATGCCGTTCGGCACCATCACGTTCGTCTCAGCACGCACACACGGCTCCTTCCCTTCGCCCCAGAGCGCACAAAACATCCTCAAAGCCTCAACCGAAATAACCTGTCCCCACTTTCCTCTTGGGCTATATAGCAGATAGGAGCTGCTGGGTGTGTAACGTGCCAAGCAGAGGTTTTGCAGGTGGAGGGCTCCAAACTAGGGGCCATGCATGCACACGTGTTGGCATCCTCTTGGGATGCGTGTGGTGGCCTCCGCGCTTGGATCTCCCTGTTACACTCATCTGGAGGCAGCGTGCTCTGTGTTTGTGCAGTGCCTGGCTCACCCTGGGGTCGGGGGGCTCTCCAAGATTGGGGCTTCTCGAGAGCAAGGAGATCATTCGCGAAACCCAGCCTGGGCTTGAATCGCTGCCCGTGGGACGCAGCAGGCACCCGGGCTGACGTCCCAGCCTTTATTCGAACAGCTTAGGCGTGGCCACTACTCTTGCCTATTTAAACCCCTGCCCTGGGAGAGGAGCCGTCCAGCTAGGGAGGGGGGACGGGGAGTAGCAGCAACTTCCTTTTTGCTTTGCTTTCCAAGGCTGGAGTGGCTGGGAAACCAGGCGGGTGCTCATGCATATTTTTAGCCCATTGAGGAGCCCGTCGCTGGGCGGCGGCCTGCCGCTCCTGCCCACACGTGGTTGGGGTTTTTTTTAGGTTTACAAACATTGCAGCCTCGTGTGCCCGGTGCCCTGAGTCACCAGCCCCTGGCACGGGAGCAGAGCCCGGGGTGCCGACACCAGGGTGGGAGGGGGGCGGTGGTAGCTGCGTTCCCATCGGTGAAGGATGCCATCGGGGGGTGGGGGCGATGATGGCCCCCATGGAAAGCACGCAGGCTGTGTGAGAGGCGCAGGGTTGGTTCAGACGGGGAGGAGACGTCACACAAGGGAGCGCGGAGATAAGACAAGGCTTCTTATCCTCTGGGATTGTGTCTAGGGGTGCCCAGCCAGGCCAGACCGTTCCCTCCCATGCGGTTCCTGCCAGTTCCCCTGCTTTACGGCACCGCTGGGCACAAAGGATGGTGGCAGGGCATGGCCAGTGGCTCGGCCGCAGGAGCGTTACACCAAGGCTCCAAGCTCTCCTTTCTCCCTTGCGGGCCACGGGGGTTTTTTTAATTTAAAGGGACGCTTCGGAACGCGCTCCGGAGGTGTGGAGGAGGAGGGTGAGCGGGGCTGGAAAGGAGCCCCAGCGGCCCTGGGGTCTGAAGCTGGGGGGAGAAGGCAGAGACGGGAGCGTGGGAGGCAGGGGTGTCTGGATCCCCCCAGCACAGTTTGCAAAGAAAGCCCCGCAGGGCGGTGCAGGCCAAAGCTGCCTCTCTGGCTGATCCCCCGCTTGGCTCTGCCGGCCCTCTCTGAGCACAGCAAGTTCCCGAGCCCCCGACTGCAGCATTCCCAGCACCATGGTGCGGCGGGAGCTATTTTTAGTCTCCCGGTCTCCAGGCGCGCAGGGAGAGGCAGCGACAGGCTCTGGCAGTGGCCACGTGCGGCGCTTTCTGGCCGGCTGCGTGGGAGCTGCGGCAGGGGATGGGGGCTCAGGCCTGGCCATTGCTTGGCTGGTTTTCTCCCCCCGGCCTCCATCTGCAGCGTTCCCCCTGCAGCCCCTGCACGATGTACTGGCAGCCTTAATGGAAACAACATGGCTGGTGAGGAATGCGGGGCCCTTATGAGTTCCTGCTGCTCCAGCTCCTTGTTGGAGGCCTCTGAGCTGTGTTAACTCATTGCTCACCAAGGCAGACCCTCCGTCCCGTCGGGTGCAGGTTGCCCTGACAGTCAGGTCAGCTTACCGATGTGGATCCCACGCCGGGGCAGGGCTGGGGCTTGCAGCAGGCAAGTACCAGCCTCCAGGGCTTTCCCCGCCCATCTGCAGACAGGTTGGGAAAGAGCAGGGCATCCTGGTGTGTCCAGAAGCCTTTCACCTCTGGGAGACTGCTCTGACCTTGGCCGGAAGGGATGGGGAGCATTGAGCCCCTTTGTGAGATCACCTGCTCCCATTCCTGCTTGGTCAGCAGAGAAGCTGATGAGCGGTCGGCTGAGGGCCGAGTTCCTCTCTTGCTTTAACTCTCCCGCAGCCACGTGATGGTAGGGAGAGCGGGGGCTCTAGTGTAGATTGGCAGAGGTGGCACCTGGGGTCCTAATCCTCCTTCTGTTGGACTCAGGCTGGGTACACAGACAGTGGAACGTGCTTCTGCCCTGAGCTGGCAGCAGGACCCACGAGTCCCAAGGACACGGGCCCATCTCTTATCGCCACTCAACTGCAGTCCCTACCCAGCCCAGAACCCAGGCGTCCCGAGTGCATGCCCCCCCCGTCCCTGCTGTCATGACGCCCCCGTAGCCCTTCCTCTTGCAAAAAAACAGCCTTGCTCAGAAAGGTGAGGGCTGAAGTCAGGGATGTCGTGACCACAAGTTCTTCGCACGCCTTCCTGAGCAAGGCTTTGGCCATCTGCGATGTATGTGCACCCGGAGCCCTTCCATCGCTTCGCGGCTCCCCGGCACCTGATACAGGCAGCTTTGGTTACATGGAGAGATGGAACAGGATGCAGATGACAGGGCCATCGAGGAGGGGAGGAGCCCACCGGTGCCTTTAAGAAATGCAGGGCTGGATCCTATTCCCCTGATTAAGCATCTCGTGTTCTGAACCCCTGAGAAACTATTAACATTGCTGGCAGGTGGGTCCTCCTCTTCCTTGCTGTGCTTGATGGCTGTGAGTGTCCTGGCTCAGGTGACAGCGTGGTACCCAAGGGGGCGTGTTGAGTTTCTCTGGGACTCAGGCAGGGCTAGATAGCATCCCGGGGAGGTGCCATGGGTGGAATTGGATCTGAAATAAGGGCAGTTGGAGAACGGCACAGCTGGTGTCATTATGAAAGAAGACAAACGTGGCTGGCTAAGCACAGAAAAGGGTTGTCCAGCTAAAGGGGGTGGTGGGTGGAGGTCTGCTGGCTGTCCCCAGCATAGTGGAAGGAGTGTGGCATTTTCCAGACTTCTGGGCTTTACTGGTTGCCACATGGGAAGGAATTTTTTTCTCTTCTGGTTGCTACAGGAATCAGGGGGGGCAGATTTTTTTTTGCCTTCCCCAGAGCCGCTGTGTGTTGGCTGTAACCACAGCTTGGGAGCATGACCGGGCTGGGCCAATGCTCCTGCTGGGACTACAACATGGGGGTCGTGGTTTGAGGGTCTTGCCACTCTGGTTAGGGTCAGCGCTCTTGCTGCATGAGGGACCAAGAAGGGACTTTATTGCATGGTCAGATAGGTATGGACTTTGTGATGGATTCACCATCCTCTAGCAGGGGACATGGCTCCCTGCCTTGGGTCTCTCTAGTGCATTTCATCAACTTTGCAGCAGCAGGACATAGACAGCCCGTGTCCCCCAGATTTATTTGCGCAAGGCTGCTTTTAGCATCTTTGGGCAATGTGCCTTGTAGCTGTGCGGCAGGGCTGGTTGCATTTCTCAGACACACCCCAAGCCTTATGCAGAAGAGATCTTTGAAGTAAACCTGCGGTCTGTTGCCCAGGTGCAGATAGGGGCTTAGAGATCCTAAATGCAATGACTAAGGATGAGAGAGATCCCCTGCCCCAGGCCGGTGGGTCTCCCCTTTTGTCCTGGTAGGAGATGGGAGTCTGCGGTTGCTGGAAGAGCATCTTTGCAGGTGGCAAATCCAGCCGCTGCCCTAGTGTGGAAGCACTTTAGAGCCGTGAGCACTGAGCTCCTGCTCCCGGGGCTCCCGTGACAGCAGAGGTCTCCCCCCTGACGGCCATACTCCTTACCCCAAGTACTCCATGATGTGAGATAGTGTGGTCACCTATAGCCTCTTCAGGGAGCCAGACTTTTCATGGTTCTTGATCCAAGAGGAGGAAGGATGAAGACAGCCAGTATCAGCAGAACTATGAAGAGGCTGAACATTTTCCCCAGGAAAGGCCTCCTACCTTGGCCCTGGGTAGTTTTCCCTCTTCCTTTACCCAAGCCTCATCTCTGCCAAGCTAAGATGCTTCTGGAGCGGGTCTCCGTGTCTGGCCGTCACTCCAGGGAAGGTCCAAGACCAGCCCTGTGGGGATGTGGGGAGAGAAGCAACAGCAGGGAAAGGTATTGGAGGCACTGTTACAGAAATCCGCTAGTCTGGTCACCCCCAAGAAAAGGCACCTGGGGAGGTCAAGGCTTTGCTGACTGTAGTATTTATGGCTTGGCTTGGGACTTGTTTGTAGCCCTTCTTCAGCTACACCAGATCTTGGGATCAGAGCCAGGATGGAGCAAGTCAGGTGTCCTTGGTGGCCATTATGGAGTGTTGATGGGGCACTTGGAAAGGAGGCAAACGACATTTGAGTGGGTCCCTTCCCATCCCCAGCTGTGAGCCACCCAGCCTTGTCTCTGGGGTCT
Organism: Caiman crocodilus; assembly: GCA_030014935.1. NCBI lineage: Eukaryota > Metazoa > Chordata > Crocodylia > Alligatoridae > Caiman > Caiman crocodilus. Next base: position 3,885,415 of record JAGPOW010001890.1, on the reverse strand, counting down.
CATCCAGCCTGTTCCTGCCGAATCGCAGTTATTGCTGTTTCTGTGCCTTTCTTCTGGGGCAACATCAACAAGCAGAACTGAGCCCCAAGCACTATGTATGCGCTTTCGCTGCGGCTGGGCCCAGCTTGCTGCCTCTTGCTTGCCCTCCAGATGATGCCATCACCTGATCTTGTAATGCTGGGCAGGATCTGGCCGGGCCACTTACTGAAATCTGAGGTGGGGCAGGTGACTCAGCAGGCCTCTGGCTTCTCTCTGAGTCAGCCAGGAGCCCCAGGCTGGCGTGGGGTGATGCTGTATTGCAGCAGGAGGTAGTGTCTTGGGAAGGAGAGGCAGAAGTCAAGTTTCCAGCTGGACTGGAGCCTCTTCCCCTTCCCTTGTGCCAATGGTGGGTGCTTCCTTTATTGCTTTGCCCTCACTTGCAAACCCAGCCGCCTCCCTCCATCAGAGAGGATGTTGGAGCCTTCTGGGCACAGACATCCATCACTCGTTGGGCTGGCAGGAGCAGAAGGGCTTTCCCCTTCTGACGGCTTTGGTTTAAACATAGCTTAGATCCACCCAAACTTCAATGCCGGCCTTGTCTTGGGGCATGTGGCAGGGCTGGGTGTCTTCCCTCCCATTCCTGGGGGTAGGAGGTTCATTGACCCAACTAGCACATGTCTTTGGCAACACTGTAAGGGCATGAGGCTGTGATGCCAGGCAGGTAGAAGAGGCAGTTATGGGCTTGGAAAAGCAGGTGGTGCATGCAGTGTCCTGCCAGAGAGATCATCTGCGGTATGTCTTGGTTTCCATGGCTTTGTGGCTGTCACGTCACATTGTCAGGCGTCCAGTTCCAGCTCTGCCCAAGGTAGCAGCAGAGGGTTTATCGACTGCCTGATACCTTAAGAACTCCAGTGTGTCCCCCTTCACAAGCAGGGGAGCAAAGAAATCTCCATTCCTCTTGCCCCGCATTCATCACCAGGCCCTCATCAATGAAGTAGCAGCATTCCCAGTGCCCCAGGGGAAAGCCTGGGGAGAGGATTAAAGCACAGGCGTTGTTGAGCTGATGCAACTCTATAGATCAGCAGTTGTGGGGGGATTTCCAGCTGGGAGCTGGAATGCACAGCAGCCCAGATGCACTGCAGAGGCGTGCCTGGGAATCTGGAGTCTTTGCCTGTCCTTTGGGGGCTCTGAGCAACAGCTGTCCAGGTGCGGAGAAAGGGTGAAAGAGCTGAGTCAAAGGTCCTTCCCTCCTCTGCTTTCATGACATCAGGGATATGGTGGGGGGGGAGGGTGCCGCTTGTGATTCCCTTGGCATTTCTGGGATATCGAATAGGAATTATTCTGCCTGAGGTCCAGTCTAGCCTCTGGGTGAGCTCGGTTATCCAGATCCTCTTGCTGCAGCCTGTTGCTGTGTGTATTCGAGCCCAAATGGCCCCAGTGAACATGGAGACAGTAGCTAAAATCCAGCTGTGCTCTACTTAGTATTGAAGGTGCTTCTCAGCCGCAGATCCTTAAACCCCTTGGAGTATGTTCTCAATATTACTTGGCTGTTATTATCCTGTTTTGTGCTGGTATCGACGCCTCTCTATCTGCCCTGGTGTTATGGCTCCTCGCAAAGTGTTTGATCAGCTGCTTAATTCTGAGCTCCTGCTTGAGGGCTTGGAAGAGTGGTTGTGGAGGTTACCAGGTACAGGTGGATAAATAAGGAGCAGTCCAGACCTCAGGTATTGCATGATTGGGATAAAGAAATCATTTGTCCCTTCGGGGTGCGTTGGTCCATTTGGGTGCATTAAGGGCTGTTTTATACTTTCCTCTGGAGTCTCTGGTGTGAGAGCCGAGATACTACTCTGGAGCAGGTGGCACGGGCAAGCCTCTGCATGGAATGTGGCAAATCGTGGAGGTGACAGGCTGCACCGTGGCATAGGGCAAAGAGCAGAAAGCACAGCAGATAGGAAGCAGATTAGGCTGGGGAAGGGGTTTTTGAATGCCTCAGCTCCATATCAGACAGCGGGAGGGAGCTGATTTTTCAGAGGCGCAAAAGGCTCTATGGTTTCCTCTGGTTACCATTGGAGCCAAAGTTGCCCCAAATTTTTGCAGATTGGGTCCCTGAAGCCTCTAACTGGGCAGCCCAAAACTTGGGCAGTGCAGGAGGTGCTGGAGGATCTTGACCATTTGTGAGCTAAGTCTTGCAACCCATTTGAATAACTCACCAAGGAGGAGAGGGGATTCACTTTCTACTGCGCGTGCGCATGAAGGGAGGGGATTGTTGGCCCAGGTAGCCTTGGGACATCCCCCTGTGCACATTCTGGGGAATGATTGGCACCTTTAGAGTCACACAGCATGAGCACTGCCAGGTATGCAAACACTTCCACGTGGTACACAAAGTAAACCCAGAGCTTTCTAATAGGATTTCCTCATGTTAAAGCCCTCCTGCCCAGTTGTGGGCTTTCTGCGCTCTTTGCAACACAAGGAATGCTCTAGTGTTTGTCCGTAGTCATAAAACAAGTGCAAGCAAAGAGCTGGCATTTTCCTATGGGTGCCATGAGTCTCAAAAGACCGAGGCCTACTATGTGACAGGCACCAGAGAGGAGTTGTAGACAGGACACCCTATAGATGTCATCCCGTCCTCCGACAGAGGCAGTGCTATTGAGCACTCCACTCCACTTGCTGCCCCAGTATGGAGACCATGTCTATCCTGCTGGAGGAAGCAAAGGAGACCTGAGGTTATTACCTGCCCTGGAGTCCAGCCAGGAGGCTGAGTTAATCATTCCTCTCCACAAGCTCATAAAAGTCCAGCAGATCAGGTCCTTGGTTTTTACTGTGTGCCCACAAAGCAGTGCTTGCATGCTGCCGTGCCTGAGCTTCTCAGTGCCCCATCACAGCGTCAGAGATGGGTGGCCCATAGTCTCCACCATGCGTGACTAATGTATCCCCTGGGGGAGGCAGTTTAGGGCTGGGAGCTGTGCTTTTACAGTGAGGAAAGCTGAAGTCCCAGCAGGGGTGGGGGACTCTTCTTAGGCACGGGACAAGCGACTTGCAGATGGGAGTCAAAGTTACATGTGCAGATGGGTTTGCCTATAGCTGATCCTCTGTGTGGTCTGTCTGCGCGTGTGTGTATGCACATCTGTGCACATCTGTACTGCATGTGTGCCACCCTGTGTGAATTAGCATGCATGTGTCTGTGGTCACCCAGCATGTGACCAGGCTCATTTGCTTGTGCCAAAGACAGCTTGGCCCTGACAGGAAGCAGGGAAGCTTGGCAGGTTTCCTGGAGAGGGAGGATCCAGGCAGGCGCTCATCAGGGGTTCTTCAGGGACAGGCGGAAAACACCAGGCACTGGGCTGCACCTTGCGGCACTTCATCTGGTGCTTGGGGTGCAGGGATCACAGCCTCCTGGTAGCTTGCTCCACTGCCGCCCAGCCCCAGGCTGGTCTTTTGCTTGATTCAGCACAGACCCTGAGTTGAGAGAGTTGAAATCCAGGCCCCTGCCTGCTGTAATACCCTCTGGATGGTAGTAAGGCTAGCTGGGAAACCTGACTTTGTCCAAGCTCTTGTCTTTGCAGCGCAGAATTAGAGTAGTGCCTTAATTCCTGGTGTATAAGGCCAGGAAAAGGGCCTTAGCAGCAGAAAGGTCTCCAGGGAAGGAGCTCTTCAAGGCAAGGGCAGCACAGCCACCAGAGCTGCTGCGGAAGGAAAAATAGCTGGTAATTGTAATTAGAGATCAGTGACCTGGAGAGGGGGCTGGAAACGCTGGGGAGAGTCCACCGGGTCCGGTCACGGAAAGAGGAGAGGGGGTGTGTGGCAGCATCCTTCTCCACTGGTATAGCCACAGAGTGTGCAGGGGTCGCCGTATTGCTGTCAGGGTAAGGAGGGTGTAGGAGCTCCCCGGTACTCTGTACTGAGCCTCAGGAGGTCACTGTCATTACCATCCCCCCAGCTCGCTGCACCATAGCCCCTGCTCCTTCCTCCCTCATATGTTTTGGGGGAAGCCACCTTGCCGTGTTTCATGAGTTTCCCCCTATTCCTCGCCTTTGTTTTGTGGTGGGGAGGGGATATATCTTATACACTGATACATCTTGTATGCTGGAAAATATAGTAAAGTAGAAGGTTGGTCCAGCTTCCTTCTTGGCAGAGACTCCAGGAAGCTGGAAATGTTTCTGCGGGTGCTGAATTGAGGTTGGTGTGTCGATTGCGGGGTGGCACTAAGGCCGCTGTGTACTTGGGCATGCGGGGGCCGGGCCAGGCCGGCCTGGCAGTGTGAGGTGACATTCAGACAGGCGTCTGAGAGGTCACTCCATGAGCAGGCCTGGGTGCTTGCGTGTAGCATGGGGCACGCGCATGTGTGGGTGTGGGACAGGCATGGGTGGCTGGGCTTGGCCAGGGGCTGGATGTCCCTCCAGTGGGGCAATGCTGATGCTGGGCTGTGCCAGGTGAGGTCAGGACCAGCAGCTCTGCAGAAGACGCTGCACCCAGCTCCTCTCTTCTGCCAGCCCCGTGCAGTCATGCTGGCTATTTTAAGCTCTGGGTGCTCAGGAGCAGCGGCGCTGCGGATCTGCGACTCCCGGCGGCTTTATTTTTAGACCGCTTTTCCCGGCTGTGCCTCGTGCTTGAGGTGTGGGGACTCCCGCCAGCAGCCCACCCCACCAGCTCAGCTGTTAGTCCATCTCTGGCTTGGCTGCAGATGTGCTTTGCAGCCCCCCAGGCCAGTTCTGCTTCTCTCTGCCCCCCACCCTTCCCTTTCCTCTCAATGAAAAGGTGCCGTCATGCCCAGCGCTCGGGGCACGTTCTGGAGGAGTCAGGAGCTCCCCCACCATTTGTCAGCTGAGACGCTGAGTCCCACCCTGGGAGAGGAAGTGACTGGCCCCAAGCTGCACGAGCCGGCCTGTCTGCCATTGGTTTGCACCTGCTGCACAGCGAGCCCAAGATGAAGCAGAAGCTGCACGAGCACAGCCGTCAGCTGAGCCCCGTTGCTGCTGCAGCGCGCTGCCCTCACCCCAGCCTGGAGAGGCAGCGGGAGCGAAGCAGGACTCAACGCCAATAATCGCCCTGCCTTGGCTGCTGCAGGAGTGCGGGGAGTGCCGGAAAGCAGCCGCCATTCAGCCCCGGGGAATCCCCCGCTGGTCTCTCTCAGTTGCTGTCAGACAGAGCTCGGGGCTCCAGCTCGACTGTCAGGGGCACGTTCTCAGAGACGATGCCGTGGTGCCTGGGAGACGGCTTCTCGGCGGCAGCTGCATCGCTGGGAAGTCAAGGCTGCACGTTCGGTCTCCTTTCCGTCACCCGTGTGTAGCTGGCTCTACGTGCGTGTGTACGGGGGCCTGCCTATGAGTCACAGCCTCCACGGGAGCACATGGCCCAGGCCCCGAGAAACAATTACAGCAGGTTGGAATGAGGAGAGCAGCCAGGAGTGATTCATCCTCGGCCTTTCTCTCCGCCACCACCACGACGTAATTGGAAGTGAGTGCTCGCTGAAGTCATTAACGGCACGATCCCGCACCGGTCCCTGGGTTCACATGTGCCAAGGTCCCGGCAGATGTGGCAGGTATGTCCTTGATCTCTCCCCCTTCAAGCAGGGTTCATCCCCGAGCCCTCTGCAAACTGTAACCAGCCAAGGAGAAAGGCACTGTAGAGCTTTGGTGGCTGGAGACAAGTGAGGCGTTTTGGGAGGTCTGGTGGTGTACTTGGGTCTCTACCCTGCTTTTCCTCAATTCCCCCATCTGTGAAATGCGGGTGCTGGAGGGAGGGAGGGTGCTGGCTGGCACTGGGGTGTGCTGCTGCTGAATGGCCCCAGCATGTGCATGCTTTCCCCTCTCTAAAGCACTGTCCAGCTCATCCATAAACGTCCTCCATGAGGCCAGCCTGTACCATTGCTCCCTCGAAGCAGACAGGCACGGGGGAACGGTGTGGTGTGGAGAAGGGAAGCTCCTCCATGAGACAGGGACAGGCCCTCACATGTAGGGTCAGATCTGGGACCTGCTCTCCATCCTGGAGCTAAGAGGGTGTGGGGCCAGCCCTGCAGCTCCCAGTCTTGTAGCTAAGAGGGCATGGGGCCAGGCTCCCTGTCCCAGACCCAGAGGGCATAGGGCCGGGCTCACAGCACAGCCTGGTCCCTCCCCAGCCTCTGCGTCAGCATCTCGGAGGGGACGTGTTCGCACTTGCTTGGGCCGGGGCATGTTGAAGCAGCACCTCCTCAATAGATCGCAGGGCTGGTTGTGAGGCAGAGGAGCGCTCCTGGGAGAGATGGGAGAAGGCAGGGGCCACGCTGTGAGAGGCTTCCTCACCAGCCCCTGGTGCCCCAGGGACCCAGCAGCAGTGCCACAGGCACGTGTGTCCCCAGCAACATTTTGCTGGGTAGGTGAGCGGTGTTGGGCTCTGCTGGGGGGGTTGGTTGTAGGGAGAGCTGTGGTCAATACCGGCACTTCCATGGGGGGCCAGATAGGATCCTCATCCTTACCCATGAGGGTGGGTTGGGGATTCATCCCCCATGCTACGAGGGGTGGGAGCAACCCCAGAATCTCCCACTGCCCTTTCCTGATGGGGAGAGCAGGCACCTGGCAGGTGTGCAGGGCTGAGGGGAGTCCGGGCACTCCCAGGCTGGAGAAGGAGCTACCTGGCCTGGCTGTCGTGGGGGGTTACGCTCTTGTGTGGACCTTGCGTCAGGCTTTGGAAGGGCTGTAGGATGCAGCCCTGGCGGGTGTGGAGCAGAGGCCGGGTGCTGGGGTGCATGCATGTGGGGGCGGGTGGTGACAGTATTCTGGTTTCTTTGTAAGGGGAGTGTTAGCCCAGGGCCAAAGTGGGATGTCCTCCCGGAGGGGGTGAGCTTGTGTGGGTGCACGGGGCTCCATCCTGGCGGGGTGGGCAGCTAGTTGCCCATGCTCTCTGGCCCAGTGACCTGGGAGCCCTGTCAGCCCAGCCCACTCCCCATGCCTTGGCCAGGTGATGCGGGCAGGGCTTAGTAACCAGGAGCCAGTGTGCAGCTCCTTGTGCGTGCACCCGTTTTGGATGCCGTGAGTCAGGGCTCCTTCCATTGGGCCCAGCTCGTGGCCTCGATGGAGCCCACGCTAAGTTTTGTGTGCTGTCGGTGTGTCAGGGCCCCCGCACTGCCCACGGTAAAGGGGCGAGTCAGCCCTGTCCTCCTAGGCAGACAGGCTTAGTTCTGCCTCTCACTTCCACTTGCTGTTGCCCACCCCCTTCTGCGTTTCACTGGTGCCGTCTCCATTCAGAGAGAGCAGCAGGATCTCAGAGGCCCCTGATGGCCAAGCCAGCCTGGTGTGAGAGCAACAGAGACAGTGAGAGACAGGCGGGGGAATCTCCAGTGCTGACGGGCTGCCAGCCCCGTGGGGGTGTCCCCTCTATGCTTTGAGCACCAGGGGTGGGGTCTGCATGTGGGGCCTGCAGGGAGATGTGGTCTCATCTAAGCAGCTTTTGTCCCTTTGGCTGCACCTTGGGGTGGGGCAGAGGGGACCTTTCTGTTGCTTGCCTTCCCTCGAAGCATGAGCACCTGGTGCCTCCTAATACTGGGGGGCACCAGCAGCTGATCGATGACTGGGGCTGATCGCTGACCGGGGTGGTACCCCAGTGGCCGATCGTCAACCATGGCGGGGGGTTCCCTAATAGCTAATTGCTGCCTCTGGCAAAAGTGCTGCTGGCAAACCTGGAAATGCTGCCGGCACTTCTCTCGAGGGGGCATGGCCAGTTTCGGGGGGTGCACCCTTTATGTGTCGCCAGTGCCGAAGGGTATGCAGGTCCCAAGGCCATCTTCCCCCAGGGAGCCCTTCTGTGAACAGCATGCCTTTCTAAGCAGTTCACCTCCTGGGCAGCTGCTGGCTCAGCACCAAAGGGCACTGATAGGAAGGATCTGTCCCGGGCCCCTTGGTGTGGCCAGCGGGGCTGAGAGGAGCCGGGATCACTTTTGGCTTGAGGCCCAGCAACAGAGGAAGGGAGAGAAGTCCTTAGGGTTGGTATGGGCTCCAAAAGGAGCTGGCAGATGAGTACCAGATGCTGCCAGGCAGCTGTGTCCCCAGAAGTGTCTCCAGCCTCTCGCTCATCAGCACCATGGCATGCCATGAAGCGCTGCCAGCCAGCTGCCTTGCATGTACCAACCTCTTCCCCCAGCACTAGCAGAGTTGTTGAGGGAGGGGATTGATGGCCTCTTGGCTCTCCCTGAGCCTCGTGGGGGCATTCCCTGGGCTGCCTCGGGATGCTACAGGTGGGGAGACACCAGCTGCCTCAGACACCGGGGTCCTGCACCAGAGTCCCTGTGGCATGGCACTGGTGTGAGAGTGGCTCAAGAGGGTACGCCTCCATCTAGGAGCTGTGGATAAAGTCACGACCAGGCAGATTGGCCTGGCCTGTAGGACAGAGCACGGTGCTGCCGCAGAGCTGGTGGCCGGGGGCTGGACATCTCCCTGGGCTTGCAGCCTGCACGGCTCCCACTCCCCCTGCTCCACTCCCTGAGCTGCAAAGCCCCAGCTAGTAGCTGGGCACATGCACATAGGTTCAGCATGGTTTGGGGGAGGGAAGAGACTTGTTGAGCGCAGAGCAAAAAAAGGTTCGGTTTGGCTTCTCAAAGGGCTCCTTTTCCCTACTCTTCCTCCCACCCTGTGCCTTGGAACCTGCTTCTTGCCTTGTCTCCAAGAGCCTCTCCACTTCCCAGGCCTGGAAAGTGTTTCCTTCTGCAGCCACCGCCTGCCAGTTGGCTTCCCTTGCCGGCCTCTCTCCCTCGTGCCTCACGGCGGGCGGGCGGCGTGGTGGGGATTCGCGCCCCGGCTTGGCCGCAGGCATGAATGAGCGCAGAGCGGCCAGGCTGCTCGTGCTTGTTAATCCGCGGCCTGTCTTTCTGCCCCTCCACCGTCAGCGTGCGCGGGAGCAAAGGGGACAGATTTCACTGCCTGCCTCAAGGCACCAGAGGGGCAGTGCGGTACAATGGGTACAGCACTGGTGTCTCTGCCGGTGTGGCCAGCCCTGTGTACTCCCTGCTGGGTTGATACAGCTCCTTCTGCATGGGACCTACCACCTGTGTTAGCAGCGTCTCAGGGCCGCGAGCTGACTGCGCATAGATGCCGATGTTGGTGTAGGGGCCTCGTTGGCAGAAAAGGATCTAGCCGAAGGGATTTGCCCAGGCTTAGAGCAGCAGGCTTTAAGTCCCCCATAAGCACCGGGAATCCTGAACCATCCGTCCTTTCATGCGACTCTTGCATGGTGCTCAGCCCGCGCTCCTCAGCAGCAGAGTGGCATCAAGGCCTTGGCCCTCCTATGCCCAGTGCCATACAGATGACTAGTGAAGGGGCATCCAAGAGGCAATGTAGAGGGATGGTGCCCATCAGTGGGGACACCTCCCCTGCCCCCCTTTTTCCACCCCTGGGTGCCCAGGCATAGCACCTCCTGCTGCAGCCGTAGGGGGAGAATTCGAGCAGGCCCTTCATTCCAGGAGAGGAGTGGTAGAGGGTGACCATCGTTCCTTCCCCTCGATGGGTGCTGCCGACGAAGGAGCAGGATGTCTAAGACGCTGTTGTTCTGAGTCATTCTCGTGCAGCCCGTAAACTTCTCCCCGTGTGAAAGGCAGTTTTGTTCCAGGCTTGCAGCGCGTGCCCGCTCGGCCTGTCACGCCGCCGGCCCCGCGGCAGCCTTTGTCTCTGTGAAATGCGCGAGTCGGGAACCATGACCTCTGGAGGGGCCACTGCCTTCCTCGGAGAAGACCCCGTTATGGGCGCAGTGGCTGCTGGCCTGTGGGTGAAGAAGCAAATGTGTGCATAAAACACCTCCTTCTCCAGCCCCTAGAGCTACCAGGGCGGTATACAGGGAGGCCGGTATTCCAGCCCGGGAGGGAAACCGAGGCAGGGGCAGACTGAAGCCGTGTTCCCACGGTGAACTCCTGTGCACTCCTGGAGCTGGACTGCGCAGAAGCCTCGCAGCCTCGTCTGTTCGCGGCTTCCGGTTGACTAATTAGCGCCATGGGGTGACCTGCCTCCATGCTAATTAGCCCATCACTGTCACCACAGGGGCACGCCTGGGTGCCCAGCCTGTGGCTATGGAAGCCTCCTGCCCGAGGACCCACGCGGGAGATGACTGTGTAGACTGTCTGGTGACCACCTGAACTGGAGCCGAGCCAAGACGTCTGCTTCCCAGCCTGGGGCTGCGTCCTCTGGGCTTGCTCCCTTGGTTGCATCATGTTGTCCCATGTGGTCCGGAGGCTGGCCGAGGGCGGCCGCTCTGGGGTCATGTATTGTGCAAGCCCCAGGTTCCCAGGCTGGGTCCAAAGTGCAGGGAAAGGAGTGTTTTTGTACTCTGGCCTGGAGAGACAGCCCGCAGGTCATGGTGCAGTAGGAGCGACGGCCCGGTGGCGCTGCACATGGCATGAATGCATGGAGAGCTGGTGACCTGCCTGCCAGGCGCCTGGGGAGACTTCCCGACTGTCACTCAAGAGTTTGGGGAATGTGACTTCATTTCCCTGACGGGTCCAGAGTTCGGGGAATCTCCCAAAAGCTGAAATCTCCCCTGTCTGTCACTGTTTCACTCAGCCTGGCCAATCCGTCTCCAGCGGGATCTGTCGGTGTCAGATTTTGCCTTCTCCTCTGCTCCTCTCTGCTTAGATGCCCTCCCTTTTGTGTGTGTGTGTGGAATCTGTGCTTGGCTGGCCGAGGCGATGGGGATCGGAGGTGCTCCACCCCAGAGCTGGTCGCAGCATTTGGGTCTAACCTAGTGATTCTCAACCCAGATGCCGTGAAATTGTTTTCAGGGTGCCGTGATGCGGGAGCGCAGTTAGGTCTGTTCACACTTATACGGGATTGATTTCAAGCAGGAATCCTGAATGTCAAAAACATTCCTCCTCGTTGTGGTCTGAGTTCTTTGTAACAGAAGAATTGCTCCAGTGTTTTTCTGTCGTTAAAAAGAAAGCTAAGAGCTGGCATTTTCCAGTGGGGCCCTCGTGTCTAACTAGGGGTGTCTTGCATCTACAAATGATGGGAACCACCGGTCTTAACGTTCCTTCTTTTCCAAGTGGCTTCTTGGGGAAGGAAAAGGGAAAAACTCCCAATATTTTTGTGGAAAGTTTTCCTTTGTGACAGTTTTTCATTGCTGCTTCCTCACTTGCTAAAGGCAAAATCCAGTTTGTTTGTTTGTTTTCCCATGGAAAAAATAGAATCAAATTTTTGGATATGATTTTTTTCTTTTTTTTTTTGTCTATACAGGCGACCCTCACCATTCGCGGGGAATACGCTCTTGTATCCCCTGCGAATGGCAAAATCTGCGAATAAGGCAGTGCGTTCATGAACACTGTCTGTATTCATGAACTCAGTGCCCCCGGCAGCTGGGGGGGGTGGCACAACTGCTTTGGCAGTGTCGGGAGCGTGGCGGCAGCAAGCACGGCGCTCCCGAGGAGCTCCTTTAAGTGTATTTAAGGAGCGGGTTTGGCATTTGCGAATATTTGAAACTGCAAATGCCGAACTCACGAATAGTGAGGGTTTCCTGCACTCAAATCCTCCCTCCCCCTAAATACTTCTTGGAAATGGTTAAAAAAGCTAAAAACAAGACCCCTATTTCTGGTTTTGATTTGTTGCTGTTGATGATGCAGTACACCCCCTCTGGGACTTGTGTAAAAATAAAATAAAAAAATTATTCCACAATCCCAGTGAAACACAGTGGCGTTTTACCTGCAGGTCTTTTCCGGAGATGCTAATTACCAGCCCCCAAGAATGTCACTGCCACCTCCTTTCCCTGAGCAAATTTTTTACTGCCGAGGCTCTGAGGCCAGTGGAAAAAAAGCAGAAGGAAGCTTGAACGCCATGGCTGTGAGCTCCCTGCACAAGAAGGAAGGTCACCCTGTATGCTTCTATGCTCACTTCCCCATATCTTTCCTGGGAGTGTCAGCTCTTTGGGGTAGGACTCGCCTTTTTGTCTTGCGTTTGCACAGTGCTCTGCACAGTGCAGCCCATGCCTCGGGCTTCTGGGTTGTACCCATTCAGAGCTGGGTCCTGCATATTTATTGAATACAGGGGTGAGGAATGGAGGCCCCTTGGCTCCATCTCTGGCAGCACATCATCCCCCTGGCAGGGGCTGACTCCCAGATGGAAGGGGTCTAGCTGTGACCGAGTCCCAGGCTTGCTGCCTGTCTGCTCTGGGAGGATCACGGCCAGACGTGAGCCCTGGAAATCTGCCGCTCGACCCGCAGCCTCTCCTCAGGGGAGAACAGGCAAAAGCTGGCATGTCCTTGGCTTCCTGGGACATCCTGTCCCCCTGCCTTGCTGCCCCAGGGCCCAGGAGGCAGCAAGACTCGGGCTTGAGACTCGGGCTTGCAGCTTGCTTCACATGGTGGGGCCTGCCTGCCAGTTGCGTGCGCAGCGATGAATTTTCCAACCTGCCTTTGGACCAGATCCGAGGCAGATGAACAACAGATGCTCGGAGCACCCAGCCTCGGCCTCAGCTGCTTCTAAAGTGCTTCTTCGCTGTCCTGTTAGCGAGCCATCCCCGGGAACATCCAGTGCTGGAGCTGATGCAGCCCAGCGGTCACTCGGACGCTGCCACGGGATGTCCGTTTTGTTCGCTGCGCGCAGCTCCGTAGCTCTGAAATCTGTTGATCTGTCCTTGCAAGTCCTGTTCCCCTGACTTTCTGGGAAGTCCTGGGGCTTGTTGGGAGTCAGCATGGAGGAAATCACGGTCCCTTGCAAGACCTTTTGTCTTTGCTGCAGCCCATTTGCCCACACCCATGTGTCCCCCCCTCCTCCCAGCCAGATTTTCACCCCTGGACTCTCACTCCTTCACTGTTGGGGCCATAGATGGGAACACCCAACAGCTGGGCCAGATCCATGCATGTCTCAGTGTGCCTGTGGCACCTTGATCTGCTGCTCTTTCTCCTGTGGTGGTTAGAAGCAGCCCTTTGGGGCTGACTGGTCAGCCCCGTTGCGCACCGCTGGCTCGGAAAAGCAGGACCTCTTGGGGTCCTTCAAGCAGGGGGTCACCCCATGGCATGGGTTTCTTCTCACAGGACTGTTTAGCTCATGAACATCTCTGTTCATGCCAGGTGCTCTTTCCACTCCCAGGTGTCCACCAAGAGCCAGCCATGCGATAACAGGCAGAGGCAAGGTAGGGCAGTGCGAGGCCTGGGTGTAGGTTAGCCCCTTGGGCTTTCTGTGATCAGCTCTTTGTCAGCTCAGTTCAGCATTGGGTGTCAGCTCCAGCCCAGCTGGGGATTGTGCCAGTGCTCCTGTTGGGACTGCAGCCTGAAGGAGCCTGGCTAGAGGGTCCTGCCTTGCCACTCAGGGTCAGACCAGCAGCATACTTGAGGTCAGGAAGGAGTTTTACCCTATGGTTAGATTGCAGTGGACTTTAGAGGTTTTGCCTTCCTCTGTAGCAGGGGCCACGGCCCCTTCTGGGATCTCTCAGGTGTATTTTAACAACCGTTGTGACAGAAGGATGTTGGCCACTGTGGTCCCCCTGCTTTGTCTGGGGCAGGCTTGGTTGGGTGTGATGTCTGATGCTGGGGAGACTGGTGGATGTGGGGTACTTTGATCTTAGCAAGGCTTTTGAGATGGCCTCCAACAACATTCTCCCAGGCAAGTTAGGGAAGCCTGGGCTGGCTGAATGGGCTGTAAGGTGGGTAGAAAACTGGCTGGAGCATTGGGCTCAGAGGGTAATAATCGGTGAGTTGATGTCTAGTCAGCAGCTGGTATCAAGTGGAGTGCCCCAGGGGTCTTGGGGTCGGTTTTGTTCAATGTCTTCATCAACCTGGAAGATGGCATAGAGTGCACCCGCAGCAAGTTTGCAGATGACACCAAGCTGGGGCGAGTAAAGGAATCTTATGAGGTTCAACAAGGACAAGTGCAAAGTCCTGTGCTTAGGACAGAACAATCCTATGCACCAGTACAGGCTGGACTAGATGACTTCCTGAGGTCCCTTCCGACCCTCATTTTCTATGATTTCTGTGTTGGGTCAGGGTTGACTCTGTCACCTTGTCAAGTGGTTAGATCGTGGATTTGTAGAGGATGGTTTGGATAGGGGTGATCTTGACTCAGCCAGGGGGTTGGACTAGATGTTGCCTTTGGAGATCCTTTTCAGCCTGCCTTCTCTATGATCCTGTTATCTGGACAGTGGGGCTGTGGGTAGAAAGACATGAAGAGCTTGTGAGAGGATATATGTGCTCTGTAGGCAGGGATTTCTGAGGCTTTTGGAGCAGAATTCAGAGCTTGGCTGCCCAGGTTTGAGCCTTGACCAGCTCTCTTGGAGTCAGCAGACGCGTGTTGGGGTAAATGCAGTTGGGATTTGCAGTGGGATATGCTACTGGTTACCCCTGAGACCCTGGGCCTGTCCTGCACATGGCTTTAAGCTCCCACCAGTGACTACATGATAGCAAAGGGTCTCCATTTAATTCTGCTCCACAGCAGCCTACATCAGGGGCACCCCGTGTGTAGAAGGCGGGGGTGATATCTGGATTGATATGGGTGTCGGGGAGGGAGCAGTGAGGGCAGGTCACGGGGTAGGACAGCCCTACAGACTGGCTGGCAGTGCCTCTGGCACTCAGCAAGGCCCACCCAGGAGACAGGCTGTCAGAGAAAGTCTTGAGTCTGGGGGCATATATGTTAAAGGGGTGGGGGATCGTCCTTCCTTCCCTGCAGCCTTGCTGATATGGTGGCTTCTGTCAGGGTGGATGTCACCCTGACCATCAGGCACTGCTTTATTAGCAAGTTGTTTGTTCCCATGCATTGCGAGTGCTGGGTAACCAAGTGACTTTGTTAGTACAGGGCTGCCTGTGAGTGTGGCTGTGTTCACACCAGGGTACGAACCTAGGGCCGCCTGCCTTAGTGAATGGTGGCAGCTTGGCTTGTGCCTTGGTCGATTCCCACTTCTGGCTCCAGCCTGGAGGGCTTTGGGGCCAGGATGGAGCAGAGCAGAGCCCCCGTGCCCTTGCTGCACCCAGAGCTTGTGGCGTGGGGCTCCCCCAAGCCTGCTTGGCGGGGCCAGGCGGGTGCTGGGTTCCCCGTGGGCTGCAGCTTCCAGGCTGCGCTCCCACAGCCAGCGCTTGTGGAGCTCCCGTGGCGCGGCTGCCAATGTAGGGAAACCACAAGCTCGGTGCCTGGCCTGGCCGGGCTCCATTCCTGAGCCGAGGAGCGCGGCAGGGAGCCAGCGAGACGCATGTCTCTGGGAAGGCTGAGGTTTCTGGCTGTCAGCGTGCGTTCAGCGTGCGTGTCCCTCGCTGACCTCCTAAACACCCTCTCAAGCATGGTCCTTCCCCACCGTGGCCCAGCTTGAGAGGACTGCCCTTCCGCCGCCCAGCCTCGCACGCCCTGTTCTCCATCCCCATGATGTGGGCTGTGGCTGGAGAGGGCCTTTTCCCCCCAGTGATCCCTGCCTCACTTTGGCCCTTTGCTGCTGGGATTTGGTGTGGAGAAGGCGGTGAGGTCTCTCCAGTGCCCAGTGAAGTGGAGCAGTTGGACATAGACAAGTCCCCTTCCAGCCGCTGCGGAGCCGCTTCCGGTGTCTCCTCTGTTTTGCAGTGGCTTTGATCTCCACTCCCCTGGGAGAGAATCACCTGTGAATTGCAGCTCTGGAGCAGAGCCTTGCCGTGCTGGGTTGGGACTGCACCAAGACATGAGGCCTCTTCTTTGGGATTTTCCCCGCTTCTGGCCTCAGGCCACCTTGGAGTGCCCCGTTTATTCCTCTGCCTTTAAGGAACATCCCCTCCCACCCTGGCCTTTCTCCTCTGCCCTTTGGATGACTGGAGGGAGCAGGCGGGCTGCCTGTCCCAAACCTGCTGCGACATAGGCAATACTGGAAATGGGCCTGAGACACTGGACAGCACCGTCTCCCACTGCAGAGCAGGCATGGGTGGTGGCCGGAGGCTCCTGTTTTTGGACCTGTCAGCATGATTAGCTGCACCTGGGCAGCAGTGGAGAGGCAAAGGCAGATGGGAGGAGCCGGGGGAGCCCGTGGATCTTTGTCCCTGGAGTAAGTAGCGGTGTGGCAAAGTGACAGTGCACCGGCCTCCCTGGAGTCGTGCCTGGAGCTCATGCTTTTCCCGTGCGTTGGTGGTAGAGGAGCAGCAGCACTGGGGAATCCTGGCAGAGCTGAGGTCCCCTCTGCACTGAGCACCACCTGGATGCCCTGCATGTGCCCCAGGGAGCTTGCAGCACAGGCAGAGGTGGTAGGGGAAACTGAGGCACAGGGGAAGTGTGGGGAAGTCACCGAGCAGAGCTTGGGAGCAGTGTCCTGAGTCCCTGTGCAGAGCCTTATGTGCCACCTCTCCTGCCCTCCCCCTAGAAGTCCTTCTCTGTGGCGTGGCTTGTTAAGAAACCAGCTGGTGTGCGGTGGCTGATCGGAAGGGCAAAGGTTGGCAGTTGGCACTGAATTTACTCACTGTCATTAGTCTCTTAGCAAATGGCCCATGCGCATGTCATGTATGTGTGTGTCACGTAAGTGCATGCATCCCTCCCTTGCTATATGCCGGCAGCCTCCTGAGAGGTTGTCCTTTGGCGCAGGACTGTGCTGCTCTTGTGTGCGCGCAGCCTACAATGTGATCTGGATTGGGGCCCGTGGGCGTAGTCGCAGTGTAGACATGAAGCAATCCTGAACAGGAGCAGCCTGCCTCCCCCACCCAGTGCTAACTCTCTTGTGTCTGGCGGGTCTCTGAGCAGCTCCAGTGCCAGGGCGGGCTCTGAGGGCTGCCTGAACTAAGCCAGATCCATTTTGAAGCTGCTCCTGACTCTGGGCTGTGGACCAAAGCCAGCAGGGTCTGTCTTATAGCAGGTGCAAACAGGGGAGAGGCTGGGCGGCAGGCATCCAGCTGGGAGACGGCAGTGTGCCAGGGTCAGGGAGGGCTTTGCTTGCCTTTTTATTCATGGTTCCTGCCCCTCTCAGGACGGCGGAGCAGCTCACTGGGGCTGGAGGGGAGCAGTTGTCTGAGACGTGCTCAGTGTGTGCGAACGGGAGCGTGGCATGTTTTCACTGCCCGCGCACACCTGTCTCGCGGGCTCCAGGTTCTCCCGGCCTCAGTGGAAGCAGCACATGTTGGCACAGGTGGGCACCTGGGTTTCCTGAGAAAGCGTCAGGGTGTGGGACACGCGTGGGTAGCGGGTGTGCTCGCAGGCGTGGTTCAGCATGTGCATGCACACGGGTGTTTGTGTGGGCAGGATCTTGCAGGCCAGCCTGTGGATCTCGGAGGCAGGGGCTTTGAACGCAGGGGCCAGATGTGCTTTGGGGGGCCTGTGAATGCCAGTGCATTCTCTTACAGCCCTTCCAGGCCAGCGTACGTCCCCTGCTCTGGCGTGGAAACCCAGCATGAGCAAGCTGCTGTGTCTGGTAGAGCGAGAACCAGCCTGATGGCAACACGGTGCCAGTATGTGGCCTGCCCCAGCACTTTAAATGTCCCAGATAGCGTCATCCCAGTCTGTGGCTGGGAAGCTCGAGGTGCTAGGAGACAAGTGACTCATCCACGCTCACGCCCAGCGGCTGAGCTGGGAAGGGAGCACAGGAGTCCTGCGCCTCCCCCCCGGTGCAACTCCCTCGAGTGGCTCCCCGCCCCCGTTAGAGCTGAGTGTCCAAACTGCAGCATCTTGACTTCCACCCCC